>JAVJIX010000345.1:22500-207500 GCA_036785185.1 Paratrypauchen microcephalus
GCGGCAACAGCAGCAACAACAGCAACAGCAACAGCAACAACAGCAACAGCAGCAACAGCGGCAACAACAGCAGCAACAGCAACAGCGGCAACAGCAGCAACAGCAGCAGCGGCAACAGCAACAACAGCAACAGCAGCGGCAGCAACAGCAGCAACAACAGCGGCAACAGCAGCAACAGCGGCAACAGCGGCAACAGCAACAACAGCAACAGCAACAGCAGCGGCAACAGCGGCAACAGCAGCGGCGGCAACAGCAACAGCAGCGGCAGCAACAGCAACAGCGGCAACAGCGGCAGCAACAGCAGCAACAGCAGCGGCAACAACAGCAGCAACAGCAGCAGCAGCAGCAACAGCGGCAACAGCAACAGCAACAGCGGCAGCAGCAACAGCAGCGGCAACAGCGGCAACAGCAGCGGCAACAGCGGCAACAGCGGCAACAGCAACAGCGGCAACAGCAGCAGCAGCAGCGGCAACAGCAGCAGCAACAACAGCGGCAACAGCAGCAACTGACAGCACAACGGCAACAGCAGCGGCAACAGCAACAGCAACGGCAACAGCAGCGGCAACAGCAACAACAACAGCAGCAGCAACAGCAACAGCGGCAACAGCAGCAACAGCAACTGACGGCAACAGCAGCAACAGCAACAACTGACAACAGCAACAGCGGCAACAGCAACAGCGGCAACAACAGCGGCAGCAACAGCAGCAACGGCAACAACAGCAACAGCAGCAACCAGCGGCAACAACAACAGCAACAGCGGCAACAACAAGCAACAGCGGCAACAGCAACAACAGCAACAGCACAGCAACAGCAACAGCGGCAGCAGCAACAGCGGCAGCAACAGCAACAGCAACAACAACAGCAACAGCAACAGCGGCAACAGCAGCGGCAACAGCAACAGCGGCAACAGCGGCAACAGCAACAACAGCAACAGCGGCAACAGCGGCAACAGCGGCAACAGCAACAGCGGCAACAGCAGCGGCAACAGCAGCAACAGCAGCGCAGCAACAACAGCAACAGCGGCAGCAGCAGCAACAGCAGCAACAGCGGCAACAGCAGCAGCAACAGCGGCAACAACAGCAGCAACAGCAGCGGCAACAGCAACAGCAGCAACAGCGGCAACAGCAACAGCAGCAACAGCGGCAGCAGCAACAGCAACAGCGGCAACAGCAACAGCGGCAACAGCAACAGCGGCAACAGCAACAACAGCGGCAACAGCAACAACAGCAACAGCGGCAACAACAGCGGCAACAGCAGCAACAGCAGCAACAGCAACAGCAACAGCAACAACAGCGGCAACAGCAACAGCAGCAGCAACAGCGGCAACGGCAACAACAGCGGCAGCAGCAACAGCGGCAACAGCGCAGCAACAGCAGCGGCAACAGCAACAGCGGCAACAGCAACAGCAACAACAGCAACAGCAGCAGCAGCAACAACAGCAGCAACAGCAACAGCGGCAGCGGCAACAGCGGCAACAGCAACAGCAACAGCAACAGCAACAACAGCGGCAACAGCAACAACAACAGCAACAGCAACAGCAGCAGCAACGGCAACAGCAGCAACAGCAGCGGCAGCAACAGCAACAGCAGCAGCAACAGCGGCAACAGCGGCAACAGCGGCAGCAACAGCGGCAGCAACAACAGCAGCAGCAGCGGCAACAGCAACAGCGGCAACAACAGCAAGCAGCAAGCAACAGCAACAACAGCGGCAACAGCAGCGGCAACAACAGCGGCAACAACGGCAACAACAACAACAGCAACAAGCAACAGCGGCAACAGCGGCAACACAGCGGCAACAGCAACAGCAGCGGCGGCAACAACAGCAGCAACAACAGCGGCAACAGCAACAGCAACAGCAACAGCAGCAACAGCGGCAGCAACAACAACAGCGGCAACAGCGGCAACAGCAGCAACAGCGGCAAGCAACAGCAACAACAGCAACAGCAACAGGCAGCAACAACAGCGACAGCAACAGCGGCAACAACAACAGCGGCAACAGCAACAGCAGCAACAGCGGCAGCGGCAACAGCAACAGCGGCAACGGCAGCAACAGCAACAACAGCGGCAACAGCAACAGCGGCAGCAACAGCAGCAGCAACAACAACAGCAACAGCAACAGCAGCAACAGCAGCAACAGCAGCAAGCAACAACAGTCAACAGCAGCAACAGCAACAGCGACAGCAACAACAGCGGCAACAACAGCAACAGCAACAGCAACAGCAACGGCGGCAGCAACAGCAACAGCGGCAACAGCAGCAGCGGCAACAGCAACAGCAACAAGCAACAGCAACAGCAACAGCAACAACAACAGCAACAGCAGCGGCAGCAACAGCAACAGCAGCGGCAGCGGCAACAGCAACAGCGGCAACAGCAGCAACAGCAGCAGCAGCGGCAGCAACAACAGCGGCAACAGCAGCAACAACAACAGCAACAGCAGCAACAGCAACAGCAACAGCGGCAACAGCAACAGCAACAGCAACAGCAGCGCAGCAACAGCGGCAACAGCAACAGCGGCAACAGCAACAGCAGCAACAGCAACAAGCGGCAACAGCAACAACAGCAACAGCAACAGCAGCAGCAACAGCGGCAACAGCAACAGCGGCAACAACAGCGGCAGCAACAGCAACAGCAACAACAGCGGCAACAGCAGCAACAGCAGCGGCAACAGCAACAGCAGCAACAGCAACAACAGCGGCAACAGCAACAGCAGCAACAACAACAACAACAGCGGCAACAGCAGCGGCAACAACAACAGCAACAACAGCAACGGCAACAACAGCACAGCGGCAACAGCAGCAACAACAACAGCAACAGCAACAGCAGCAACAACAGCGGCAACAACAGCGGCAACAACAGCGGCAACAGCAACAGCAGCAGCGGCAACAACAACAGCAACGGCAACAGCAGCAACAGCGGCAACAATGATTGCGGCAACAGCAACTGACAACAGCAACAACAGCAGCAACAGCAACAGCAACAACAGCGGCAACAGCAACAACAACAACAGCGGCAACAACAACAGCGGCAGCAGCAACAACAGCAGCGGCAACAGCGGCAACAACAACAGCAACAGCGGCAACAACGGCAACAACAGCGGCAGCAACAACAGCAACAGCAACAGCGGCAACAGCGGCAGCAGCAACAGCAACAACAGCGGCAACAACAGCAGCAACAGCAACAACAGCGGCAACAACAGCAACAACAACAGCAGCGGCAACAACAGCAGCGGCAACAGCAACAGCAACAGCGGCAACAGCGGCAGCAACAACAACAACAGCGGCAACAGCGGCAACAACAGCAACAGCAGCAACAGCAGCAACAGCAACGGCAACAACAGCAACAACAACAACAGCGGCAACAGCGACAGCAACAGCAGCAACAGCGGCAGCGGCAGCAACAGCAGCAACAACAGCAACAGCGGCAACAGCAGCGGCAACAGCGGCAGCAACAGCAGCAGCAACAGCAACAGCGGCAACAATGCGGCAACAGCAACAGCAACAACAACAGCGGCAACAACAACAGCGGCAGCAGCGGCAACGGCAGCAGCAACAACAACAGCGGCAACAGCAACAGCAACAGCAACAGCAACAGCAGCGGCAACAGCGGCAGCAGCAACAACAGCAGCAGCAGCAACAGCAGCAACGGCCACAGCCACAGCAGCGGCAGCAACAACAGCAACAGCGGCAACAGCGGCAGCAGCAGCAACAGCAACAGCAACAGCGGCAACAACAGCAACAGCAGCAGCAGCAGCGGCAACAGCAACAGCGGCAGCAGCAACAGCAGCACAACAGCGGCAGCGGCAGCGGCAACAGCAGCAACAGCAACAGCAGCAACAGCAGCGGCAGCAGCAACAGCAGCAACAGCAACAACAGCAGCAACAACAGCAACAACAGCAACAACAACAGCAGCGGCAACAGCAACAGCGAGCAACGGCAACAGCGGCAACAGCAACGGCAACAGCAGCAACAGCAGCAGCAACAGCAGCAACAGCAACAGCGGCAACAGCAACAGCAGCAACAACAGCAGCGGCAACAGCAACAGCAACAACAGCAGCAACAACAGCAGCAACAGCGGCAACAGCAACAGCAGCGGCAGCAACAGCGGCAGCAACAGCGGCAACAGCGGCAACAACAGCAGCAGCAACAGCAGCGGCAACAGCAGCAACAGCGGCAACAGCAACAGCAACAGCAACAACAACAGCGAGCAACAGCAGCGGCAACAGCGGCAACAGCAGCGGCAACAGCAGCAACAGCGGCAACAACAGCAACAGCAGCAACAGCAGCAGCAGCAACAGCGGCAACAGCAGCAGCAACAGCGACAGCAACAGCAACAGCGGCAACAGCAGCAGCAACAGCAACAGCAGCAGCAGCAGCAACAGCAACAGCAACAGCGGCAACAGCAACAGCAACAGCGGCAGCAACAGCAGCAGCAGCAACAACAGCAGCAGCAACAGCAGCAGCGGCAACAGCAGCGGCAACAACAGCAGCAACAGCAGCAGCAACAGCAACAGCGGCAACAGCAGCAACAGCAGCAACAGCAGCAACAGCAACAGCGGCAACAACAACAGCAGCAGCAGCAGCAACAGCAACAGCAGCGGCAACAGCAGCAACAGCAGCAGCAACAGCAACAGCAGCAGCAACAGCGGCAGCGGCAGCGGCAACAGCGGCAGCAACAGCGGCAACAGCAACAGCAGCAGCAACAGCAGCAACAGCAGCAACAGCAACAGCAGCAGCAACAGCAGCGGCAACAGCAACAGCGGCAACAGCAGCAGCAGCAACAGCAGCAACAGCGGCAACAGCAGCAACAGCGGCAACAGCAACAGCAACAGCAGCGGCAGCAACAGCGGCAGCAACAGCGGCAACAGCAACAGCAGCGGCAACAGCAACAGCAACAGCGGCAACAGCGGCAACAGCAACAGCAGCGGCAACAGCAGCAACAGCAACAGCGGCAACAGCGGCAACAACAGCAGCAGCGGCAACAGCGGCAACAGCAACAGCAACAGCAACAGCGGCAACAGCAACAGCAGCAACAGCAACAGCAGCAGCGGCAACAGCAACAGCAGCAACAGCAACAGCAGCAACAGCGGCAACAGCGGCAGCAGCAGCGGCAACAGCAACAGCAACAACAGCGGCAACAAGCAACAGCAACAACGGCAACAACAGCAGCAACAACAGCAACAGCGGCAGCAGCAACAGCGGCAACAGCAGCAACAAGCAGCAACAGCAACAACAGCAGCAACAGCAACAGCAACAACAGCGGCAACAGCAGCAGCAACAGCGGCAGCAGCAGCAGCGGCAACAAGCGGCAACAGCAGCAACAGCAACAGCAACAGCAGCAGCAACAGCAGCGGCAACAGCAGCAACAGCGAGCAACAGCAGCGGCAACAACAGCAACAGCGGCAACAGCAACAGCGGCAACAGCAACAGCAGCTGGCAACAACAGCAACAGCAGCAGCGGCAACGGCAGCGGCAACAGCAACAGCAACAGCAGCAGCGGCAACAGCGGCAACAGCGGCAACAGCAAGCAGCAACAGCGGCAGCGGCAGCAGCAGCGGCAGCAGCGGCAGCAGCAACGGCAGCAGCGGCAACAGCGGCAACAACAGCAGCAACAGCAGCAACAACAACAACCAGCGGCAACAACAGCAACAGCGGCAACAGCAACAGCGCCTTTAACAACAGCAGCAGCGGCAGCAGCAGCAACAGCAGCAACAGCAGCGGCAGCGGCAACAGCAACAGCAACAGCGGCAACAGCAACAACAGCAACAACAGCGGCAACAACAACAGCAGCGGCAAGCGGCAGCAACAGCAACGCAGCGACAACAGCGGCAACGGCAACGAACAGCAGCAGCAACAGCAGCAGCAACAGCGCCAGCAACAGCGGCAGCGGCAACAGCAGCAACAGCAACAGCAGCGGCAACAGCGGCAACAACAGCGGCAACAGCGGCAACAGCAAAGCGGCAACAGCAACAACGACAGCATTTTGCCAGCAGCGGCAACAGCAGCAACAACAGCAGCAGCAACAGCAGCGGCAACAGTTCGGCAACAGCAGCGACAGCAACAGCGGCGGCAACAGCGGCAACGCTTAACAACAACCAGCGTAGCAACAGCAACAGCAACGGCAACAACAACAGCAACAGCGGCAGCAGCAGCAACAACAACAGCAGCAACTGTGCAGCAACAGCGGCAACAGCAGCGGCAGCAACGGCAGCAGCAGCAACAGTTGCAGCGGCAGCAACAGCAACAGCAGCAACGGTTGGCGGCGAGCGTTGGCAGCAGCCGGCAACAGCAGCAGCGGCAACAGACGGCAGCAACAGCGGCAGCGGCAGCGGCAGCAACATAGCGACAGCAGCGTAAGCGGCAGCGGCAACAGCAACAGCGGCAGCGGCAGCAACAGCAGCAGCAACAGCGGCCCAGCAACAGCAACGGCGCAGCGGCAACAGCTTAGCAACAGCGGCAACAGCGAGCAGCGGCAGCGAGCGGCAAGCAGCAACAGCGGCAAACAGCAACAACAGCGGCAGCAGCAACAGGCGCAGCAGCGGCAACAGCAGCAGCAACAGCAGCGGCAACAGCAGCAGCAGCAGCAGCTTGGCAGCAGCGGCAATAGCAGCAGCAGCGGCAGCAGCAGCAGCGGCAGCTGACAGCAGCAGCGGCAGCAGCAGCGGCAAGCGAGCAACAGCAGCGGCGAACAGCGTGCGGCAGCAGCAGCAACAGCGGCAGCAGCAGCGGCCAGCAGCGGCAACAGCAACAGCAGCAACAGCAGCAGCAGCGGCAACGAGCGGCAACTGCTGGCTTTAACCTTGGCAACAGCAACGGCAACAACAGCATGACAGCGGCAACAACGCTTAACAGCGGCAACAACAACAACAGCAGCAGCAGCAGCAGCTTAAGCAGCGGCAGCAGCAACTGGCCAACAGCCCGGCAACAGCAGCGGCAAGCAGCAACAACAGCGGCACTAACAACCCGGCAAACAGCGACGGCAGCAGACAACAACAACAACAGCAGCAACAGCAACAGCAGCAGCAACAGCGGCAGCAGCAACAGCGGCGGCGGCGGCAGCAACGGCAGCAACAGCGGCAGCGGCTTAACCAGCAGCGGCTTCAGCAACAGCGGCGGCAGCGGCAGCGAGCAAACAGCGGCAGCAGCAGCAGCAGCGGCAAGCAACGGCGGCAGCGGCAACAGCGGCAGCTGACGCAACAGCGAGCAGCTGGCAGCAGGCGGCAACAGGTTCAACAGCGGCAGCGGCAGCAACAGCAGCAGCAGCGGCAACGGCAACAACAGCAACAGCAGCAGCGGCAGCAACAGCAGCGGCAGCAGCAACAGCGGCAGCAACAGCAGCAGCAATTCGGCAGCGAGCAACAGCAACAGCAGTACAGCAACAGCAACAGCGGCAACAGCAACAGCGGCAACAGCAGCAACCCGAGCAGCGGCAACGGCAGCAGCAGCAGATTAACAGCAGCAGCGGCAGCGGCAACTTGGCAACAGCAGCAACAGCAACAGCGCAGTTAGCAACAGCAACAGCGGCGGCAACAGCGGCAACAGCAGCAACAGCAACAGCGGCAGCGGCAACAGCAACAGCGGCAGCAGCAGCAGCAACAGCGGCAACTGACGAGCAACAGCAGCGGCAGCTTGCAGCGGCTGTAACTGCTGGCTGCAGCAACAGCAACAGCAACCAGCAACAACTGACGGCAACAGCAACCAGCAACTGCAACAGCGGCAACAACGACAGCAGCAGCAGCGGCGAAACTGGCGAGCAGCAGCGGCAACAGCGGCAGCGGCAGCAACAGCAGCAGCAACAGCAGCAACAGCGGCAACAGCAGCAACAACGAAGCAGCTTGCTGCTGCTGCTGCTGCTGCTGCTGCTGCTGCAACAGCGGCAACCCGGCACAGCAGCAACAGCAACAGCGGCTAACGGCAGCGGCAGCGAGCAGCAGCAGCGGCAGCAGCAGCAGCAGCAGCGGCAACAGCGGCAGCAACGCAACAGCAGCAACAGCGGCGGCATGGCAACAGCAAGCAGCAACGCTGGCAGCAACAGCGGCTGCTGCTGCTGCAAAAGCAGCTGCAGCGGCTTAACAGCTGCAGCTGCTATGGCTGCTGCTGCTGCTGCTGCTGCTGCTTAACAAACAACAGCGGCAACGGCTGCTGCCGACAACTGCTGCTGCTGCTGCAAAGCTGCCTGCTGCTGACTGCTGCTGCAACTGCTGCTGCTGCTGCGGCAGCTGCAGCTGCTGCAGCAGCGGACAACAGCTGCTGGCAACGCTTAGCTGCTGCTGTTAGCAACAATTGCTGCTGCTGCTGCTGTTGCTGCCTGCTGTGCTGCTGCTGCTGCTGCTGCTGCTGCTGCTGCTGCTGCTGCTAACGCTTGGCTGCTGCTGCTGCTGAACTGCTGCTTAACCTGCTGCTGCTGCTGCTGCTGCTGCTGCTGCTGCTGCTGCTGTAACGCTGCTGCTGCTGCTTGGCTGCTGCTGCTGCTGCTGCTGCTGCTGCTGCTGCTGCTGCTGCTGCTGCTGCTGCTGCTGCTGTTGCTGCTGGCTGCTTGGCTGCTGCAACGCTGCTGCTGCTGCTGCTGCTGCTGCTGCTGCTGCTGCTGCTGCTGCTGCTAGCTGCTGCTGAACTGCTGCTGCTGCTGCTGCTGCTGCTGCTGCTGCTGCTGCTGCTGCTGCTGCTGCTGCTGCTGCTGCTGCTGCTGCTGCTGCTGCTGCTGCTGCTGCTGCTGCTGCTGCTGCTGCTGCTACTGCTGGTGCTGCTGCTGCTGCTACTGCCACAATGCTGCTGCTGCTGGCTACTGCTACTACTACTACTTGTATTACTGCTACTGCTACTACTGCTACTACTACTACTACTACTACTACTACTACTACTACTACTACTACTACTACTACTTGTATTACTGCTTACTAGGCTTCCAAAATGACATTAATTGTAGAGAAATGCCCAAATAAACCACCCAAACCCTCCCTTGTCCTGGTTTCAGACTCATATTTTCTGACTGATCAAATGTACCAAGTTCATTCAAGGTCACGGCCCCAGAAACCCGGATTTATCCAAGTGTGAAATCATGTCCCGTAGTTTCTCTTTAAAGCTCGTAACTGCTGCACCTTTAACACGCAAGTACACGGTAAACTGTCGGCCCAAACTATTTTAGGATTTAAATATGTCGCACATCCAAATGCGCAGTGACACTTCAAATGTGACGCTGTTGGAGTCCGCTGGTTTGGTTTTGGTTTTGACCGTGAGTGTGCGGCGGCGGCGCGGAGGGGAGGAGGAGGGGAGGAGGAGGGGAGGAGGCAGCCCCCCCCCCTGAGCACCGGCGACTCTGAACCCGATGCACCCGAAGTGAAAAATGTGCCAGCTTTGCAGCATCCCGCGGACGCCATGGCAACCAACGCGCGCACGAGGGCGGGAGACGACGGACGCGCACGCCCCCCCCCGCTCCTCGTGTCTGCGTGTGAACCGTCTGATGTTCGGTTGTTCGGTTGTAGCCCGGAGTGACCGCGCCGTGCCTCATGTACCGGAGCAGTGCGACACCGCACGGGGAAAGACGCGTCATATTAAAGAGGATTTTGACACGTTGTCCGCCTGAAATCTTAATTTGAACGCTATGATGCAGTGACAGAGAATTTTTGGGGGTCGTTTTTTAAAAAAACAAACAAATAAATGCGCGTGGAGTAATGCGCTCCTAGGACTATGGCACCATCGGGGACGCGAATAAAACGCGGTTGTCAGAGAGTTTTGTACTGGATCCCGGTCCTGTTCATTGCCGTGATAGTGGCATGGTCATACTACGCCTATGTTTTACAACTGTGCATAGGTAAGTAACCCCCCCTTTACTATAAGCATGAATGGATCTGTGTGCAGGGGGAGGGATGGGGGGTTATGGGGACTAGAGGAGACGGTTCGGGTTTGGTGTTCTGGTGTTTTGGTGTTCTGGTGTTTACGCAGTGTTTGTTGACAGTGTCATTACTCACGGATAGAGCAGCTCAGCCACAAATACACCAAGAAGTTTGATCTGCACCACTATTGCCATTTAACATTCACTTGATTAGAAAACAGGGTTATTTTGAAGGGACATTTTGTACATTTTAAAGGAGATCAATACACTGGATTAGATGGAATAGTGTTATGGTAATGCGCTGTGTGGTTTGTGCTCAGTCCAGGAGATGACAATCTCACTACAGGAAATGATTAAAATATTCTTCTGTCTGTGTATTTCTGATCAATGGTATAATTGATTATTGTTTTCTCGCCTGGAGTTGTGTTTTGGTGCTTCTTTCGGTTGAGTTCTTCTCTCTGTTCCACCTTGTTAGTTGTTATATGCTAATACAGGAAGTGGTTCATTGTGTTTTTAAACTCCAAAACCTTCACTTGAATCGTTTGAATCATTTCAGCCATGGAATTGCCTTAGGGTTCGGGTTACTCTTTACAGAAGGACAGTACAGCAGAACTGGTGCAAAGAGTGTGGAGAGACATCAGGCAAATAGTTCCTTGGCTTGTTTTCTATTTTGTATTTATTTGTATTTATTTGGTTTATTTTTGAGACAGGGACAGTGCACCATATACATGAGCCTTAACACTGTGCCAGGTTATAGCCTCGAGCTCATTTCCACCTGTCGTCCCCGTAGTCCCTGGTGCATGTTGTTTTTAGGTTTTCTGTATTAGCGCCGTGACTGATCCCCTAAGTCTTCTCCATACTGCTGTTCCACACACTTATGTCCATATAGAACTCTAATGAACCCTTATTTAACATGGGTGTGGGAAGGCTTTATTTTTTGTTTAATTTTTGTTCTTGTTTTTTTATCATGCTAAATAATAAAGCCTGTTAACAGCCTGTGGTCCACTTTGAACAGCAGATACCACAGTTACTGTACCACTGCTTATGCTCCTCATACAGCTGCTGCAGCTGCTGCAACTGCTCCCCAAATTATCGGGGAGAACTTCTCCCCGATATTTTTTATAATATTTTTCTTAATTATTTGACAATATCTGATATAAAATAGCACTGAAAAACAGTATGATTTTGAGATATTTGACTGCACCTTAGGCTTAGTCAGGCGACACTCAGGCGACACTCAGCTAATACATTATTGATACAGTCCATTAACAATGGGCCTAATGACAACATAAATATAATTTTCCACATATTTAGAGCTCATATAAAGTATTTCTATAATTCAAAGTGTGTGTTGTGTGCATTTTACTGAACCATCCTGTTACTTAGACTATTTGACCTCATTTATATTTAGTGCTCCACTAAAGACGGATCAGGTGTTTGGTGGACGATTCACGTGAAACAAAAAAAATGGCCAAAGTGAAGGATTTCAAAACTATAACTTCTGTAGTAGAGGGGGACCTTCTTATTGTCTCTATGCTTTGCCTACAATATTCCACAGTGTGGCATTAATCGCCAGCTCCATGGAGACGAGCATGTTACACCACCAGGCCAATGTACACATGAAATCTGGGGTTTGGTGAGCCTGGTAACACTTAGAATAGAACAGTTTGTCAAGATATTTTTTAGCACTTACAGTTGTTATAGTCGTTGTAATAGAAGTTTAAAGGTGCACTGTGTACCTTTTTGGTTGGGAGTTTGTTACCTGCTTGTTTCTTTGGATATGTCTTTGCTCTGCCTGGAATGTTCCACAGTGTGACATGCTGTAAGGTAGAGCTGCTTTACTTTACAGCATAAAGTCAAGTAGCTTGTGATTCATTCAGTTACAAGTGATTGAAAAATACACAGAAAAACAGTCATTGTGAGTGAGATCTGACCTGTAAAGTGAGCGGGGGACGCCTCTCCACAGATCTGACCTGTAAAGTCCTTGTGAGTGTGAGCGGGGTCGCCTCTCCACAGATCTGACCTGTAAAGTCCTTGTGAGTGTGAGCGGGGGACGCCTCTCCACAGATCTGACCTGTAAAGTCCTTGTGAGTGTGAGCGGGGGACGCCTCTCCACAGATCTGACCTGTCACTTAGTCTGGTCTGGTCTCCCTGAAGACAGAAAGGTTTAATTCCCTTGTGTGAAACATTACAGACAAAGCTATAGCGTCTCCATGGAGAAAAGCATTTGACAGACCCACCAGCAGGAAAAGTTACACAGTGTATCTTTAATGCCATACTGTGAAACATTCTCCATGGAGAGAAGAATGTGTGTCTAATGCGTTTATATACTGAAAAAGAAGGACACGCAATTTCCTTCAAACAAAACAATATTGTCTGAGGTCAGATGAGGCGTCTAAATATAGAAACTGAATCTCGTTGGTTCACAAAATATAAACACACGTTTATAGTTTTGTCGCTGCTGCTGGAGCAAGAAACAGCTGAACAATGTTTTTATTATTGCTCAGATTCTGTTAAACCCTTCATTTATTTAGTCCTAATTTGACTTTATCAGCAGTGTAAAATGATGGTGAAGAGTAGGGAGAGACATTCAGCAACCAAACTATTAATTAAGCTAATTTGTGTTTTATATGTACAATTAATATGGTTTTACTAAATTAACCCAAATATTTTGTATAATGTTAAGTAATCAGACTTTACTTGACTGCTGAGGACTTTTGTAATATTTATTTGTATTGTAGTAGATTCATTCACATAAACACACAAATCCTGCTCTCAAACTGAAAACGCTCTTGTGACGAACACCTTGTGATGTCATGTGATAATACAGGAAGTGCTCCACAGTGTTTTAAACTCCACCTTCACTAGAATCATTTGGATCATTTAAGATGTGGAATTACCAATCTATACTGAACTAAAGGTCAAATCGAGCTGTTAACTTGAAAACTACTGCGATATGACATCACAAGGTGGAACCGAGCATTTGGAGCTTTGGAGATGTAATAATAAAAGTTATTCAAACATATGTGCGTGAAGCAAAACACAACTGATATGTTTTAATGAGGTAACAACATTACAACATGCTTAAATCTCACAAGAATCTATTTTGCTCCCAAACAGCACCTTTAACTACAATTCTCAATATAACCACTAGGGGTGTGCAAAATAATCGTCATGACAACGCATCGCGATACTATCACAATATACTGCATCGATTCTTGATGCCAAAAATCGATTTTTATTAATTAATAATTAATTAATTAATTAATTAATTAATTAATTAATTATTAATACATAAATAAATAAATAAATTAAATATTAGTTTTTGTTTTTTTTTATAAATCCTCTGCACTTTTTCCTTTGTGAAAGGGTATTGTTTGTTATGATGGTCGCTACCTCCAAAATGGCAAATGTTTGAACATCATTTTTTGTTTTAGGAAAAATCCTCTGCACTTTTTTTGTTATTGGTTTGGTTTATTTGTTTTTGTTATTCAATAAATTCAGTTCTGAACTGAGTTGCTCAGAGTTCTGTATCAGTTGAAGACACGACCCAGATACACAGACACTGATATTTAAGTTATCCTCTTTTTTTTGGTACATTTTCACTGAAGTATGTCCAATATATAAATAATGCATCGCAATAATTCAAGTATCGTGATGCATCGTGATAGTATCGCATCGTGGCATATGAATCGTGATTCGAATTGAATCGTGACTTCTTTGACAATACCCACCCCTAATAACCACATATTTGAATTCAAACCTTGCATAACATTCAGGTTTCTTTTTAAACATGGCTGAAGTAGGACAGAGCTGATGTTACTGATTTCACAGAGACTTGTCCCCAAACAACCTCTGGACTCTGTTTGTGTCCTGAACAGTTTATGGACCAGTACTGCAGTTTGACCAGAAGTACTCTAAATCTGTCATATATAAAGGCAGCAGCGGATCAGGTAAACAGGACACCAGGAACCAGAAGTGGGTTACAGATCTGGCATAGAATCATGTGACCCAGTTGGCTGACCTTTTAGAGGGTTGAGCTTTTTTTTATTTATTTGTGCATTAGTTAATAGTAAAATGTAATACATCACTTGTGTACGAACTTGAAGATTGCCAGTTTAAACCCATTACATTCTGTTGTTGTTGGGCAAGACACTTGATCCTTCTTGCATGACTGTGTGTGTGAGTGAGTGATTTGGTGGTGATTACAGGGGCCAGTGGCTCGGATCGGTAGCATCACTTCAGTCTACCCTATGACATCTTTGGCTATAGATAACTGGTAACTTGGCATCATCTTAGGGGTGGGTGATATGCCAAAAAAAATCATCTCATGATTTTTTCAATTTTATTATGATTCATGTTTTCTTAGTATTTTTCATAAAGTCTTTAAGAAGTAACTAAACCTCATTAAAAAGCATTACAGAGGCTGAGCAGTAGGACAAGTGGGTGGTATCCAGAATACACACTTCTCCAATACTTTGAGTTTGGTCTCCAGTTCTGTCTCCCACATGGGCATGATTGACAAGTGCGTTAACCAAGCAGGGGCATGAATGGTTCATCTATATTCAAACAAATCTGGCTGCTTATGAGGGAAAAAAGAAAGGAAAAAAAATGACAGGGCTCTGAAAAACATTGTAGATTTCTGGAGAATCAATGAGCGAAGCACTAAAATCTCTTATTCAGGTGTGTTTGCTTTTCTTCAAAATGATGGGTGACCAATGAGCTCCTTTGTTTCACGTGTCACCAAAATAAACAAATCTAATTGGATGATCATGTTTGAGACGAGAGCTCAAGACGTGACAGACGGAGTATGGACTCCACTGATATCAAGCTGTATAAAAAATGTAAAAAGATATGATTTTGAACTTGCCTGATCAAATTGTTACAGGAATGAGGCTTATTTTTGCTCTTGCCTAGTCTTAAGCTTTATTACATGTTTTTTACAGTTGTTTCCTTGACACGTGTTTAAATGTGAACAGCGCTCTGGGACACAGGTCTGAGGGAGCAGATTCAGACAGTTGGTGCAGAAGTGTTGTCAGCTGATGGTTCAAACACATTGTCTCATTGTGAGTTTATGTAATGCCCCCGGAGCCTTCTGCACATGACCCATTTACGGCCCCTGAACAATCGACACTCTTCAAGACTCAGAAATATACTGTTTTGGTCGCTCTGTAAGTGGGTCACTCGTGTCACATTGGTGAGTTTGACAGCATTTGTAGCAAGGAGATGTACCTATGCAACATTATTTTACAAAATATTAAAGCAACACTGTGTAACTTTCTGAAACTAGCATCTGCATGGAAATGGAAAGTTTCTATAAGTTTTTAGTCTCCAGTTCTACGCCATACAGTGAAATATTTGTATGATCCCGGAGGCGTTTTGAGTTATTCACAGATTCTGAAAGTGTAGATTCTAAGCTTTCCAATGATGTCTTACACCTGAAAATCTTCTTCATATTTGAAGAAGTTGTCGCTATTTGAAAGCAGGCACAGCAGATTTTGCTAAGGGGTAAAATCAGCCCCGAAACCTTTCTCTGTTTTCTCACCACTTGCCTCATTTGCATGACATTAAGCTAAGCCCTCCCCCATCACTGACTATCTGTGGTGTTAATGTCCAGGCAGGTCAGAATCATTCAGTAATTTAATAATACACAGGATAATATGTTAAGTCAAAGTTTACTACAAAATTTAATAGACTACCAAGATGCAAGATTGTTTTTTTGTCATAGGAGACACGGAGGAGAATGACTGACAAAGACAAAGGTCTACAGTCCTTTAGCCAATCAGGATGCAGAACACAATGTGTATTGATACACTATGAAAAAATCAGCGAAATAGCGAGGAACCACTGTATTTAATTCAAATGTATTTCATTTTAGTTTGTTCATTTTCAAAATGTAATTCTATGGCACAAAGGTAAAAACAACAAAAAAAAAAAGTTATATGCAGTGTTATTTCATTTTAAATTTCAAAAGTGTTTTGTGGCTCCCAGTGTTTTCTTTACTGTGTGAAACGGCTCTTTGAGTGGTAAAGGTTGCCGACCCCTGATGTAACCCTTTCCTCTCTGGATGTTGCCGTACAACTCACAGTAGAGCTGGACCTAGAACCATATATTTGTGAAATTATAAAAGCATGTAACTTACATGCTTTTATAATTTCTTGATTCTGGTTTGAGGCCCTGTAATGTTTTATGCTGTGTCCAGGGGCCTGTGAAATGTATATTTTGTACTGTAACCCTTCACAGATTAAGGGAGAGAAATGTTGATGTTTGATGCCAAGGATAACACATTGGCGTTCTTAGATTGTGCAGTAACAATAGGAGGAGACCGGGGACTCCAAGTAGAAGTCTTCAGGAAGCCCACACACACAGACCAATACCTGCTTTTTGATTCACACCACCCACTGCAGCACAAACTGGGTGTTATTCGGACATTACAACACAGGGCCCAAGAGGTTCCCACAACCACAGAGGGCAAGGAGAAAGAAGAACAACATGTGCAGGAAGCCCTCTTTGTTTGTGGATATCCTAAATGGGCTGTTAACAAAACCAAGAGAGACAAGGGCAAGAAACAAGACAACAGAGAATCCGAACCCAGGAGGAAAGGGGTTGCGATTCCTTACCTGGCCTGCGTTTCTGAAAAACTACAGAGGATTTTCAGACAATATGAAATCCCAGTTTATTTCAAACCCACAAACACTTTAAGACAAAAACTGGTCCACCCAAAGCACAAAACACCGAGACACAAACAAAGCAATGTGGTCTACTCCATTCAGTGTAGTGAAGACTGCAGTGAGCGCTACACTGGAGAAACAAAACAGCCACTTCACAAGAGGATGTACCAACACAGACGGGCATGCCAGAGTGGACCGTCATCTGCCGTTCATCTTCACCTAGAAGCCACGGGCCATTCATTTGAGGACAGTGAGGTTCAGATCTTAGCCAGGGAAAAGAACTGGTTTGAGAGGGGAGTTAAAGAGGCTATTTTTGTCAAAAAAGAGAATCCGTCGTTAAACAGAAATGGGGGAGTTAGACATAACTTGTCTCCCATCTATAATTCGATTCTTAGACCACGTCAAAACAGACAAAGAAACATTAGGGCAGACGAGCCAGGGCAGAAGGGTGGAGAGGATCGTTAGACTTTGAATAGGGGGTCGTAACTAGTCGCCAGAGTAATTTGGAAAACAAAGAGACAGATTAGGGGGGTTCGTTTTCAGAGCTTTTTCAGTGTAGGACGCGCCTCCTGGCAGCGAGATATAAGCAGTGTCTAACCTGTACAATAACCAGAGCTGACGAAGCCTCTCAGATGAGCGGCGAAACGTTTTCAACCAAACAAACTTTGTCCAGTTGACAAATTGAACTTCTCCTTTTATCACAAATGTTGATGTTGATATTGTTGATGTCTTAGTTCAAAGTAAATGTTGAGAATGTCCTAAAAATAGCCTGGATTCACTGGTTTCATCATAATATGTAGACTAAATAACATTCTGTTATTTAATTTCTTCTGTTCCTTTTATTTTCAAGATTTCCATGCTGCAAGTGCAACAACTGAGCCAGTCCTCAGTTTATTTTCAATAAAGAATGTATTTTGTTATTCAGCATCAATACATTTGTCTGCTTTTTACTAAGGAATAATTAATTATTCCTTAGTGTTATGTTACTATAGCTTATATTCTTAAAAACCCTATTGAAACACTAAAATTCAGGTGAAAAACGCCGCTTATCAGTTAATCGTAAGTCGATTGATAAGGTCAATGAACTATAGATTAATGATAACAGGAGAAGTTCAATTTGTCAACTGGACAAAGTTTGTTTGGTTGAAAACGTTTCGCCGCTCATCCGAGAGGCTTCGTCAGCTCTAATAAGAATACTGGTAAGACACTTGCTTATATCTTGCTGTAGGGAGGAGCTACCTAGCTAACTACTTTCCGGAACTATCTCATTGGTTTCCGTCTTTTGTTTCTCTGGCGTCTAGCTAACAATTTGAACAGAGTGCCTTAGCTTCATATCCAGGCACTCCTCCCACACACTGGTTTCGTTATGTTGATGATAATTTTACAAAAATCAAAATTCAAGATTTGGAACCTTTTACTGCACATATCAATTCTGTAGATCCTAATATCAAATTCACCCGTGAAGATGCCAAGGATAACACATTGGCATTCTTAGATTGTGCAGTAACGATAGGAGGAGACCGGGGACTCCAAGTAGAAGTCTTCAGGAAGCCCACACACACAGACCAATACCTGCTTTTTGATTCACACCACCCACTGCAGCACAAACTGGGTGTTATTCGGACATTACAACACAGGGCCCAAGTGGTTCCCACAAGCACAGAGGGTAAGGAAAAAGAAGAACAACATGTGCAGGAAGCCCTCTCTGTTTGTGGTTATCCCAAATGGGCTGTTAACAAAACCAAGAGAGACAAGGGCAAGAAACAAGATAATAGAGAATCCGAACCCAGGAGGAAAGGGGTAGCGATTCCGTACCTGGCCGGCGTGTCGGAAAAACTACAGAGGATTTTCAGACAATATGAAATCCCAGTTTATTTCAAACCCACAAACACTTTAAGACAAAAACTCGTCCACCCAAAGGACAAAACACCGAGCCACAAACAAAGCAATGTGGTCTACTCCATTCAGTGTAGTGAAGACTGCAGTGAGCGCTACACTGGAGAAACAAACCAGCCACTTCACAAGAGGATGTACCAACACAGACGGGCGTGCCAGAGTGGACCGTCATCTGCCGTATATCTTCACCTAGAAGCCACGGGTCATTCATTCGAGGACAGTGAGGTTCAGATCTTAGCCAGGGAAAAGAACTGGTTTGAGAGGGGAGTTAAAGAGGCGATTTTTGTCAAAAAAGAGAATCCTTCTCTGAACAGAAATGGTGGAGTCAGACATAATTTGCATCCCATCTACAATTCCATTCTTAAGCGTAGATCAAACAAACAGGGGAACAATAGGGCTAGAGCCAGGTCAGGGCCAGAGGTGTGAAAAACAGGCGTGTAGGGATGAATAGAGATCGTTAGCTAGACGCCAGAGAAACAAAAGACGGAAACCAATGAGATAGTTCCGGAAAGTAGTTAGCTAGGTAGCTCCTCCCTACAGCAAGATATAAGCAAGTGTCTTACCAGTATTCTTATTAGAGCTGACGAAGCCTCTCGGATGAGCGGCCAAACGTTTTCAACCAAACAAACTTTGTCCAGTTAACAAATTGAACTTCTCCTGTTATAATGGATTCTACCTGGACGACTGAGGGACTTTTCACGTATAGATTAATGAATTAATCGATAATTTTCATCCCTAATAGGAACAGTTTGGAGATGGCCTCATCCTCTTCACCATGACTGCACCAGTGCACAAAGCGAGGTCTATAAAGCTATGGATGAACTTGACTGGCCTGCACAGTCCTGCTCCTGACTTCAACCCGATAGAAGAACTTTGGGATGAATTAAAGCAGAGACTGAGGGCCAGGCCTTCTTGTCCAACATCAGTGTGTGACCTCACATGTGCTACTGGAAGAGTGGTCAAAAATTCCCATAAACACACTCCTAAACCTTCTGGACAGACTCAGAAGAGTTGAAGCTGTTACAGCTGTATGGATTAAGTTCATATGCGAGTCAAGGCAGGTGAGCGAATACTAGTGTGTGTGTGAGAACAGTTTGATAAACTGAGCATAGAATGGTTTGCACTTTTTGGTGTGATGGGTGCCTCAAGTGGCATTGAAGGATGGATCAAGTTTGTGTTGACAGGAAGAATAAGTGTATTTTTGTACATTTATGACAGTGGGGGCTTTCTTCAGAATCTTTTGTCCCTGAGTTTAGAATTGTGAAAGAGTTTAACTCTGCATAAGGTCTTTCTAACCCATGGACACTTTTAATTTAATTATTTTACTACATAAACCCCCTGTACATTTTTGGACAGGAGGAATCACAACTTTTCTTTTTTTTTTAGATGCATTGTGTAACTTTTCTGGAGGAAGGTCCACCATTTTCTTGCTTGGATGGAAATGTGTTGCTTAGACTGGAATGTGCTACAGTTAATCTTTATTTAGATACATATGTTTGTATTTCTCAAAAATACCTGGAAAAACTTGCTTTTTACTGTGTGCAAGGTGCCCTTTTTACAGATCTGACCTTTTCACTTGGTCTGGTGCTGTCACATGCTTGTTTCCATGGAGATAGATACATTTAATACCATACTGTGGAATGTTTTATAGTGTTATAACCACAACAGGCCCAAGTGTTTAGCATCTATGTATTGTTTTTATTTAGTGATCACTTTTCTGTAGCCTCTGTCCTGTTCATGTCCAGCTTATGCCATAATAACCTCATAAACCTCCCTGGTTTGCCCTTGTTTGGTCTCCCCTCTCTCTCTCTCTCTCTCTCTCTGCTTCTCTTCTCTCTCTGTCTCTCTGTGTCTCTCTCTCTCTCTCTCTCTGCTTCTCTTCTCTCTCTGTCTCTCTGTGTCTCTCTCTCTCTCTGCTTCTCTTCTCTCTCTGTGTCTCTCGCTTTCTCTCTCTGCTTCTCTTCTCTCTCTGTGTGTCTCTCTCTCTCTCTCTCTGCTTCTCTTCTCTCTCTGTCTCTCTGTCTCTCTCTCTCTCTCTCTCTCTCTTTCTCTCTCTGCTTCTCTTCTCTCTCTGTGTGTCTCTCTCTCCTGGGGCTTTGTGCTGCACTGCTGGAACTGGGCTTTTGGCTCAGATCCTGCACTCAAATCCTTGGATCACCTCTCTTCTCTCACCCACCCTCTCTTTCAACCTCTCTCTTTCTCTCTCTCTGTACTTCTTTGTCTTCTTTGTCTCTCCTTTCTGTCTTCTCTTCCTCTCTCTCCTCCCTCTCTCTCTCTCTCAGAGGCTAATTTACTGGGAACAGATGAAGTTGTGTGCTTAGCTGATCACTTATTAACTTATTAACACTTATAGTACACTGACCAAAACTTCCAACGCAACACATACAATTTTGAAATATTTGGTGTACATAAAATGGAATATTGGTTTTGAGTCATGATACATCAACTACACCTTAAAAGCTCAGAAAATTGTTTTGATTTTGTCCTGTGGGCAGTTCGTTCCGCTTGATTACACATTGTTTACAATTTTGCTTATCCCGTCAGGTTGAGTAGAACTCTTTGACCAATCCTTCCAGAATTTGGTCAATAAATAGCCATAGCAATGGACAACTTCAATATTCCTTGGCATTGTCTTGCCGCGCCTAGGTCAAAATCAGCGAGAACGAACCGTTGGTATGCTCACTGGTGGAATGTCGCAAAGACGGGTTGCAAGGAACCTGGGCGTCCATGTGTTGACCATATCACATCTCTGGAGCCGGTATAATGAAACAGGAAGCACCAGTGATCGACGACGTGCTCCCAGACCACGTGTCACCACCCCTCGGCAGGATCGCCATATTTGGCTCCAGCACCTGTGCAATCACTTCCTGCCAGCTACAGTCACTGCTGCTCAGACCAGAGGTCGTCACCAGACCCGGATTAGTGACCAAACTGTACGCAACCGCCTGCGTGAAGCCGACTTCCACAGCCGACGTCCCCGCTGTGGTGTGTTGTTAACTCCTGCAGGTCGCTGCGTCCGTCTGCGATGGTTAGGGCACCTTTGGGCTTGAATGCTCTCAGGTGGAACAGGGTGCTCTTCTTCGATTAATTGAGGTTCAAGTTGAGTGTGGCGTTTGGCGTAGGTGATGGGAACGTTATGCTGAGGCTACCATCCTGCAGCGTGACCGCTGGGGTGGACCCAGTGTAATGGTTTGGGCTGGAATAAGCAGTAAACACAAGACAGACCTCATTTTCATCGATGGAAACCTCAGTGCGGCCCATTACCGTGACGAAATCCTGACTCCTGTCGCAGTTCCATTCGTCCATCGCTATCGCCTAACGCTGCAACAGGATAACGCGAGACCACATGTCGCCAGAGTCTGTTGGGACTACCTGAGGCAGAATAATGTTCAGTCTCTTGTAGTGGTGGCACGGTACACAAAACTCATGGTACAGTTCAGACCCCATGGTTCGGTACATTTTTGGTACAGTGCAGGAAAAGAAGAAAAAGAAAGAAAGAAGCAACTTTATTGATCTCACACAGGAGAAATTCTTCTCTGCATTTAACCCATCCTGTTATCAGGAGCAGTGGGCAGCACCCAGTGGGCGCCCGGGGACCATCTCCAGGATCTTCTTGCTTCGGCTTGGTCAGGAGGATTTTACCTGGAGCAGAAAGGCTGTCCTCAAAGGCAGCTTTTTATTGTTTAAATCTCCAGCTGAGATCGCTGCAACTTAAAACCTGTAAGTAAAACAAGTGAACACGCAAGCACCACATTGAGTTGTCATATATTGATATACTGATTGGTTACTGAGCTGGTACATCAGTCAGGTTTTAACACATGGGTACCGTCACATACAATACACACAAGTACCTAAACACTTTTTACATTCACATAGCTCAGTGAACATGAGCTATAGGCCTGGCCTGTACCACAGATAACAACATAACACTGTTTTAAACATGTGCATTTTGCAATAACAAACATATATATTGTTATTGTTATTGCAAAATGCACATTATTACAAGGTACATATTTTGACATCACAATAACATTCGCAAAACACTCAGAAGACACATCAGGGGATGGGGAGTGCAGAGGACCAAAGGGCTCCTTCCAGGTGCAGAAAGGGGGTGTGGGGGGAGGGCAAGGGCGATGTAGTGTCCAGGGAAGGTCCAGGCGACAGGGTCCAGGGGGGACAGCGGAGGGGGGCAGGAGTCAGAAGTCCAGCCGAGGGGAACCGGTTCGGGAGATGGAGAAAAGCGTATTGTCTGGGGTGAAGGTGTCGCAAAACTCAGTTCTCTTGCGGAGTGGAGGTGGTGAACGTGGGCACGAAGGAGCGCTGTGAAGAGGGGCCAGTGCTCTGCTGCGCGGCCGTCGTGGAGGTGGTGGTGTCGTGTCACGAAGATAGAATATCTGGCCATGGACAGGACAAGGTGGGCGGCGTCCCAGTTGACCATGGCAGCGTCCGGCTCCCGAGGTCGCTGCTGGACAGGTCCGAAGAGGCAGAACCAGAGTCCAGGGTCATCGATTCCATGGGCTGCCGACAGCAGGAGCCTCAACGTCAGCCTCCGATCGAGAAGGTCCAGTAGTTGGGTCCAGAACCGCCGCACGACAGGACACCGGGCGGCCAGATGGAGGAGGTCTTCAGGCGCCTCACCGCACACCGGACAGTCACAGCCGTACCTGTCAGGGTGTATTGCGTGCAACCTGGTGCAGGTGTAAATGATCCTGTGTCTTAATTTGAAGTCAAAATTACTGACTTGGGGTGGGGTGTACCAATTACTGTATATACATGAGCCCAGATGGAGGTCGTGTTATGTGTGGGAAATGTCTGTGACCATCTGTGTTCTGCCGAAGGGCGCCGAGCGACCCCGGCCACCAACAGCCAGTAGAAAGTGTGCGGCTTATATATTAGGGGTGGCACGGTACACAAAACTCACGGTATGGTACGTACCTCGGTTCAGACCCCACGGTTCGGTACATTTTCGGTACAGTGCAGGGAAAAAAAAAACATAACCAGAAAGGCTGTCCTCAAAGGCAGCTTTGAACTCTGAAACACTTTTATTATGGGCGCTGTTGCTTTAATGCAAATGAGAAGGAGAGAGGCCAGTGCAGTGGGGGGGGGGGGGGGGGGACTCTCCGCTCTTTCCTCTTTAGCAGTGCGATGTGCGCTGTGCGCTGGCTCTACTTCCGCGTTTGAGCGCAGAAGGAAGATATGAGACGATTTCCATTGAAAAATAAACACATTTCCACAGAAAATAAAATCAAACCACTGCTGTTTCAGAGGTTAGGAGCGTCGGATAAAGGACACCCGAGCCTGGAAACATTCTAACGTGCCTCCAGGCAAATAAAAAAACGCATCTCGCATTGCGTAGCTCGTTTGCGGTCCAAACTCTCTGGGCTAAGTGCAGGAGGGGGTCCGTGACTTTTCATGACTGATGACTTTATGTGCTCATCAGGGCTCGCAAATGGCAATGGTTAAAGAGTCCTCAGGGAAATCCTTGCAAAATGAAAGTCCCGTGGTCAGTTCAATATTAAACTTTTGTACTGTATATTCTCTGTCAAAATGCGCGCACCGAACCGTGACCCCCGTACCACGACAGTTCAATACAAATACAGTGGTACCTCACCTTATGAAATTAATTTGTTCCAGAAGTGGTTTCGTAACGTGAATTTTTCGTAAGTTGAGTAGCTATTTCAATGGAAAAGGCCTGATTTGTTCCAAGGTTTTTTTTTTTATAGTGTAACATTGGTTCTGCGTCCTGATTGGCTAAGAGACTAGACCAGGACTAATCGTGGACTAAACCAGGTCTAGACCAGAACTAAACCTGGACTGGACCTGGACTAAACCAGAACTGGACCAGGATTAAACCACCACGTGCCGCTCTTTGCTGGTTTCGTGCGGCTGGTTTGTGGCTCGGGCTCCAGAGGACGCGGTCCGGGCGCCGCGGTTCTATGTCGTGCTCGCAGCCCCGGTGCCGGTCGTGCAGACCAGGACTAGGGGTGCTCCTCGCCGCGCGGTGTCGCGCTCCTCGCCGCGCGGTGTCGCGCTCCTCGCCGCGCGGTGCCTCGCTCCTCGCGCGGTGCGTTCATGTCTCCGCGCTGCTTCCGGAGTCGTGTCTCCCCCCACGCTTCACTATTTAATACATTTTGTTGAAAATCTTGCGTGTTCGGCGCTAGAGCTAAGAGGCCGAGAAAGGTGCTCTTTGAGCGGGGATAACAGCGGGGCATCTGAGCGCACATTATTCGAATTTTTGAGATTTCGCGTTTCGTAACTTGACTTTTCTTTCGTATCTAGAGACCAAAATTTAATGTGAGGGCGTTTCGTAACTTAGATTTTTCGTATGTAGGGTCTTTCGTAAGGTGAGGTACCACTGTACATATACGGTATATGTACAGTGGTACCTCACCTTACGAAAGACCCTACATACGAACCACCCCCTAGTCTCTTGATTGGCCTGCATATTCCCCAGATTTAAACCCTATAAAACATCTATGGGATATTCTGGATCGCTGGGTGAGAAAGCGTGATTCAGAACCGGCCACAGTCTGACAGTTGCGTCAAGCACTCCAGGAGGAATGGGGCCGCACCACACAGGCTGAAATTCGGCAGTTGATTGACTCCATGCATCATAGAATCCAGGCTGTGTGTGACGCCAGAGGAGGCCATACAAGATACTGACTTCACTTATCCAGAATTGCGCCTTCAACTGATGCAAGGAACTGGAAACCAGGAAAAATGACATGTGTTGCAATAAACCCAAGTGTTGCGTTGGAAGTTTTGGTCAGTGTGCTACACATAAATATGAACTGTGTCATAGACTGTCAGACTTTTCTTTGCTACACAGACCCCGCAGGTGGAGAGGTCTGCATATATGTAAATGTATTGATGGGACTGGTGGCGGTGTAGAGGGAGTCAAGTAGGGATGGGAATCGAGAACCGGTTCCGTGTGTTTCAATTCCACAGAATCGATTACCAGTTTATCTAACGATTCTCTTAACGATTCCAGACAGCGCGAATTACGTGGGATTGATACGTGCTTCGCCGCTTCACTGATACGGAGTTTATATTCTATTTTCGCATGACGAGAAGAACGAGAAGAGCTTGTTTTTCGGAAAGAAACGGGGCTTGTATAAATCAACATATTTTCCCACGCTCGTGCGCCAGCCAATCCTGTTGCGAGAAGCGCCGATGTGTTTTCCCCTGTTCGTGTATCAGCTGTGAGGAGCTTGTGCATATGTAAGCGGCACTGCAGGACACTAAAGGACATGAAAATGGACTTTTAACTTCTACTTGGACACATGACACGTTCGGGAGACCTTTGGGACAAGTTCGGGACACGTCCGTTTCTCTGGAGCTCGTGTACAGCTCTTGTGCGATTTAGCGGGTGGACGGGTGGACCGCGTGTGATCCCAGCTCAGATTAGCGCTGCTGTTGTGTCCTTGGGCAAGACACTTAACCCCACCTCGCCCCCAGTGTCTGCGGACACTGGTAGCCCCCATGGCAGAAGATAAATCAAGGCCCGTTGTGACGTGAGCCGTCCTCCTGTGGACCCACCACCTGCGGGAGGATTCATGGGGGCTGGTGCATTGTGTTCTGGGCAGCAGAACACTGCTTGGACTGCTGCCCCCGCGACCCAGAGAATGGAAAAAGCGGAAGAAGATGAATGAATGAGATGAATGAACACACGATACGCATTTTTACACGTGGAGATACGCGAATTATCCAAAAACACTGCATATTATTTCTGCATCAAATGGAGACACAGTATTAGGTGAAAGCAGCGGCTTGTGTCAATATTAACCTGTGCACTAAACCGGGGCTAAACCAGGACTAAACCAGGACTAAACCTGGACTAAACCTGGACTAGACCAGGACTAGACCAGGACGAGACCAGGACGAGACCAGGACGAGACCAGGACTAGACCAGGACTAAACCGGGACTAGACCAGGATGAGACCAGGACTAGACCAGGACTAAACCTGGACTAGACCAGGACTAGACCAGGACTAAACCGGGACTAGACCAGGATGAGACCAGGACTAGACCAGGACTAAACCTGGACTAGACCAGGACTAGACCAGGACTAAACCGGGACTAGACCAGGATGAGACCAGGACTAGACCAGGACTAAACCGGGACTAGACCAGGACTAGACCAGGACTAGACCAGGACTAAACCTGGACTAGACCAGGACTAGACCAGGACTAGACCAGGACTAGTGCTAATCTTGTTTGTTCTCCTTTTTCCCCCAAATTAGAATCGATAAGGGAATAGATAAAGAATCTAATTGTTAAGCAGTATCGATAATGGAATCGGAATCGGAAAAATCTGATCAATACCCATCCCTAGAGTGAAGAGGAGGAGATGGACTCAGGAGGCTCTGGTTCTGCTGCTGCGTTCAAACTGCAAGGGCCCATATTATGAAACTGCTGCTGTTTCCTCATCCAAAACATTCACACATGTTTAACACACAAACACTGCATGTTTAGGCTGAGTTCTTCTTTTAAACAGAAAATAACTTCTGATGTCATGTGGTAATACAGGAAGTGCTCCACTGTGTTGTTAAACTCCGCACACCTTCACTAGAATCATTTGGAACATTTTAGCCCTGGAAATGCCCGTCTGTACAGAACAAAAGGTAAAAAGGTAGCTAATAACTTGAAAACGACCACTACATGACATCACAAGGTGGAACAGAACATTTTGAGCTTTGGAGATGTAGGCAGGCATGTGTGAATGAAAAAAAAAAAAAAACAACTCCTGGTATGTTTTTGATGAGGACATTATAATATAATACATTATAATACGGCTTAAGGCTCACAAGAGTTAGTTTTGTGTAATACAGGCCCTTAAAGGTCCAGTGTGTAGGATTCGTGGCGCATAGGTGGATAGTGGCTATGGCACTTCCTGTTTTAGCTACGGCAAACCTCGAGGGTCACCCGGACGCGCCGTAGCGGACAGCTCGCGTACCCGCGCGCGCTCCTGCGCGCGCACCCGCCGCGCACCCTGCCGACAACAACGGTATTAATAAAACGCGGTCTCCCGTTCCGTTTTTTTTTTCTTTTCGCATGAAAACACACATTCCCGATCGTGTACCATGATAATCTACATATCAAATGAAACCTTACAGTCTCCTCTTTTTGACTATGCAATTCAATTCCCGGCACAACAATCACTCCCTGAGCACATGGAGCACAAAAAAAACGCACAAAACGAGGTTTGTTACTTTGCTTACCTTTGAAGGCTCTGGACAGGTCAAACTCTGTATTTCACCATAAACTTGGTCTCAATACAAAACAAAACAATTTAGTCCAAAACACGTGTTAGATCCATTACGACGTCTGATCCGGCAGCATGCTTGTGTTGTTTACCCAAAACCACAAGCCTTGCCGAAGGTGAAGGCGGAGCCCAAATGTCCTTCTGCGGCTCTCGTATTCAAAATGGCTGCCTCTGCATGGGGAAGATCCTCCTTTTATGTGACTATATCTAAGTCCAAAAGAATACTTTGATTTCATGATGGAAGTGAAAAGGCTTGGAAAACAATGTATTTTTGAATGGGTATCTTCAATTTAGGTAATTAACGGGTAAAAATCTTACACACTGTCCCTTTAAATTGCAAAAAGATTTTCACCTGCATAAAGCGTCTGTAATATAATGTATTATTATTAAAATATATGATGTAAAAACGGCCCCCATGGCAGAAGTACATCAAGGCCTGTTGTGACGTGAGCCGTCCTCCTGTGGACCCACCACCCGCAGAAGGATTCATGGGGGCTGGTGCATTGTGTTCTGGGCAGCAGAACACTGCTTGGACTGCTGCTCCCGCGACCCATAAAATGGAAAAGCGGAAGAAAATGAATGAATGAATGAATGATGTAAAAACGTATTATTCAACATTCACAATAAATCAATGAGATTAGCAAACCTAATAAATACATTCAATCTATATAATATATAGATTGAATTTATTTATTAGGTATTCAAATATTATTTGACTTCTGTCTGCCCATTGGCCCTAACTGTAATTCTGTTCACTTTTCAGAGTCCATTGAAGACACAGGGGAAAAGGGTAAGTGTTTAATCTGTTAAAACATGAATCAGAATGAGTTTTTAATCTGGGACAGTTAGTTTCAGTGGGATAACCCGGTCTGAGCGTGTGCAGCCAAAAACTTCCAAAATGCTCCAAGGCCTTGTACACACCACTGCGCAAGTCTTCACAAACAGCTCCTCCCAAAAACAGCTAATCCCACATAAATACAGCGATGATCAAAGTTTGTCTGTGTGAAATGTTATGATTTCATCTGTCGATATTTCAACCGCATTTACTTCCTTCAAACAAAAAATTAAATAAGGCAAAACTGATCCAAATGTGGATCTGCTGTTTATATCTCAAATAACCACAGAACGACCGTATAAATAAAAGTTAAAACATTATGACATTTTTGGGCCAATTACATCAGTTTATGTGTCCATAGAGGATATCAGCTGAACTGATATTTGGAACCCGATATGTGATCCAGCGATTTTTGTCATAATGGTGCCAGTATCTGATACCAGTATCTGATACCAGTATCAGATTGGTGCATCCCTCGTTAGGTGCATGGAAAACACACAGTGACAGACCCAGATTTGTTTTATGTCATAATTGAGCTGGAGCAGGAGTTTACAAGAAACTTTTTTCCCCAACTTGAGGTGTTTATAAAACTACACCGCATTCCAAATTATTATGCAAATTGTGTTAAAGTGTCATAAAGGTAATGTTTTGTTTTCCAGTTAAACTTATGGATGGTATTATGTCTCAGGCTCATTGGGTCAGTGAAATCAATCTCACATACTTGTGCCAATGAGTTTGCCAGGTCCAAAAACGACTTAAGAAGGACGTTCCACATTATTAAGCAGAGCACCATTTTCAAGCAATACAGGAAAGAAAAACGATTTCTCTAGTGCCGAAAAGCCTGAAATAGTTTAATACCTTGGACATGGTATGAAACCCTTAGATATTTCAGAAAAACTTAAGTGTGATCATCACTATTAAGAGATTTGTATCTGATTCAGAGCACACACAGATTCGTGCAGATAAAGGCACAAGGAGGAAGGGTTCTGTCAGACAAATACGTCAGATTAAGAGAGCAGCTGCTAAAATGCCATTACAAAGCAGCAAACAGGTATTTGAAACTCTTGTTCACTGATGAATGCCCTGCAATCCTGGATGGTCCAGATGCAATCTATGCATTCTAGACCAAATGCATTCTATGATACAAAAAGAAGAACCATGATTTCTGTAGCAAAATCATCTTCATGCAGGAAAATGCTCCATCTCATGCTGCAAGGAACACCTCTGCATTATTGGCTGTTATAATCATAAAAGAAGCGAATCTCGTGGTGTGGCCCCATCCTCCCCTGAACTCAGCCCTACTGAGAACCTTTGGAGCTCCTCAAGTGAAAGATCTAAGAGGGCGGGAGGCAGTTCACCTCCAAACAGCAGCTCTGGGAGGATATTCTGACATCCTGCAAAGGAATTCAAGCAGAAACTGTGCGCACAATTTCAATTGATGCTAGAATTGTGAAGCTTCGATCAAATAAGGGGTCTTCTGTTCAGATGTAACTTGACCTGTTAAGATGTTTTGATGTTTTGAAATAACTTTTGATTTCAGCAATATGCAAATGCTTCTAATTGGAAAATAAACAAATGACCATTTTCAGTTCTTTACAACAATTAAATGGTTTGAAACTCTGTTGTGCATAATAATTTGGAACAATATTGTTATCATTCGGAGGTTTGTTCAAAAACATTTGAATTGTACTCTAAAGGTTGATGACTTGAAAATTATGACTGTCCTTTTCTGTCCTATTGACAGTTTGGCAAAACCAGAGAAAAATATCATTTGCATAATAATTTGGAACACACTGTACCTGGAAGTTATTATATGACAAATTAGTTAAAGCTCCCATCTGTAAGTTAGATTTTTTTTTTTCCAGTAGATGGAAGATGTGAAACTTGTTCCTACCTCCCCCCTCTCCTCACCTGGCACCTCCCCCCTCTCCTCACCTGGCACCTCCCACCTCTCCTCACCTGGCACCTCCCACCTCCCCTCACCTGGCACCTCCCAGCTCTCCTCACCTGGCACTTCCCACCTCCCCTCACCTGGCACCTCCCACCTCTCCTCACCTGGCACCTCCCACCTCTCCTCACCTGGCACCTCCCACCTCTCCTCACCTGGCACCTCCCACCTCCCCTCACCTGGCACCTCCCACCTCCCCTCACCTGGCACTTCCCACCTCTCCTCACCTGGCACCTCCCACCTCTCCTCACCTGGCACCTCCCACCTCCCCTCACCTGGCACTTCCCACCTCTCCTCACCTGGCACCTCCCACCTCTCCTCACCTGGCACCTCCCACCTCCCTTCACCTGGCACCTCCCACCTCTCCTCACCTGGCACCTCCCACCTCTCCTCACCTGGCACCTCCCACCTCCCCTCACCTGGCACTTCCCACCTCCCCTCACCTGGCACTTCCCACCTCCCCTCACCTGGCACCTCCCACCTCCCCTCACCTGGCACCTCCCACCTCCCCTCACCTGGCACTTCCCACCTCCCCTCACCTAGCCTGGCATGCTCACCTGTGCTCTCTGCTCTTCTTCTGTCAGACCAAAGCTGCAGACTATCAGACTTGAGTAGTAGATAGACATCTGGTGGTGTTATGTAAAAATGGGCAACAGGGGTGGGTCAAACAGTCTAATTACAAATGGTAGCTTTAATTTATAAATAATGAATTAATTTAAAATATATCTATATCTATATCTATATCTATCTATCTATCTATCTATCTATCTATCTATCTATCTATATATATATGTATATATATATATATATATGTATATATATATATATAAAATTGAGTTGATAATTGATTAAAGTATGAGTAATAAAATGTTCTCTTCCTCAGTGGTGTATCTCCTGGCGTACCACATGGTCTTCATTATGTTTGTTTGGGCATACTGGCAAACCATCTTCACCCGGCCCATGAACCCACTCAAAGAGGTAAAATCTCAGGTCCTGGTTTAGTCCTGGGTTAGTCTTAGTTCTGGTTAGTCTTAGTTCTGGTTAATTCAGATTCAAACCTGGTTCAGTTCTTGTTTAGTCCATGGTTAGTCCTGGTTTAGTACTAGTTCAGTACTGGTTTAGTACTAATTGAACCATGATTCAGTCCTGGTTTACCCCTGATTTCGTCCTGATTTCATCCTAGTTCAATCCTTGTTAAATCCATGTTTAGTTCTGTTTATTCCTGGCTTAGTCCTTGTTTAGTCCTGGCTTAGTCCTTGTTTAGTCCTGGTTTAGTTCTGGTTTAGTCCTGTTTTTGGTCCTGAAATAGGTGAGTGCATTAGAGAAAAGCAGCCTTATTTCTTCAGGATGTAGGTTACTGTCTAGACAAAACTTGATCAAAACTTTACTGTTGCTTTGTTGCTTTTCAGATATGGACCACTTAAGGTTGGAGTTGGACCAAAATGACATTGACTCAGGTCGTTTTCACACCTTGTTTGGTTTGTTTAAAACGAACCAGAGTTCGTTTGCTCCTTTGATTCGGACCTTTTGTTCTGGTGTGAATAAAAACCAAAAGTCTCGATCCGAGACCACCTAAAAAGCTCGGTCTCTGCACGGTTCCATTCGAACTCTGGTGCGGTTCGTTTGAGGTGAGAATGCAGACCGGACTCGATCCGACACAAGTCGGCTTTTTGTACTTAACGAGCTCCCGTCGTATGTGGAGCATTATGGGAAACCGAGGCTGACAAAACTAAACTAAACGAAACTTGGAGTCTTACTTGTGTTTTGTGTGAAGAACAAGAGTCAGAACTTGATGCTCACATGAGTTCTGTCCTCTGTAGTCGTCTTGTCCTGTGTCTTCATCGTTTGTAAATTGATTGTAAAATAGTGTAAACCTCACGATGCTGCTCAAACATTTGTGAGAACTGTAAAAACTGAGTAAACCATATCGCTAAGGCTAGACTGAAAACAGCAGGTAACACCGTTATTCTCCTCCTTCTGTGTTTGGACACGGCTCATTTCTGTCCAATGTCTGAGCGACCTCAGCACATGTGCTTTTGTTTATAGATGTTAGTTCACTTGGGGAAAAACTGCAGTGTGAAAGAACCGCACCAAAATAAAAAAAATTTAAAAAAATTTGGTCCGGACCAAAGCAAGTGAACTATCGGACTTTAATGATGTGAAAACGACCTTAAATAATAAAATTCATGGATCGAAATATCTTGCAATAAAATATAGTGAGGTCCTAACTGTGAAAATGTGTGATATCGTTGCATCCTAAAGCCAAACAGCTAAAATCAGATGTTTCTGTAACGTGATGCTGTAAAAGTTTGGTCTGAACGTGGACTAAACCAGGATTAAACCAGGATTAAAACCAGGATCAAACCAGAACTAAACCAGGACTAATCCAGGACTAAACTAAACCAAAAAATGTACATACTGTGATTTTAAGTAGAGTTCACAGTCTGGGCTTGTGATGGAAATGTGCTTTTAGACACTAATATTTTACAATGGAAGTGCTTCTGGCTATAATCTAGAATGTATTTGATCCTGACACTTTAGCTCAAAAACACATTCTGTCTGAAACTATTGAAACCACATGATTTATCCCATGTTGAGTTTGCTCTGATGACCTTAGACTGTATCCACCAGTTTCCAAACAGGAAGTGATCATGGGGTGCGTTTCTGGTTCCATCGTCTCTGGCATTGAAAATGGTCACCCTTGTCTGTGCTGTAGTGAGCTTAGTCATTTTGGTCTTAAAGTGTTTGTATTAACCCACTCTGATTTGATCCTAGTGTTTTTATTTTGCTGTTTTGTCTGTAAATAAATTCCCATTCCTAATATGGAATATTCACTCCTATAAGTGCTAGCCTCATGAGCTTCATGGTAATGGCCTATGATAATGACTATAAGATCTCATGTTTTTTCCCTGTGCTCTTGTTAAACATAGTTTAACACAAAACATAGGGTTAATGATGCACTACGTAACCTTTCTAGTGAGGGTTCCGCTATTTGCTTGTCTCAGTGGAGATGTTTCTTTTCCACAGTTTGGTATTAAACTACTAAACTACTACTAAAATATACCTTGAAAATTCTTACTGCCTCTCCACAGATCTGACCTGTAACTTGGCCTAGTGGTTTCATCTCCTTGTTTCCATGGAGTTTAATGCCATACTGTGGGCTTACTGTTTTTGACCTTCTATTTTTTTTTTAAAGGTCCCATGACATGGTTCTTCTTGATGCTTTTATATGGCTCCTTAATGGTTCCCTAATACTGTAAATGAATCCTTCTTCAAAATCAACACTCAGTGCATGAGAAACAGAGATAAGATGAGAAAGAGTCATAAATGTCACTCTGGAACACTCCATTATGGGCGTTGTTGCTTGAATGCAAATGATGAGGACAGAGATGGCCTATAGTAGTGGGTGGGGGCGTGGCCAAACTCTCCGCTCTTTCCTTTTTCAGCTGTGCACTGTGCGCTGGCCCCACTTGATGAGATGAGAAGCGTTCCATTGAAAAATAAACACATTTCCACAGAAAATACAATTAAATCACTGCTGTTCAAAGGTCCAGAGGCTCAGATAAAGGACTTCCGAGCCTAGAAACACTCGGATGTGCCTCCAGGCAAATAAAAAAACGTATTTCGCATTGCGTAGCTCCTCCGCAGTCCAAACTCTCTGGGCGTGATTTCCAGAGACAGGGGGTGGACATCCAGACGGGGGTGGAACTGCATTTGCATTTCTTTTTTCGATGTGACGTAACATAGTTGCCTTGTTTAGAATCGCCCACAGCTCACATTAACGTTCAAAAACCTCAGAAAGTGAAAATTTCATGCCATGGGACCTTTAAATATATGAAGGTCTGCTCATAGCTCATAGTTTTGTCTCTTCCATCCATCATCTTCCGCTTTATCCGGTATTCGGGTCGCGGGGGCAACAGTCCAAGCAGATCTGCCTCCCAGACCTCAATGCACCAAAGCACCAGCCCCATGGATCCTCCTGTGGGTGGTGGCTCCACAGGAGGACAGCTCCACATCGTTTGACCGGCCTTGATATAACTCTCCTGACATGGGGACTCTCGACCAGTGTGCACCAACACCTGGGGCGAGGTGAGGTTAAGTATCTTGCCCAAGGACACAACGGCAGCACTCATCTGTGGGAACTGGAAATCGTACCACCAGTGATCTGACCACTCAACCAATGTCAAGAGCGGGATACAAACTGCCAACCTTTGGATCAGGGGCCAAACGCTCTACCAACTGAGCTACTGCCATCCCAGTTTTGTCTCTTTTTATGTTTTATTTTTATTTAAACAAACTGGACACATTCAGATATTCAGATATAGTAATATAGTAATATAATATAGGTCACATTTCCATAATTTCCCCCTGTATCTGCTTTTTTTAATAAATAAATCTGTTTTTGTTTGTTTGTATCAGTTCCACCTGTCATACTCGGACAAAGAGCTGCTGGAGCGTGACGACCGAGGGGAGTCCCAGCAGGAAATCCTCCGCAGGATCGCCAAAGACCTGCCCATCTACACACGCACCAACTCTGGAGGTCAGACCAGGTCTTGTCCATGGTTTAGTCCTGATTTAGTCCTGGTTTATTCCTGTTTTGTCCATCTACACATGCACCAACCCTCGAAGTGAGACTAGGTTTAGTACTGGTTTAGTCTTGGCATTGTCCTCTTTAGTCCATCTACTTCAACTCTGGAAGTCAGACCTGGTTTAGTCCTTTACTGTGGTCATTTGGGTTTAGTCCTTTGGTAGACCTGGTTAAGTCCTGGTGTAGGACTGGGTGGTCCCGGTTAGTCCTGTTCTAGGACAGACTAAGAAAGACCTGTCGTAGACCTTGTTTAGTCAGTTCACACACAAGCACCAACTCTGCAGGTCAGACCTGATTTAGTCTTGGGGTAGACTTGGTTTAGTCCAGGTTTAGTACTGGAGTAGTGCTGGTTTAGTTTCTTGCTGAGAGTAGACCTGGGGAAGTCCATCCAAACACATGCACCAACTCTGAAAGTCCGGTTTAGTCCTAGTATAGTCCAAGGGTAGACCGGTTTTGGTTTAGTTTTGACTTCTTTTGGTTCTTTTGAAACCTGGTATTGTTTTATAGTATCACATCTCCCCCCTTCTCTCGTCAGCGATTCGTTTCTGTGACCGGTGTCAGCTGGTGAAGCCCGATCGATGCCACCACTGTTCAGTTTGTGATAAGTATGACACATCTCTGTGTAGTTTAATATGGTACAAACACACGGAGATACACTGTAAAATGGTCAAATCCATTCAATTGTATTCTAAATGTTTTGCAGGTGTATTCTGAAGATGGATCACCACTGCCCCTGGTCTGTACTGTGTATATCCAACCATTTATCATAGCCATACATTTTGTATTAAATTGCATTGTTTATATGGAAAACTGCTTGGATAAATAGTGCAGGTGTAGTTCATTACAATAATTCTGGTTTAAGTAGAGGGATGCACTGTTCCAATACTGGTAAAGGATTAGATATTGGCTTCCAACTATTGATTCAGCCGATATCCTGGTTGGTCCAAGAAATTGATGTAATAAGAATATTTACTGGTCACAGTTGTCTAAGAAAGTCCTACCAAGTTTTAATTTTTATTTATTTTATTTTATATTATTTATTTATTTAAGCTTATTCTGTAATACCAGCTAAACAGATAAATAACACGTTTGGATCAGCTTTGTCTTACTTTACTTTAGTTTAAAGGAAATAAATGCTGTTTTCACTCTCTGCACTAGTATCTGCAGATATTTAAAACTATAGGCCAATCTTACCCCCAAGGTTATCGCTGGGGCAACTGTGGGGTGTGGAGCTCTAAACAAGAGGCTTTTACTGTGCCTGAATATTGGTGGAGTGGAGCAGACTGAGGGCGTAACAGGTGTAACATGCTCGAGATTTCTTTTATTTGGGAAATATATTAGGATGATAAATGCTTAACATTCATAACATGTTTGTGTGCTGTGTGGGATGTTCCTGCACTGTCCAGATGCCCTCCCAAAGCAGAGCACATCACTTCGCCCGCTTCCTGTATCTGCAGGTAGGCTGCCATCAGAACCATAGATACCTGCACCAAGCTGACAGCTCGGGGTGTGACAGCGGAGCAGATGCACGTCTCATACGTGCTGCTCTCTTGGCTGCAGCGGTCAGTAGCGCTTTGTACAGCGGCTCAAGAGACGTGTAGTGCACATGAGCACTGCTCTGTACAGACCTGCGCATGTCAGTCACATAAGCAGGGCAAATGCAGGGCGTGCAGTCACCCTCCCCGTGTGTTAATGTTTTAATCCATGTCTGTGTGCAAAGCGGTAACATTACAAACATTAATATGACAAGAAACATATTCCATAATCTGCGAAACATCCACCTGTGTGGGACCAAATGCAGACCAACCCCTCTGTGCTGCTTGGTAATGAAGAAAAGATTGCAGACTTTACCCACATTGGCAGAGCTTGTGAGTGTGTGAGTTCAAATCCCCCCCAGCAATGAGCTAACCAGTGTGGGTCCTTGGGCAAGACCCTTCACGGTACTGCCCCCCGGTGCCGAAAGATGGCTGCTCACTGCTCCTGAAAAGGATGGGTCAAATGCAGAAGTCACATTTCTCCTGTGGGTCACTGTGTGTGAGAGCAAATAAAGACTTAAATCTTAAATCCCTCCAGCCTCCAGCAGCAGAGCACAGCCTGACCCCCTCCTTAATGCTAGCGCTAGTGCTAAGATGGGGGGCAAGATTGGGCCCATAGTATCAATATCAGTATCAGAACTGGATCAGTGCATTCCTATTGAACTATTATAAGAGATTATTGCAGTTTCTTGTTATTGCATTATCTCTTTTCTATAGTTCTAATCTTGCATAGTTCATGTAGTCATAGTTTACACTGTTACAACAACAGTTACAACATTTAGCCATTTCCATGAACCAAATACATCATTATCGTTTAGCTTCTTATTAGCTTCTCTGTTCTGTTTATTTGGAAAAATCTTGCCTCTTGAGCAGTCTGTCGACAAACTGAGAAAAGCCAAAACAAACATAGATTCTGGAGCAGATTTGAGTTTCTCCTCGACAGACTGAGAGACAGAAGAGCTGCAAACCACAGATACAGCCAGACCAACACTTAGAAACACAAGCATTTACTGTCAAAAGGAAAATAATAATAATAATAATAATAATAATAATAATAATAATAATAATAATAATAATAATAATAATAAAGCAAAAAATAGATTCATCTCAAATAAATTAATGATAAATTGGTCAATAAGATCCCAAACTCACTAAACAATTAAATAAACAATAAATGTGTTGTTGTGTTGTTTTGCTCTTTGCCCAAAATAAGGGTAGATAAATTGCACTATGGAACTTTTTCTGGTGGAGGTTTTGCCACCCATTTGTCTCCGCACAGATGTAATAGCCTTGCCTGGAATGTTCCACAGCAGCAGGGCTCTCGAGTTTTGAGCGGGGTCGTGCGTGAGACTGCGTCATTTCCGAGGGGGGGGGGGGAGTGAACAATTTTTCCCGAGGAGCGGGGGGGGGCGTTTGAATTGCGTTGAATTTGTCTGAAGAGCAAACTTAAACTACAAAGCAACTAATGAGAGTTCTATAAATGAACCTGATGGTTCTCAGTTTGTTTTATCATCACCGTCAGTCGCTGTGTGCGCTTAGCAGCTGAAACTAGTCTGCCCAACAACAGAACAATCTATTTTCTGATTGGCTGAAACTGAGATTTTTTTCCGGGGAGCGGGGCAGGGAGGAGGGGGGAGTTTTTTTCGCTGAAAACGCGCGGTGCCTGCATAAACTGCATAAACAAAAAAAATGCCATGTGTGATCGTGTGAATTCACGTCGAATTGCGTGTGTCACACTCTCAATGCGTGACACTTGTTCCACAGTGTGGCATTAAATGTATCTGTCTCCATGGAGAGTAAGAAGGTACTAGAGAATATTAGAGGCAAAGCAAAGCCATCTCCACAGAGACAAGTGAAAGGTGGACCCCACAAGTTCAAAAGTGTCATGTTCATTTTGATGATGTGAAGCAAATGTGTGTAAACAATAGATTCAAACACATCATAATGGGCAAAAAAACACACTTTTAACCATATGTTTAGCGGGGTACAAAATCACTGTTAGCCTGTTCATTTCTGTGGTTTTGAAGTTATGTCATAATTGCAACAGCAGCATGTGTCAGTTTATTTGAATAATTTTATTTTGTGATTTCATTTCAGGGTGAACAACTGTGTGGGCTTCTCGAATTATAAGTTCTTCATGTTGTTCCTGTTGTATTCGCTGCTCTACTGCCTCTTCATCACCGCCACTGACCTCAAGTTCTTCATCAGGTTCTGGCTGGTCAGTATCCAGGGCCCCACTGCACATACTCCTCATTGTCTATGATCACATCATGATTGTGATGTGATTTGGAGGTAGAGCCCATTCCCGGCTCAGAGAGTACTTGGTATGAAAATGTAGTTAACATTGACTAGAAATGTGTAGATGAGAAATAAGTGGAACTGTAGTCCGTAATATGTCACTAGAATCAAGGTAAACTGGAATATTGATAGTGTTTGTAGTAGTAGTTGTAGTAGTAGTAATAATAGTAGTAGTAGAAGTTAGTGTTGTCACAATACTAGATTTTTTTTTGTTTTTGCGATACTTAAGAATAGGACTTTTCACAACCCTATAGTAGAAGCAGTAGTTGTAGTAGTAGTAGTAGTAATATGTAGTAGAAGTTAGTAGTTATTTAACTTTTTTCTCTCCCATTCCTTGATACAGAAGAAGTATACCACCACTGATCAATACATGATGTAATATAGAAAACTAACAAGATATTTCTTGCATTTTATAGTTTATAAGGTTATATAGAAAGAGTCAAGAAAATTATGTATTGTAAGAAAAATATATATATACAAAAAGTACCTTGCACTCTGTGTATTTGATCAGCAGGTCAAAAGAAACATACAAATAAAACACAAGAGGAAACAGGAGATATAAAGTGATGTGTGCAGTGTGGTGCTTTAGACAGAGAAGTACAATGTGATTCTTCCGGGTTATTGATTAATGAATCTATTTTCTGATCAGAATGGGCTCCCGGACACTCAGGCTAAGTTCCATATCCTCTTCCTGTTCTTCTCTGCGTCCATGTTTTCTGTGAGTCTGGCCTCGCTCCTCATCTATCACTGCTGGCTCGTGTGCAAGAACCGCTCCACTTTGGGTGAGCCGCCTGCGGTCATGTTACATCACAATATTCTAGACTCACTGTAGTTCAAACTGAGCTGGAATTCACTGTTTAAATGTCAGATTGCAGATTTGTTGACCTGATTTATGGATAAGATATCTGTAATTACTGGGTCTATCCATATGAAACAAAAACACACAGTAACTGTCAGTATCAATAAAAACTTTCAGAAAGTCTCAGACCTGATTGTTGCAAATTGAAAGAACTTTAAGACAATATAGAAATATCGCATGTTTGTGGACCCAGTCCCATAACAAATGATAAGGTCCATCATTCTGTTCTGGATACTGTTGTGTAGAATGATCCAAACCAGGGACCAGCATTTGCTCTTGTGAAAACTGTTCTTGTGTTCTTAGTCCAAAAAATTCAATGACTTGGTTTGTGTAAATGATTGGAGGGGCTGATGGTGCAGATTGGCAGCCTTGCTTCCATCAGCCTGCCCCAGGACAGCTGTGACTACAATAATAATTTACCACCATCATCAAGTGTGGATGAAAACTGAATAATGTAAATTGCTTCTCTTATGATGTAAAGTCTTTTCAACAATAACGTCTTGGAGGGGGAATACTGGCACCACTTTTTTACGCATTTGTGAAAAATAATTTTACATTTGTTTATTTATGCTGACCTCTTGTATTTAGCTGAGATATTTTTATTACTTATTTTTCAATTTTATTTTTACTGGTACATATATATTCATAGAATTATGCCTCTCTTGCTATTTTTTAGCTAGAATAGCTAGAATTTATTATTACCATTTATATTTTTTCTCTTTTTGTTATTATAATATATTGTGACGTGTGAACTACTGTGCCCAAATAATTTCCATTGTGGATCAATAAAAGTCTAAGAAGGTGTTCAAATTGATGCCAGTTTTTGTTTCATGTGGCCCAATATTTACAGAGATATTAACCATAAACCAAGTCAGCAAATCAAACAATCTGACAGTTCAAAAGCAAATCCCACCACCAAAGTCTGAGCTGTTTTCTCCTTTTCTTTCACACAGAGGCAGTCCGGGCCCCAGTTTTCCGTCACGGCACAGACAAAAGCGGCTTCAGCCTCGGCTGCAGCAAAAACGTCCGTCAGGTTTTTGGAGACGAAGTGAAATACTGGCCTGTCCCCATCTTCTCCAGGTGAGACCCTCGCCCATAAACCACACGATTACACTAATATTACACTAGAACAGGTGAATAAAAGTGTGATAATGAGAGGAAGATGTGATCGAGTTATTTAGAACATCCTGAGGTAGATCGCTTCACAGATTTTGAACATCGTTGACCTTTCTGAATCTGAGCTGTTAGAGTGTTACATAAATACAGGAAATACAAAATGTGAAAAGTGTCGGAAAGAGGTTTAGATATATTTAGACTTTTGTGTTGGTTTGTTGAGAATTGCATTTATTAACATACACCAGTATTTTTCATCTAATAATACATACGTAATAATTTAAACAGCCATAATAATCCAATATTTAGTTATGTATTTGATTTATATAGTGGGTTTTACGCTCATTCACTCCGTACTTGGTGGTGGCTGATGGAAGTGAGGCTGTGGGTTTCAGAATGATGAGAATGTTGCCATAGCGATTAAGAATTTAAAACAAAAGTGATAATTCAATGTAAATGTATGCCAAATATTCAGAATACAGTACTCTGATTGGACCATCAGAATACATTACAAAACACATTTTAATTTTGGTATTTAGTGTTTTGTAACTACAATTTCAAAGTATTCACCAGCCAATGTAAAACTAAAATAAAGGTATCAAGAATGAATATATAGTTAAACAAATCACTACAACTACACAGACTGAAGTTTGTTGTCAAGAGAGAATGAAGTGAATTTTGCTCCACTTTATCTGAACAGACACAAGTTCATGGCTCAAGTTTAAGCTGTCGTAGACTTTCCATGAGTGACAGGCGAGTGATTAGCACAGTTCAGAGCGTTCCATTTGTGGGCGGGTCTTGGTCTTGTCCTTGAAGTTTGAAGTTGGGAGAAAGAAAAGTGCAGATTTAACCGAGTTTGACAAGGCCCATATTGTGATGGAAATGGACAAGTGGGTCAAACGTCTTCAGCTCCTCTGGGCAAAACTGTCAGGATCAGTGTACGGAAGAAGGGAACGAGAGAGTGGGAGAGGGAGGAAGGTGGGGGGGGTTATAGTAAGACAGAAAGGACAGAGGGAGAGGATGTGAGAGAAAGAGGGGAGAGAGAGAGGGGGAGTGGGAGATAAAGGGAGAGGGCAACAATAGAGGAGAAGGTGAGGAAGAGTGAGAGAAGGAAGGAGGAAGACATGAGAGAGGAGGGATAGCGAGAGGGAGTGAGAGAGGGAGGGAGGTGAAAGAGAGAGGGGGCAGGAGAAACTAGGAGGAGATAGGAGGCGTGGGCATGAGAAAGAAATGAAGATGAGAGAAGAGGAAGAGAATAGGCTAAAAAGAGGAAAGGGAGAGAGAGAGAGTGAGAGGAGATTAAAGATACAAGGGTAAGGGAGAGTGGGAAAGAGAGGAGGAAGGAGAGAGAGGAGGAGAAAGTGTGAGAGAATGAAGGAGAAGGAGAGAGAGAGGCACAGACAACAATGTGGAATTTCCTTGACCTGTATACGTTTAGTTAAGTGAAAGAAATAAAAATGAATAAACAATAAAAATCCGAGGCCATGGTTCTTGACCGGAATAAGGTTTCTCGCCCTCTCTGGGTGGGTGGGGAGTCCTTGCCTCAAGTGGAGGAGTTCAAGTATCTCGGGGTCTTGTTCATGAGTGAGGGGAGGATGGAGCGTGAGATTGTCGCTGTACCGGACCGTTGTGGTGATGCGGTCGCTGTACCGGACCGTTGTGGTGATGCGGTCGCTGTACCGGACCGTTGTGGTGAAGAGGGAGCTGAGCCGGAAGGCGAAGCTCTCAATTTACCGTCGATCTACGTTCTCACCTATGGTCATGAGCTCTGGGTAATGACCGAAAGGACAAGATCACGGATACAAGCGGCCGAAATGAGTTTCCTCCACAGAGGCTGGACGCTCCCTTAGAGCAGTGTTTCCCAACCAGGGGTACAAGTACCCCTAGGGGTACAAGCACATTGCAGGGGGTACTCGGCAGTGTTTTTTGGAATTTCTTTATTCTAATTTGAGTAAATTTGAGTTAAAGAAAAGAGAGAAAATGCCTGACAATTAAATTTACAAATTAAGGAGATGAAATAAAATGATTTTCATTTAATAATCCGTTGTGTCACGTTCTACTTTTGTAGAATTATCCACACATATGAGTGAGGGGAACTCGAGGTATGACAAAAAGGCTCAGGGGGTACACAAGACAAAAAAGGTTGGGAAACACTGCCTTAGAGATAGGGTGAGGAGCTCAATCACACGGGAGGGGGTCGGTGTAGAGCTGATGCTCCTCCACATCGAGAGGAGCAGCTGAGGTGGCTCGGGCCACATCCAGATGCCTCCTGGATGTCTCCCTCAGGAGGTGTTCTAGGCATGTAGGAGGCCCCAGGGACACCCAGGACACACTGAAGGGACTATGTCTCCCGGCTGGCCTGGGAACGCCTTGGGGTCCCCCCGGAGGAACTGGAGGAAGTGTTTTTAATAATCTTGCTCCACCTCCTTTAAAAGAGTTTGTGAAAAGAAATACAAATCGCACAACAAGAGCCGGTTCTAGAGGTGACTGCTCTGTGCCGTTAAGGAAAAGCGCTTTTGGACAGTCGAGCAGGTCAAACATGGAACACACTGCCTGCTCACATACGAGAGCGAGAACACTGGCAGCATTTTCTAAAGCTGTAAAACAGTGGCTGTCCACTAGTCAAACATGCAACCATATTTAACAAAATTGAAATATATTGAGGTGTTATTGATTTAACTCTGAGACTCTTTACTTGAAATGTCTGAATTGTGTGTACAGTGAGTGCTGGTTTTATGTACTTTTGTGTGATTGTTGTTGTACTTTTCCCTGTCCCTGATTTGACATCAACCTGCCGAGGGACTGAAGATGGAAATTAGCCACGTTGGCTATAATCTTTACATATTTACATTTTAAATGTTCATTAATATGTGCTGTCCCTTTACAAATAAATAAATAAATACAAATACAAAAAGGAAGTCTGGGAGTCCCTGCTAAGACTGCTGCCCCCGCGACCCGACCCCGGATAAGTAGAAGAAAATGGACAGATGGACGGACGGAAACAATAAAAAGTCTATTAGAAGTGTGATACCATGTTACTGTTTGTTTAGGTTTGCATTTCATGTTTCTTTTCTTGTCTCCAGTTTAGGCGATGGATGTTCTTTCCCAACATGTTTGGTAAATCTTGACCCTGAGCAGCCACCGTCCCCCATTGGCCCCATCCCAACCACAAAGAGGTGAGCCAACCGTGAATTAATTTAGATAAATTTGGTGTTAATTTGAGTGGTATTTGATGTATTTTCCCATTTTCATTAAATGATTAGTTTTTCAGTTTTCGTCAACATGGTATTTTTGCTAAGTGTAAAACTACCTAAAGAAAATAAGTAATGAAAACAGATTTATAAAAGGTGCTCCATGAAACTTTTTGATAGAGGATGATGTTATTGCTTGAATGTCCTGCAGTACGGCATTAAACATATCCTGCATTTAGAGCTAGTTAGCTCAGTGTGTCTCAATGTGAACAGTCACTTTTATCATAAAAGATCAAATAAACAAATAAACAAAAAGTAAAGCCTATTCAATTATTTTTATATGTAGATGATTTGAGTTTGTAGTTTTATTTCGCTATCCCAGCGCCATTGGTTACCTGTTAAATACAGAATTTATTTAAAAATTGTATTATTTGTTTTTAAATCACTCAACTCACTGGCGCCACAGTACATCACTGATCTTTTAACCCGACACACTGCCCCTTGGTCTCTCAGGTCAAACTCTCTCAGCCTCCTGTCCGTCCCACCATCCCGCCTCAAAAACACTCCCGTGCCGAGGTTTCTCTTCATCTGAGATCATGCTCCTCCCTACTTCACTTTAAAACCCTCCTAAAAACACATTCAACAGCCCAGGAGCTCTACTCTGAAGACTTTTATCTTTCATGTAATATTGTTTATTTAACTTACAAAACAACAACTTTATTGATATAAACAAACTTTATTGATCCAAAAAGGAAATTGTTTGGGTACAGTAGCTCACTCATCACAATATAATATATAATAGAGGGTAACGAAAAATAGATGGAAGAGTAAACAAAGAGCAAGAGAACAGTGTCAAATGAGACACAATTATAAAAATAAAAAATAAAAATACACTGGTACCTCACCTTATGAAATTAATTCGTTCCAGAAGTGGTTTCGTAACGTGAATTTTTCGTAAGTTGAGTAGCTATTTCAATGGAAAAGGCCTGATCCGTTCTAAGGTTGTTGTTTTTTTATAGTGTAACATTTTTTTATAGTGTAACATTTGTGTTCTGCGTCCTGATTGGCTAAGAGACTAGACCAGGACTAAACGTGGAATAAACCAGGTCTAAACCAGAACTAAACCAGGTCTAGACCTGGACTGGACCTGGACTAAACCAGGACTAGAGCAGGTCTAGACCTGGACTAAACCAGGATTATCCCGGGACATGGCAGTGCTGTTGGAGGAGCGTGTTGCTCGTGTCTCCGCGCTCCTTGCGCGTTCCGCGCTAGAGCTAAGAGGCCGAGAAAGACGCTCTTTCAGCGGGAATAAGAGCGGAGCGGGACGGGCTCTGGTTCTATGTGACCTCCAGGTCTAGACCAGGTCTAAACCAGGACCGGATCAGGTCCAGACCCGGACCAAACCGGGACCAGACCAGGATTAAATCACCCCGTGCTCGGCCTACGCGGCCTCCCGAGGGGGAGGCACGGCCCGGGCGCCGCGGCTTCATCCCGCGCCCGCAGTCCCGGTGTACTCGCGCCCTTGCGCCGTGTCGACGTCGCTTTTTGATCCTTCGATGTCGGCTCTTCCTATCACTGTGAAGCAGAATTCACCAAGTGTTGGATTGTTCACTCACTAATAGGGAACATGAGCGGGGTTTAGACCGTCGTGAGACAGGTGAGTTTTACCATACTGATGATGTGTTGTTGATAGTAATCCTGTGTCTCCGCTCCCCTCGCACGTTTGGCGCTATATTGAGCCATGTCCCCCCCCCCACGCTTCACTATCAACACATTCCATTGAAAATCTATGAAAGTTCGAGTGTTCAAACGAGAGAGAAATTCGAGAAAAGCCCAACTCCAGTCTGAGAAAAGCGTAGAATGTGTGTGGTGAGGCATTTACAGCCCTAAAACATGTAGAACAATTGCAAAATACAAAGTTGTCCTACCTCGTGGACCTCTCCCACCGCGGGCCACCTCTGGAACCTAACCCCGTGTGTGTTGATAAAGTGTATTTACGTTTCGGGGCGTGCATCTGAGCGCGCATTAATTGAATTTTTGAGATTTCGCGTTTCGTAACTTGAATTTTCTTTCGTATCTAGAGACCAAAATTTAACGTGAAGGTGTTTCGTAACTTGGATTTTTCGTTTGTAGAGTCTTTCGTAAGGTGAGGTACCACTGTAAATGTATATGTACAAATCACAATAAAATAGAAAAAATAAGTAATACAATATAAAATACAATATCAAATATCAAATAAGATATCCAATCACAGCTTTGGTATAAATGTGCTATATAAATAAAATGACTTGACTTATTTTAATATTTATCATCCAACTGTCACTGAGAATTCCAATGTCTAACTGCCGTGCATTTAGGGTTACCCACTGTCCCTTGAAAAACGGAATCATCCCGTATTCAGAAACAAAAGTACACGTCCCGTATTGAGCTGAAAAGGGACGCACTTTGTCCCGTATTACCGTGTGAATCAAAAATAGTGTCTAAAACAGGGTGCCCAATACGTCGATCACCATCTACCAGTCGACCGGTGTCCGGTCCGTACAGTGCAGGTCTACAGCACAGAGCAGGTCTACAGCACAGAGCAGGTGTACAGCACAGAGCAGGTGTACAGCACAGTGCAGGTGTACAGCACAGAGCAGGTGTACAGCACAGAGCAGGTCTACAGCACAGAGCAGGTGTACAGCACAGAGCGGGTCTACAGCACAGAGCAGGTCTACAGCACAAAGCAGGTGTACAGCACAGAGCGGGTCTACAGCACAGAGCAGGTCTACAGCACAGATCAGGTGTACAGCACAGAGCGGGTGTACAGCACAGAGCGGGTCTACAGCACAGAGCAGGTCTACAGCACAAAGCAGGTGTACAGCACAGAGCGGGTCTACAGCACAGAGCAGGTCTACAGCACAGAGCAGGTGTACAGCACAGAGCAGGTGTACAGCACAATGCAGGTCTACAGCACAGTGCAGGTGTACAGCACAGAGCAGGTGTACAGCACAGAGCAGGTGTACAGCACAGAGCAGGTCTACAGCACAGAGCAGGTCTACAGCACAGAGCAGGTGTACAGCACAAAGCAGGTGTACAGCACAGAGCAGGTCTACAGCACAAAGCAGGTGTACAGCACAGAGCGGGTCTACAGCACAGAGCAGGTCTACAGCACAGAGCAGGTGTACAGCACAGAGCGGGTGTACAGCACAGAGCGGGTCTACAGCACAGAGCAGGTCTACAGCACAAAGCAGGTGTACAGCACAGAGCGGGTCTACAGCACAGAGCAGGTCTACAGCACAGAGCAGGTGTACAGCACAGAGCAGGTGTACAGCACAATGCAGGTCTACAGCACAGTGCAGGTGTACAGCACAGAGCAGGTGTACAGCACAGAGCAGGTCTACAGCACAGAGCAGGTGTACAGCACAGAGCAGGTCTACAGCACAGAGCAGGTGTACAGCACAGAGCAGGTCTACAGCACAGTGCAGGTGTACAGCACAGAGCAGGTGTACAGCACAGAGCAGGTGTACAGCACAGAGCAGGTGTACAGCACAGTGCAGGTGTACAGCACAGAGCAGGTGTACAGCACAGAGCAGGTCTACAGCACAGAGCAGGTGTACAGCACAGAGCAGGTGTACAGCACAGAGCAGGTCTACAGCACAGAGCAGGTGTACAGCGACATGTGGTTGAATTTTGCCTAATAAAAGTGCACAAATGCATCTGTTTGTCACGACATACATTTGGTAAATGTGCAGAGGTAAATACCACTACAAAACCAGTAAGAGAATGTGACTCTAGTCAGAAAAACAGGTTTAAAAAAAATAAATAAAAAAATCACAGAAGGGGTTCTCAAACTGTGGGTGAAGGTCCAAAAACGGGGCACAGAGTGTTTAAGTGCAGTACAGTTTGCCTGGCTTATTTTAAGATTAAAATTAACATTCATCAGATAAAATGGAGATAGATTTATGAAAACTTATTTATGTGAGTCTTTTCCCACATGAAGATCATTAAGCCTGTTCCACCATGACTGATGATCATTTAGAAGTGAGCGTGAGTCTGTCAGCAGCTCCTGTCCAGACGACACATCCCGAGCTGATTCCATCCAGTGCAAGTCACATTTTGTGAGAAGGTCGCGCAAAGTGGGATCATCAAGAGGGAGAAAGGGAATTTTCCCCCCAAAATGGATGGTTGACATCTTAGTTTTATTGGCTAGAATGACCTCAGAGCATCTCAGAGCATCTAGAGTTCAAAAATTTTAAAAGCAAGGGGGGTCCGGGGGCACGTCCCCCTGGACCCCCCTTGCTTTTCGGTGACTTTCAGCTTTTTTCATTACTGGTCAAGATCAAAGATCAAAGTCAGCTTTATTGTTAATTCTGCCATATGTGTTCAACATACAGTGAATCGAAATTTCGTTTCTCTCTGGCCAATAGTGCAAAAAGACAGTGTACAAAATACAATATGAAGACAAAACACAACAAAAACTATTCAAGACAGAGATCTAAAGTTAAACTAAATTCTAAGATCTAAAATCTTAAACAGTGCAACACAATAAATAAATACCTATATACAGATGTCCAAAGTGTGCAGTGTGCATCAAAAATGTGCAATGGAAGATACAGCCGTGAAATGGTCATGTGCAATAGAATGTGCACTGAAGTTAAGATAAAAATAAATGTGCAACAGTAGAAATTCTAGTGCAATAACAGCAGTACAACAGTAGTAAAAGTCCAGTAGTAAATGTAAATGTGCAACAGTCGTCCTTAGCAGCAGTTTTTTAAAGTGTCTAGAGTGATATGTCTTTTTATGGAATACAGGATATGCCAATATGGGGGGTGGGGGGTGGGAGACGGGTAAGGTGAGAGTTCAGCCTCCTGACAGTCTGGTGGATGAAGCTGTTTGACAGTCTGGTGGATGAAGCTGTTTGACAGTCTGGTGGATGAAGCTGTTTGACAGTCTGGTGGATGAAGCTGTTTGACAGTCTGGTGGATGAAGCTGTTTGACAGTCTGGTGGATGAAGCTGGTTGACAGTCTGGTGGATGAAGCTGGTTGACAGTCTGGAGGATGAAGCTGGTTGACAGTCTGGTGGATGAAGCTGGTTGACAGTCTGCAGGATGAAGCTGGTTGACAGTCTGGTGGATGAAGCTGGTTGACAGTCTGCAGGATGAAGCTGGTTGACAGTCTGGTGGATGAAGCTGGTTGACAGTCTGGAGGATGAAGCTGGTTGACAGTCTGGTGGATGAAGCTGGTTGACAGTCTGGAGGATGAAGCTGGTTGACAGTCTGGTGGATGAAGCTGGTTGACAGTCTGGAGGATGAAGCTGGTTGACAGTCTGGTGGATGAAGCTGTTTGACAGTCTGGTGGATGAAGCTGTTTGACAGTCTGGTGGAGTGGGCCCGGAGACTCCGGTACCTTCTCCCCGAGGGCAGGAGGCTGAACAGGCTATGTGCGGGGTGGCTTGGGTCACCCACAATGCCGGACGCTCTGCGGGTGAGCCGGGTGTTAAAAATGTCCAGGAGGGAGGGGAGAGAGACACCAGCGATCCTCCCAGCTGCATTCACTATGCGCTGCAGGGCTTTCCTGTTCTGTTCAGCTCCCGTACCACACAGTGATGCAGCTGGTCACTTTCATCCCTGTTTATATTAATTTATACAGTTTAAAGTTAAGCAGGACATATATTTATTTTAGTCTGTTAATTTTGTTATTTATTAAAAATAAATTGCTGATAATTATTTATTTTCCCTGTGTTCATATCACTCAGATATGCATCTAATTCAATTTCAGTTCGAGTCAAATAGTTAAAAAATCGCTTCACACATACAAAAAAGGGCTAAAAACATTCACTACGCCACGAAGGGTGAAGGTTAACCTGGGAAATCCCAGGCTGCTTTCGTTTGTTCCGATCTGAAAGACAACCTGGCAACTATGGCAAGCGAGCTCTCCTGATTCTGGGAGCCAATCAGAGAGCGGGGAGGGGTGGAAAGACGGTGACTCGTACTACGCGACAAACGGAAGCTTGTAGTTTGAATTGACAACTGACATGATTGGCTCTGGGCTACGTATACGCCACATGATAGACATTCATATCGCCCAATAAACGACCGTTGGCGATCGTAAACCACACCTCCATTACGAGATATTCAGGAGGTGGCTCCCAGACCATATCTCACTTGTGATTATGGTCAGGTGTAAACCAGGCAAGGTGAAGGCAATCGGGCCGGCCGGTCCTGCCAATGAGGTGTCCCTTATTTATTTTTCAGGGAGTTGGCAACCCTACGTGCATTATTAATACTGCACACAAGTGAGACATTTCAGTTTGTTGCCGTGGTATAAGGACATTAAACAACTTGGAGCTCCTTATTGTTTAATGCCTCAAAATTAGCATTAGCATTAGCATTGAGACACAAACATCTAGCTAACTTTGCAATCCATAACCTGGCCCCACCTTACATCACTGACCTCCTCCACATCTCCATTCCCTCTCGCTCCGCTCCTCCTCCTCTCTCCAGCTCCTCCTCCTCTCTCCAGCTCCTGCTCCTCCTCCTGCTCCTCCTCCTCTCTCCAGCTCCTCCTGCTCCTCCTCCTCCCTCCAGCTCCTCCTGCTCCTCCTCCTCTCTCCAGCTCCTCCTGCTCCTCCTCCTCTCTCCAGCTCCTCCTGCTCCTCCTCCTCCCTCCAGCTCCTCCCGCTCCTTCTCCTCTCTCCAGCTCCTCCCGCTCCTTCTCCTCTCTCCAGCTCCTCCTGCTCCTCCTCCTCCTCTCTCCAGCTCTCTGTCCCCTCTGCTCGTCTTCAGCCGCTCTGCTCCCCTGCTCTGGAACTCTCTCCCTCCTGACCTCCGCAATATTCACTCTCTTCTTCTTTTCAAATCCCGACTCAAAACTCACCTGTTCAGACAAATGTATTATTATTATTATGACTTTCTACAAGCAGAAGTGTTCTGTATTTGTACTTTTGAACACATTGTCAGTGACATCCACCCACAGCTTCCTGTTCACTGCCGTATCTTTTAATATTGATTCATTTTAACATGACTCGGCAAAAACCTCAAAGAGATCAAACTGGACGGGCTAAGTGATGCTAACAGTGCGGTTGCCAGGCGGGGTTGTGCACAGAGCCAATCAGGTGTTTTTGTTTGTTTTTTTAACCAAAGAAATAGACTGAAAAACATGTATTCTGTGAGTGGGCTTGCCTCACCACAGATCTGATCTGTTACTTGTCCAAATCACCTCAATAACTTGTCAAAATGGAGATAGATTGATGCTAGTTAGTGATAGTTTAATGCCATAATGTCGAACATTCCAGTAGGCAATAGCATCTCCATGGAGACCAACAAAGTGGCAGAGTCTCTACTAGAAATATAGAAATAAACTAGAAACATAGTGTATTTTAAATTAATAGACGATGTTTTTATTTTCCTAAAGTCTGTGGTGCAAGAAGTACTCAATCTGGATACACAAGTAAAAGATACTGGAGCAAAAAATAAAATAAAATAAAATAAAACAAAAATCTAAAGGATTAATAAAAAGTAAAAGTATTTCATGCAGATTCTGAGATCTAACATGACTTCAAAAGGCTTTTCAGCAAGTCTCAGACAATAAACAAAATACTTTGACTTTTCCGTCCAGTTCAAAAATGTAGGAGTAGAAAGCATAAATATTCTCAATGTAGTGAAGTAAAAGTAAAAAGGATCCACTTGTACTTAAAGGTGCATTGTGTAACTTTTCTGGTGGGGGTCTGCCAAATACTTTTCTCCATAGGAATGTTATTTCTTTGTCTGGATATTTATTTCACACTATGGTATTATACCTTTCTAGCTTCCTGGAGACCAAAGCAGACCAAGCTGCAGGTCAGATCTATGGAGAGGCCACCCCACTCACATCCCTATTTTTGAGCTATAAAACCACCCGTAATCAAATAATTGTTAGGTAGATCTGTTGAATGTCATACTGTGGCCATACCTGCCTGTCAAAGCCTGATCCCGTCACATCTCAGAAGCTCCAGGGCCTGGTTAGTACTCGGATGGGAGACCGCTGGGAATTCCAGGAGCCACAGGGGGGCGCCAGTTGCAAAAAAACTGTCGCTGTGTCCTTAGACAAGACACTTTACCCACCTTTGCCTAGTATGAAAGTGGATTTTGCGTGAGTGTTGGAGGTGGTCGGAGGGGCCGATGGTGCAGATTGGCAGCCTCGCTTCCGTCAGTCTGCCCCAGGGCAGCTGTGGCTACAGAAAGTATCACCACCACCAAGTGTGGAGTGAATGAACAATGAAGTGTAAAGCGCTTTGGGTGTCATGAAAGGCGCTGTATAAATCCAATGAATTATTATTATTATTATTACTGTGGAACATTCCAGGCAGAGCATTGACACATAAAAACATAGAAACAAACAGGTGACAGACCCCCAACCAAAAAGTTCCATAGTGCACCATTAAGTAGCCTAAAGTACAGATACCGCAGTTTTTTAAGTACAATTCCAGCACTGGCCAAAAGCACATATATTTTCAGACTTTCTCTTGTGGTTGGTCTCATCCCGTGTTTGTCCTCAGTGCTGCAGAGGGGCGCCAGTTCCCCTCCAAACCTCTGAGAGAGTCCCAGAGCCGACTGCTCACCAGCGCCCCCTCCTGGTCCGACAGTGATGGCGCAGCTGACAAAGACAAGAAAGGTACAGCACTGCAAGGGAGGGATTTTATGAATTCAATCACATACATGAGTTAGTTTTGCTTCTTAATATGGTTAGGTTAGATTCTGTTATGTAGAATACATTTTTCATTTTTGTAATACAAATATGTTTCAGGTGCTAGTAATCCAATAATGACAATTGAACATGAGGCGTGACTGAAGAAAAAGCTCAGACTCTAGAGGTAAAATGTGTCCATTTTTATACAGACTTTATCTATAACATTATAAAGTATTGTTTTTGTCATGTAACTTGCTCATGGTAGTCTATCTTTTGCTTGGAATGTTCCATGGTATGGCATTAAAGGTGCTCTGTGGAGGGTACTCCACCTGCTTGTCTCCATGGAGATGTTATTGTTTTGTTTGGTATTAAATGTGTCCTTCTTGCATTTACTCATGAACATGGGTCGTTATTGACCTAAAAACGTCGTTCTTACTGTGAGTGGGCTCGCCTCTCCTGAGATCTGACGTGTCACTTGGCCCTGTGGTGTGAACTGAGATAATTAAGTGTAATGCCATACTGTGGAACATTCCTATCTCTCTATGGTGGCAGTATCTCTATGGAGAAAAGCAGAAAAAGTGACACAGTTGCACTTTATTTATCCAAGTTACAGTTCAGACCAGTGGAATCAGCTCACATTAATGAGGACACCTATAATTTAATAAATCTATAGAAGTTTATATGACGGAATAATCCTGGAAAAGCAAACCTCCTCCACACACACACCAGAAAAGTTACATAGTGCAGCTTTAATTCTGTCCTGTCAAAACACTTTATAAACACTGCTGAAAATATAAGAAAACTGAATTATTCTGTACATTTTACCAACAAAATGGGCAAATTTCTGCTTTTATAATTGTAATTCTCCTGTTTCCCACAGGTCAGCCTCTTTTGAGTTTGTGCCTGAACATTACGACCTTGAAGACTGGACTTATATTTTCCTCCACCTGTTTGGATAGGGCTGTCAATACAACCAACACAAAAACTACTAGACCATGACAACTCATTTATATTCATTTTATTCTGAAAAAAGTTCATTCATTTTGTCTGAAAAGCACAGAGTTATAGAAAGAGTGTTTAAAAATGACATATATCTTATTATGTTGTACCTCAATCGTAGAGTGTAGAAAGAGTTGCCAAACATGAGTAGTGTTCAAATCAACTATGTTAATGTGAGACTGTTTAGCCATTTTTATATCAAACAAACAAAAGGACTGTGCATGCCTCATCTCAGGATGTGTGTCGTAGTGAAATGTACCTTCTTTCTTGCCTGACCAGCCAGTCCCTGTTCGAATCCATAAAGGACTGGAATCGGACCACAGAGCTTGAAAATCCTCTGTCCAAACTTGAGACTATCCAACCACAGCTGCTAATCTGTTGCATGTGGCTCTCTTGAAAATTCTTGTAACATTCAGAACAAAATATAACTTGAGATAAGTAACGGTTTGGTGCTTCGATCATTGATTCTGGGAAAATCGATGCTTTATCTTTTTTTATGTGTAAGTAGCGATGTTTGTTTTTGATGTGAACGGAGCATGCGTCTCTCTGATTGGTTAATCCACCTGTCAATCACACTTTCTAAAATCAGGGAGACAGGATGCAGCTCCAGATCCACTCGTCGTTGTAAAGGTTTGCCACAGACCTTTGTGATTCTGGCTGGTCAGGGAACCTTCATTCTGCTTGGGAAAAAGAGGATTTTCATGTTACTAAGGGCTCTTTTCAATTGTAAAAGCATGAATGAGTGCAGATCTTTGCTGTTACACCTGTTAACTACAATAGCTGCCGACCTCTCTTCAACCTCAGACACCGGTGTTGTGCTGAGAAATGGACTCCCTTTAGTTTTTGTGTTTTTTTAAAGGGCCCACTCGTATTATGCTATTTTCTGATCTGTTATAATGTTGTTTTCTCATCACAAACAGATCTGGAGTTGTGTTTTTTCATTCACATATGTTGAAGTTCTTCTCTCAAACAGAAAACACTGTTTCACCTTGTGATACAGGAAATGCTCCACTGTGTTTTTAAAGTCCATACACCTTCACATCATTTGGACCAGACAATCTCTGCTGAACTAAAGGTAAAAGATGTTAAAATGAGCGCTTCCTGACATCACGAGCTGGAACAGAGCAGATAATAGACCGATAATAATAAAGGACTCAAACTCAAACATGTGTGAATGAAACGAAACACAACTCCATGTTTTTGTGGATGTAAGAACATTATAACACGGCTTAAAGCTCACAATAGTCCATTTTGTGTAATACTGGACCTTTAATATCAGCACGTCATTTCAAAGCAGGGTGGAACGGAAAACATGATACTGCCAAGGTCAAATTATTTATTATAAACTAGAGGAGTTTCAATGCAAATGCATACACACAATATACTCACTGGTATCAGTATTGGATTGATACTTGTCAAAGTCACTTGACCCAAAATGCATCATGAAGCCATTTTCACTGGTTTATCTGATCTTTTCTCAGCACAACACCTCAAACTACAACCTCTGCTGCAGATTTCAACACACTCGTCATGAAGTGTGTTTACCGTCAGTTGCAAAAAAACAGCGGGCTTCTAAAATGTCTTTGAATGCTTTGAACATTACTCTAAATCTTGTTTTGAATGTAAGCTTGTCTGAAAATATCTCCTATAGTGACAGTAATATGTATATCTATATTTTTCTAATTTGTGTCGGGACAAAGTGGGACATGTACTGTACAGTTGTGATGCCTTATGACAATTAAACAAGCTCTTCTTCAGCCTCAAACCATTACATATGTCATGGGTTATCAAACAATATACAATATACCACGGTTACCACAGCCCATAAGGGTCAAAATACTGTTGCTGCAATTCCTTTAATCATTTAAAATGGCCTTATTCGTGATTTAGTTTCATTTTAGACCATTTTTAGTCTGATTTAATTCAGGCTTAGAAAAAGACAAGGGAACACTGTAAAGTTAAAACACCTTATTTTTCTATTTTGGGCACTTTTATGTTCACAAAGCTATCATGACCAATTACAGAAAATTAACTTTACACATCATTATTTAAAGGTGCACAATGTAACTTTTCTGGTGTGCATGGCCAGCTGCTTGTGTCCATGGAGATGCTGTTACTTTGCCTGGGATGTTATGTTTCAGAATAAGCCATTTAACTTCTTACATTTATCCAATTATTGGCGTTTTCTTGTTCAAAAATACCTTGAACATGCATTCTTACTATGAATGGGGTTGCCTCTCCACAGATCTGACCTGTAACTTAAACAGATGGCATTACTTCCTTTTCTAGCCAGAGTTATATAAATGTAATCTCACTCTAGAACATTTCAGGTAAAGCAATCACATCTCCATGGAGACAAGCACCCACCAGAAAAGTCACAGATTCACCATAGTGGCACCTTTAAATAGACTGGATGAACACCATACATGATATTGTATTCTTACACCACTACATTCAGCCAACTTTCCTGTTTAATTGCTGTTGATTCTTTGCCACTGAATTCGTCAAAATTCCCTGAAGGTGTGAAGCTAACTAAAAGCACTACTTTGTGTAAAGCTCTGCTCCTCAAGTTAGACTTAATCTGAACTATATTTGAGCACAATGTGACCAGAAAGAGCAACAGGTGAGCTGAATATTGTGCTGTTAAACAAGTCACAAGGTAACTGGCATTGGCCAAAACTTTTTGTTGAAAATCAAATCTAAACAGGACCATGAATTGATCACATCTCCTGAAAATGTGCTGTTTAAATCAGTTTAGTATTTTTTCATCAGTTTTCAGACTTTATTCAAATGTTTTGGGCACTTTTTGCTCATGTGTGCAGTGTGTCCCCATGGTAAGTAACTGTTAACTGTGAAGAGGCCATGATTTTCCTCCTCTGAGGACCCTGCCCCCTCCACATCTTCTGGGATGTCTGCAAACTTCTCACGTTACTTTCACCACCTGCTCCAAGACCCTGAGTCGGACGATGACATCATATCGGCAACATTTACAACCTTCAACACAGCCGAGTTCATCTCATGTACATAGTTTTTCAATTTAATATCTTAGCTTTGTGTTAACCAATAGTAGGAGCTTTGTGTGCCAAAATATTTTTTCAAAAAAAGAGAAAGCAAGAAATAGTATGTAGAATTTCTACAATCTTGAATTGCCATGTGTAATTCCTGCTCTTTTGCTGTTTGTGTCTTGAATGAGAAGGAATATTATGTAGGACCTTAACAGACACAGCATAAACAAATTCTCTAAATGTACTCAATGACTAAACTCTAATTGAGAAAAGAGTCAGTCTGGTATTTATGTGCCGTCTCCTGCAGAGCACACCTTGTGTTTACTCTGCACTGGTTCCACTCTGGCTGTAGGAGCGTTAACTCACTAAGTAGAACTACAATTAAATCCCTCACTGGAGGAAATATTTGTGTTTCTTTCTTCTTCTTTTTCTTCTTCAGTACGCAATTGTAATTTAAGGTAAAAATGTAGAATTAGTACAACCATGGTATTTAAAACTAAACCGTTTTTCATTGTGTCTAATTTGTAAGACGTAGAGATTTTGGTTTGTTCACTAACTTGTTGGTTGGTGGGACACTCCCGACTTCTCCTGTTTAATTTGTTGTTTTCTGAATACATTGTATTGCAAGTAGTATACAAATGTGTACTATGTTGTCATGTTATGTTTCTGTAAACAGTCTCTGTGGAGATTGTATTTTTACTTAATTCATGATTTGTAAGATGTGGAGACTTGGGTTTGTCCACTGACTTGTCGATGGTGGGACACTCCCTACTTCTCCTGTTTAAGTAGAATTTTAACTGTGTGTTTACATAATAAAACATTGTACTTGCTTCTTTGCACAGCGTATTGGTACGCAAAAGCCTGTTTTTCAGGATAGTTGTTCAATCTAAACTAAAGTGCATCTCTATAGTACTTTGTGATGGTGAATTAATCCCACAGGAGTGTAGATGTGCACTTAATTCTTAAAGTTGATATGTCTTATTTTACTTACTTGAAATTCTAATGAAATTCTTACTTTGCTGCCCACCCTGGATGCCAGGAGCAAAAAAAATTAAAATACATAAATAAGAGAAGAGAAGAGAAGCATGTAAAAAAGTATAATCAAATAGAAACAATCTTTACCGAATATACACTATGGAAAATATAGGCTGGTGCTATGTACATATTTACAGATAATGTGCAACATTGATTTTATGTGCAACTGTCAGTAGTAAAAAACGGGGTGTAAACATTGCACAATATCAACCATGTTTACTCTTCCTGTTTGTTGATATCGTGCAAACAGGAAATGTAAACATTTGAGCAGTTGCATGTGCAGCTGTAATCTGACAAATTAGTTTAACAGTTGGTCAGTAAATATAGGTCATGTGCAAGTATCGGTCAATCAGTGTCCAGGACGGGGGGCTATTGCTCAGCGGTTCAAGAGTCTGATAGCAGTTGGGAAGAAAGAGTTCTTGAGTCTAGTGGTCCTGCTTTTCCCACTCCTGTACCTCCGGCCTGAAGGTAGGAGTGTGAATAGTCCATGTTGGGGGTGGGTGAGGTCTTTGATGATGGAGGCAGCTCCCTTGTGGACTCTGCGGTGGTAGATGCTCTGCAGAGACGGTTGAGGAGTCCTGGTGATCTTTGTCTTAACCGCTCTCTGCAGGCGTTTGCGGTCCTTCACAGTAGTGCTGCCGTACCTCACAGTGATGCAGTGGGTCAGGATGGACTCAATGATGCAGCTGTAGAAGTTGCTGAGGATTTTGGGCGGCATGCCAAATTTCCACAGTTTCCTCAGGAAGTACAGCCGCTGTTGAGCCTTCTTCAGCACCTGTGTTGTGTTGAGTGTCCAGGTGAGGTCATCACTGATGTGGACCCCCAGGTATTTGAAGGTGCTCACCCTCCACGTCGAGGTCCCGGATAAACAGTGGCTGATGAGGTCTCCTCTCCTTCCTCATGTCCACTATCATCTCCTTGGTCTTGTCTGTGTTGAGAGTGAGGTTGTTGTCTCCACACCATGTCACCAGACTGTCCACCTCCCAGAAAACTGAATTATTCTGTACATTTTACCAGCAAAATGGGCAAATTTCTGCTTTTATAATTTGAATTCTCCTGTTTCCCACAGGTCAGCCTCTTTTGAGTTTGTGCCTGAACATTACGACCTTGAAGACTGGACTTATATTTTCCTCCACCTGTTTGGATAGGGCTGTCAATACAACCAACACAAAAACTACTAGACCATGACAACTCATTTATATTCATTTTATTCTGAAAAAAGTTCATTCATTTTGTCTGAAAAGCACAGAGTTATAGAAAGAGTGTTTAAAAATGACATATATCTTATTATGTTGTACCTCAATCGTAGAGTGTAGAAAGAGTTGCCAAACATGAGTAGTGTTCAAATCAACTATGTTAATGTGAGACTGTTTAGCCATTTTTATATCAAACAAACAAAAGGACTGTGCATGCCTCATCTCAGGATGTGTGTCGTAGTGAAATGTACCTTCTTTCTTGCCTAACCAGCCAGTCCCTGTTCGAATCCATAAAGGACTGGAATCGGACCACAGAGCTTGAAAATCCTCTGTCCAAACTTGAGACTATCCAACCACAGCTGCTAATCTGTTGCATGTGGCTCTCTTGAAAATTCTTGTAACATTCAGAACAAAAGCCTTCTTCAGCAGCCTTCTTCTCCCTCCTGTAGGGCACCTCGTCTCCGGCTGTGATACGACAATCACACCCCGAGAACTTCAGGATGATGTTCTCGGGGTGGGATGCGACGCAGTCGTGGGTGAACAGGGTGTAGAGGATGGGGCTGAGGACGCAGCCCTGTGGGGTACCAATGTTAGTGGTGATGCTGGCTGAAGTTCTGTTTCCAATCCTGACAGACTGGGGCCTGCCAGTCAGGACATCCAGGAGCCAGTCACAGAGGGCAGGGTGTAGTCCAAGTGATGACAGTTTGTGGGTGAGTCTGTGGGGGATGACTGTGTTGAAGGCGGAGCTGTAGTGAGTAAAGAGTATCCTGACGTAGGAGTCTTTATTTTCTAGGTGGGAGAGCGAGACATGGAGGACAGTGGCGATGGCGTCAGAGGTGGACCTGTTGGGCCTGTAGGGCCTGTACATATATGTAGCCCCTACAATATTCTTCTTTCCTGACCTTCACCGTGAGTGGACGTGTTTTTCTCTTCTCTTTTATCTGCTCTGTGCCTCTCTTGTCTTCGTCTCTGTTCATCCTGTTGGAGTAGATTTTCGAATTCCCAAGTTATGGAATTGACAAGCTGGTCCCTCAAGAGAGCCGACTTGTCCGGACGGAACTTTTTATTTATTGTATTTTTGATGGCTGGACATCTGACTGGCCTGGGGATGTTTCTGATCCATTGGAGATTTGGAATGCTGGCAGCGAATAAGAATCCCCTAAAGATGGTGGCTGTAAATTTACACCACAGCAGAGCCGTTGCGGACTAGGGAAGGACTACATCAGGAAGTGACACAGATTGAGGAACTGTACCATCTCCAATCTGTGGAGACCCCCCTGACGCTCAGATACCATCACGAATGGAACTGTTACGCGCCACGAGGGAGGACTGGAGAGTCTCAACGGCCCGGCTTGGTGACATGAAGTTGGGGGCTTTGCAGTACCAGGTTTTGGACCAATTGTCCGTTCACCTGAGGTCTAAAGTGTGTTTGATTATGAGCATCTTCCTCTTTAATTTCAACTTTTCCAGAAAATCTGCGATAAACAGGACTGCTGTATTTAGACTTCTGCTGCACTGGACATTCCCGAGGACACAGCTGTGATACCAACAGCTCACCATGAAATCCAAAGGAGATAACTATTAACTGGCTAGAACACAATTACATTTATTGATAAAAACATTCTGCCCTTTTTACATAGCTGTCAACCTAGGCTGTCACATATTTTTAGATTTTTTCATTCTTGTATATTCTTTCTTGCCCCCTCCCCACCCTACCGTTTTGTTTACCAAACAAAAAAAACGCCTCATGTTTACCTGTCCCATTGTTTTTGTTGTAATATTTTTGTGAATATTGTTATTGATTGTACTTGCATTTTTTTTGTACTCTGTTATCTCCAAGATGGCGGAGTGTGCATGCACAGCGGCTCCTCCTTGGCCGTTACTGTCTCTGCTTGGCCAGGAAGAAACAAAATTTCGATGCACTGTATGTCGTGTACATATGGCAGAATAGAATTCAACAAAATGAATTTCGTAAGGTGAGGTACCACTATATATATATATATATATATATATATATATATATATATATATATATATATATATATATATATATATAAATATATATAAATAGTAAATAGGTGAGGTGGTACCTCACCTTACGAAATTAATTTTGTTGAAATTAATTTTGTTGAAATTAATTCGTTCCAGAAGTGGTTTCGTAACGTGAATTTTTCGTAAGTTGAGTAGCTATTTCAATGGAAAAGGCCTGATCCGTTCCAAGGTTGTTTTTTTAATAGTGTAACATTTGTGTTCTGCGTCCTGATTGGAATAAACCAGGTCTAGACCAGAACTAAACCAGGTCTAAACCTGGACTGGACCTGGACTAAACCAGGATTATCCCGGGACATGGCAGTGCTGTTGGAGGAGCGTGTTGCTCGTGTCTCCGCGCTCCTTGCGCGTTCCGCGCTAGAGCTAAGAGGCCGAAAAAGACGCTCTTTCAGCGGGAATAAGAGCGGGGCGGGCTCTGGTTCTATGTGACCTCCAGAGCCGGGGGGCTGACACTGTGAGCTAACAGGCCGAGAAAGGTGCTCTATCGGCGGGCAAGACCGCGGGGTCTCGCTCGGGGCGGGCTCTGCTTCTATCTGACTTCTAGGTCTAGACCAGAACTAAACCAGGTCTAGACCAGGTCTAAACCAGGACCGGATCAGGTCCAGACCCGGACCAAACCGGGACCAGACCAGGATTAAATCACCCCGTGCTCGGCCCGCGGCCCCGAGGGGGAGGCACGGCCCGGGCGCCACGGCTCCATCCCGCGCCCGCAGTCCCGGTGTACTCGCGCCCTTGCGCCGTGTCGACGTCGCTTTTTGATCCTTCGATGTCGGCTCTTCCTGTCACTGTGAAGCAGAATTCACCAAGTGTTGGATTGTTCACTCACTAATGGGGAACGTGAGCTGGGTTTAGACCGTCATGAGACAGGTGAGTTTTACCATACTGATGATGTGTTGTTGATAGTAATCCTGTGTCTCCGCTCCCCTCGCACGTTCGGCGCTATATTGAGCCGTGTACCCCCACGCTTCACTATCAACACATTCCATTGAAAATCTATGAAAGTTCGAGTGTTCAAACGAGAGAGAAATGCGAGAAAAGCCCAACTCCAGTCTGAGAAAAGCGTAGAATGTGTGTGGTGAGGCATTTACAGCCCTAAAACATGTAGAACAATTGCAAAATACAAAGTTGTCCTACCTCGTGGACCTCTCCCACCGCGGGCCACCTCTGGAACCTAACCCCGTGTATGTTGATAAAGTGTATTTACATTTCGGGGTGTGCATCTGAGCGCGCATCTGAGCGCGCATTAATTGAATTTTTGAGATTTCGCATTTCGTAACTTGAATTTTCTTTCGTATCTAGAGACCAAAATTTGACGTGAAGGCGTTTCGTAATTTGGATTTTTCGTATGTAGGGTCTTTCGTAAGGTGAGGTACCACTGTATATAAAAAAAATTAATAAAAAAAAATGTGCTCCTCACCTTCCACGGTGGTTGGTCTCTCACTCTCATCCAGCTCGGGTCCTCTACCAGAGGCCTGGGAGCTTGAGAGTTCTGCGCAGTATCTTTGCTGTTCCTGTACTGCACTTTTCTGGACTGAGATGTCTGATGTTTTTCCTGGGATCTGTTGTAGCCACTCCTCCAGTTTGGGGGTTACAGCCCTGAGTGCTCCGATCACCACGGGCACCACTGATGCCTTCACCTTCCAGGCCTTCTCCAGCTCTTCCTTGAGCCCCTGGTATTTCTCTAGTTTCTCGTGTTCCTTTTTCCTGATGTTACCATCGCTTGGTATTGCAATGTCCACCACCACGGCTCTGTTCTGTTGCTTATCCACCACCACTATGTCTGGTTGGTTCGCCATCACCATTCTGTCAGTCAAGGTGTTTCCCACCTTGACCTTGGGGTCTCCAGCCCATACTCTGCACAGATGTTTCTGTACACTATGCCCGCCACTTGGTTGTGTCGCTCCATGTATGCTTTCCCTGCCAGCATCTTACACCCTGCAGTTATGTGCTGGACTGTCTCAGGAGCCTCTTTGCACAGCCTACACCTTGGGTCTTGTCTGGTGTGGTAGATCTGGGCCTCTATTGCTCGGGTGCTCAAGGCCTGCTCCTGTGCAGCCAGGATGAGGGCCTCTGTGCTGTCCTGACCTCTCATCTGTCATGCACCCCATCAACAGTCTGCTGAAGAAGGATGCAGCTTGGGTTTGGGGAGAGACACAGAAGCAAGCGTTTAAGATGGTCAAGATAATGCTGACCTCCGCACCAGTTTTGGCATACTACGACGCAACCAGACCAACTGTAGTTAGTGCTGATGCCAGCAGCTTCGGTCTGGGGGCAGCACTGTATCAAGAGCAGTGGAACGGGCTACGACCAGTCGCCTTTTGCTCCAGGACGCTGACAGAAGCAGAGCGACGGTATTCACAAAAGAGAAAGAAAGAGTGCCTCACCAGTGTGTGGGCGTGTGAGCGGTTTACCAGATACCTGCAAGGCATGGAGAAATTCTGTCTGCAAACGGATCACAAGCCGCTTGTCCCTCTCATAAACTCATATGATCTTGACAAGGCACCCGTGAGATGTGAGCGACTGCTGATGCGCCTAATGAAGTTCAACGCAAATGCCGTCCATGTCCCTGAAAAGCAACTTGTTGTGGCAGACACACTGTCACGCAATCCTCTGCCAGACAGAGGTAAAGGCCTATGTGCAAGCTGTGGTCAGAACAAGACCAATAACAGGGGATAGACTGGATGCGATTAGGGCAGCCACTGGCCAGGACATTGATCTCCAGACTGTCATTCGCTACACCAGATCTGGCTGGCCAGGTGAGCTAGCACGAATTCCATACACACTGCATGGGTTTCATGCTGCACGAGCACACCTTTCAGAAGCAGAAGGACTTCTCTTGTATGACGACAGAATTGTCATTCCTTCCTCACTACAAGGAAATGTACTGTCGCAGATACACGAAGGCCATCAAGGGCTTACTAAGTGTTGCAGGAGAGCCAGTATGGCAGTGTGGTGGCCAAGGATTGGGCGTGCCATCACTGAAATGGTGAAAACATGTGGATTCTGCTTGAAGAACAAGCCTACACAGAAGCGTGAGCCACTGATGACCACGCTACTGCCTGGTAGTCCGTGGCAAAGAATTGCTGCCGACCTGTGTGAACAAGATGGTAAACAGTACCTCATAGTTGTGGACTATTACTCATGTGACATTGAAATTGCACATCTGAGTACCACCAACAGTCAACAAGTAATTTCACACCTGAAAAGCATGTTTGTCAGGTGGGGAATCCCCCTAGAGCTAGTATCAGGTAATGGTACCCAGTTCAGCCCAGCAGAATTTCAAGCATTCAGTGAACAGTACAACTTCAAACATACAACGTCCAGCCCTCATTATCCACAGGCTAATGGAGCAGCAGAGAGGGGTGTTGCCACAGCAAAGCGCATCCTGCGGCAGCCAGACCCTCACCTAGCCCTCATGAGCTACAGGGCTACTCCAATCACTGCTACAGGGCTGAGTCTGCCTCAACTCGCTATCGGTCGACAGATCAGGACGACTGTCCCGATTCTGCCCAACCAGCTGGTCCCCAGTCCAGTTGACTACGATGCTGTGAAAAGCAAAGACCAACAAGCCAAAAATGCTTACCGTTTCTTTTACAACAGACGACATTCAGCACGGCCCTTACCTGCACTGCAGTCAGGCCAACACGTCAACATCAAGTTGGACGGAGAGAAAGGCTGGAAGACTCCAGCAAAAGTCATCGAGCAGGCACCTGAGCCCAGGTCCTACTTTGTCCAAACGAAGCAAGGAATGCTCACCCGCCGGAACCGGAGACACATCCAGGAAGTGCCGGAGTCATCTGAACAGGTCACCGCTTCAGAGACTAGTGACCAGTTCTTCTGACCCGGGCTCCCTTCCCCTTTCTTCTGTGGGGCCCGCCACTCCCGGTCCCACTGTGGCCCAAAGCCAACAGTCTACCACACCCAAGAGATCCTCTGGGAGAGCTATAAACCCTCCTGTCAGGTTCAAGGACTATGTCCCTAAGTAGAACTGTCTGAAAAAAAAAGAAAAGAAAAGAAGAGAATTGTGAAAAAAAAGTTGTTGAAATGTAACTGTAATTTATGGTTTGGAATCTTGAATTTATGTTTGTTGATGCTTTAAAAGGTAGTGACATTAATGATTTCAGTTGTTTAATGGTACAATAATGACGGAGTTAAGGGTAACTACAAAAGATTTGAAATAACCAGCCATTTATGTTTTGTACTATGGATTGTGTAATAAAATGGCACTCATCCACTTTCTCAGGATTCACTTTATTCAGTACTTGCTGAACTCCTTACAAAAAAACTGGCGGCATGCCTGCTATCTCCTTTGGCTTCACCCGCCCCCGAGGACCCCTGGTGGCCTAATCTAAGCTAACTGCCTGAATGAAAACAGTATACAGTGAACCCTCGTTTATCGCGGGGGTTAGGTTCCAGAAATAGCCCGCAATAAGTGAAATCCGCGAAGTAGGACAATTTTATATTTTACAATTATTCTACATGTTTTAAGGCTGAAAACGCTTCACCAGACACATTATACACCTTTCTGAGACTGGTATTAACATTTTCTCACATTTTTCTCTTGTTTAAACACTCAAACTTTTGTAGATTTTCATTAAAATATATTAATAGTGGGGCGGGGGCACGTGACACGCGGGCACGTGCGCGCGGGCACGTGCGCGCGGACACGTGCGTTTGTTTTGGTACCACATATCCATGCCATGTGCGAACGTCGAGTGGAAAGCGACCTGGATATCATTTTGGGCAAGACTCAAGCCAATGCTAACAGTGCCGAACCGCTAACAGACGCCTCTGAGCACCAGTCCTCACCACAAGACCAGGTAAGACCAACCTGCGCTCACAAGAGTTGGTTGCATTTCACCCCGGCTCCAAAATCAGTCCGCTATCAATGCGTCGCCAATACTCCACAGCTCTCTAGGACGGGGTCGGGTTCGTCCTCTCGTCCTCTCACGGGGAAGAGCCACTGTCTCCTCTGTGCGCGCGAGTGTCCTCTCCCCGCTGCGGCTCCCCCGGACGCTCCATGTTGATTCTTGGCTCTTCCATGGTCCGGCTCGCACTCTCTTCCATGGCTCGTGCAAGTAAACAAAGGCCACACCTCCTGTCACCCAGGCGCTCTCGTGAAGGAAATCTGAGACTCTGTCCCTACCATCCCTGGTCTAGACCTGGTTTAGTCCTGGTTTAGACCTGGTTTAGTCCTGGTTTAGACCTGTTTTAGACCTGGTTTAGTCCTGGTCTAGTCTCTTAGCTAATCAGGGCGCAGGACAGAATGTTACACTGTAAAAAAAAAGTTACACTATAAAAAAAATTGAAAAAAAAAAAAAAAAATTGGAAAAAAAAATCCGCGAAACAGCGAGGCCGCGAAGAGTGAACCGCGATACAGCGAGGGTTCACTGTAATATTCACATTATAACATTCCCTCCCCCCATGGTCCAAAGTCCCCAAAAGTTTTTTTTCTTCTTCTTCTTTTCTTTTCACAAACAAAATGAACAAAGACGGAACTACGAGGTAGGGGTAGACTGCCCTCCTCGAGGCACCCACGGAGATTATTGTGCCCCTGGAAGGAAGTAGTACTTGAGATAAGTGAGTGCCTTCCTAACTCTAACGGGAAAACGTGGTCTCTCCTCAAGAGACGTTCAGGGGGCGCTGGGCCACCTGTGTCCGGTGCCGGCCGCTCCGGCTCCGCCAGTTCAGGAGGTGCCAAGTCTACTGGTAGACTTTCTTCTTGAAAACTGGCTTCCGTACCCTCCTGATCATAACAAGGACGGATCTGGTCCTGATGTCATCTTACCACCTTTCCGTCCTGTGTTCTCACCCTCCATGAAACTGGCCCAGTCCTCTCCACAAGCGTTGCAGGAATCCACTTCTGACCTGAGTTTCCTCTCACATAAACTTTCCCCGCTTCCGTGAATACTCTGTCCCGGGCATGCTTATCGTGATATTCTTTCTGTGTGGCCTGTTTCTGTCCAACTTTGTCTCCCAGTGAAGGGCGAACTAAATCAAGGACACTCCTGAGTCTCCTGTTCACGAGAAGCTCTGCTGGTGTGGCTCCAGTTGTGGTCTGAGGGGTTGATCGATATTTAAACAGGAATCTGGATACCTTTGTCTCCACACTCCCCTCCCCCATCTTCTTGATTCCTTCCTTGAACACCCGTACTGCACGCTCTGCACAGCCATTTGAAGCTGGGTGGTACGGAGCCGTGGTTACATGTTTAATGCCGTTCTTTGTAACGAAGTGCTTGAATTTGGCACTGACCAGACTAGGCCCGTTGTTGCTGACCAGAACGGCTGGAATCCCATGGATTGCAAAGATGCTCCTCAACTTTTCTATGGTAGCGGCAGATGTTATGGCCTGCATGGGATGGGCCTCAATCCACTTAGAGTAGGCATCAATGACTATCAGAAAAAATGTTCTTGACACTGGCCCGCAAAAATCCAGATGTTGTCTCATCCATGGTTGGGAGGGCCACTCCCACGGATGTAATGGTGCTGCAGCTGGAGAGGCTTGGTTGGACTGACACACGTGATATCTACGCACTGCTGCCTCCAGGTCAGCGTCCATGTTCGGCCACCACACATAACTGCGAGCTAGCATTTTCATTCTTAAGGCTCCTGGATGAGCCTCATGTAGTTCTTCAATCATGGTCTGTCTTCCTTGAGGCGGTATTATCACCCTACTCCCCCACAGTATACACCCATCCTCCATGCTCAGTTCCAGCTGTCGTCTTATGTAGGGCTGGAGTTCTGGCTCTGTGCATGTTGTAGGCCAAGAGCCTTGCATCAGCCACTGCTGTACTTTTGACAGGATGCGGTCTCTCCACGTCCAGTCACGGATCTGCTTGATCTGCAGCAGTGTGCCATTCATGTGTTCCATAAGCATCACCACCTCCCCCTCTCCGGGAATGTCTCTGGGAGAGCTCGGCAGAGGAAGTCTGCTCAACGCGTCTGCATTTCCATGTTTTGAGCCCTCCTTATACTCCAAGGTGTATTCATAGCCTGCGAGTATCAATGCCCATCTTTGCATCCTGGCAGCCGCCTGTCGTGGGATGCCTTTGTTTTCTCCCAAAAGACCCAGCAGCGGTTTGTGGTCTGTGACTATGGTACAATGTTTTCCAAACAGGTACTGGTGGAATTTTTTTAATCCGATTATTGCCAGGGCCTCCTTTTCCAGCTGTGAGTAGCCATGTTCCGCTGATGACAAAGACCGTGACATGTATCCAATTGGCTTGTCAATGCCGTCTTGGAGCCTGTGGGATAACACCACCCCCACACCATATGGGGAGGCATCACAGGACAGGTAGAGGTCATCAAAGGTTTGTGTCATCAAAATGCACCAACAGTTGCTCTGACTGGAGGCACTTTTTCGCTGCATCAAAAGCATTACCATGCCGTTTCTCCCATTTCCATGGCACTCCTTTTCTCAGGAGTTCATGCAGAGGCTCTAGCACAGTGGCCACATTAGGCAAGAAGCGATGATAATAATTCAGCATCCCCAGAAATGACTTCAGCTGGGTCTGGTTTGTCGGTGCTGCGGCATTGGCAATAGCCTCAACTTTGTTTGCCACTGGCTGAATCACTGCATGGTTAATTCTGTAGCCCAGATACACCACCTCTGGTGCCATGAAAGTGCATTTTTCTCGCTTAAGACGGAGTCCTGGAGAGCACTGTTCCTAGGTTCTGCAGATGGCCAGCATCGTCATTCCCAGTCACCAGTATGTCGTCTACTCTCACCACCACCTGAGGAATTCCTTGTAGTAAGTTGTCCATGGTGCGCTGAAAAATGCCTGGGGCTGAGGACACCCCATAGGGCAGCCTGGTGTATTGGTACAGTCCACGATGTGTGTTTATCGTTGTGTATCTCTTGGAATTTTCCTCCAGTGGCAGCTGCTGGTACGCTTGTGACATGTCCAGTTTGGTGAACTTCTGTCCCCCTCCCAGCACTGCCAGCAAGTCTTCTGTCTTTGGAATTGGGTAGTTGTCCAGCTTTGACACCAGATTCACTGTAACTTCATAGTCAACACATATCCTTATACTATTGTCTGGTTTGACTATGGGGACTATTGGGGCTGCCCACTCAGCAAAGCTAACAGGCTCCATGATACCTTCATTCTGTAGCCTAGTTAGTTCTGTTTCTACTTTCTCTTTAAGCGCATATGGCAAGGGCCTAGCTTTGAAGTCACGAGGCTTGGCCTCTGGGTCCACATAGATTTTAGCTGTAGACCCAACTTGTGTGCCTAGCTCACCTTTAAACACATCCTGGTGTTGTGAGAGAAGAGCCTCCAACTCCTGCTGATGTCCTATTTGGAGTTTGAACATGGCTGTCCAGTCTAGTCTCACTGCCTTGAGCCAATCTCTCCCCATTAGGTTTGGGCCCTCCCCTCTAACCACCAGCAAAGGCTTCGTCTGTCCCTTGTAGATGACGTTTACATACATTTTGCCTATCACATCCACTCTGTCTCTTGTGTAAGTGTACAGTTTTATTTTTGCAGGATGGAGTCCTCCACGCCCTATCTGTCTGTATGTTTTCTCATTCACTATGGTCAAACCTGCCCCCGTGTCAATTTCAAATGTGATGTCATGCCCATTCACTGACAGCTTTTCTCTGTATGGCTCCACTCTGTTTTCTCTCAGATTGTGCAACATGTGAGTGTATTCGTCTGGCTCCCCTTCGTTTTCCTCCAACATGTGTGCTGCCCCTCGCGTGCTGAATCTGTTCTGTTTGGGCTGTCTCGCACTGCGGCATTTTCTGGCCAAATGTCCTTTCTTGCGGCAATTATGGCAAACTGCATCTGCGAAACGGCAGTCCGCTGGTGTGTGTGTTCCTCCGCATCTAAAACACGTCACATACGGTTTCTGCACTGGCTGCACTTTGTGCACCGCCTCCCTTTCTGCTGCAGCTGCGCTACATCTTTCACCGCTGTTTCCATGGCTGTCGCTAATTCCAGTGCCCTCGCCAAAGTCATTTTATTATCTGGTTCTGACAGCAATCGGCGTTGGATGTGGTCATCATTAATGCCACACACCAGTCTATCTCTGAGCATGTCATCCAAAGTTGTCCCGAAAGCACAGTGTTCAGATATTTTCCTCAGTTCAGCTACAAAAGAAGCCACTGACTGGCCGTGATCTCTAACTTTTGAATGAAACTTAAATCGCTCCACTATAATGCTGCGTTTCGGTGCAAAATGGTCAGTCAACAGCCTCTGTAGTTCTGTAAGGGAGCTATCTCCCGGCTTACGCGGTTGGCATAAGTCTCTCAGTGTGGCGTACATTTTTCCTCCACATGCACTCAGGAATATTATTCGCAGCAAAATAAAAATCCAGCCGCTCCACATACTGCTGCCAGTCATCCGCTTGTACTTAAACCGTAGTCATCCTCGTCGTCAATGTAATAAAATGGCACTCATCCACTTTCTCAGGATTCACTTTATTCAATACTTGCTGAAGTCCTTACAAAAAAACTGGCGGCATGCCTGCTATCTCCTTTGGCTTCACCCGCCCCCGAGGACCCCTGGTGGCCTAATTTTTTTTTCATAATTTTTTTATTTTGGTTTATGTATTTAAGAATTACATTTTTACATTCAGCACTCATTATTTTTAAACCAAAAAAGGAATAGGCTGAAGCGGTGCTTATGTGACGCCGATCCTATTTACACAAACAAAAACTAATCATGGATTCTACCTGGACGACTGAGGGACTTTTCACGCATAATACAGCTTTACATTAGAGTTTCACATATGAAACATAAAGAAAGTACAATACAGTTTTCATAAATGGTTTTGATAATCATTCATCTTTTTTTGTTTGAGACATTTTTTAAATGTGAACAAGGAAGAACAAAATGTACATTCATCATTAAGTTCATTCCATAACTTAACACCAATAACAGAGACACATCTGGATTTTACATTTGTTCTTTGACCTGTTCAAAGTGATCTAAACCTCGTAAATTATAACGACCAACTCTTAATTTAAAGAAATCGCTAATACTTTTTGGAATCAGATTATTCTTAACTCTATAAAGAATCTCTAATACTTTACTATCAACAATATCTCTTAACTTTAATGTTTTATTAAGTATAAACAAATCATTAGTTGGTTCATAATATCCGACCTTATTGACGATTCTCATTGCTCTTTTTTGTAATTTGAACAAAGATTCAATCAGGGTTTTTCCTGCATTTCCCCACAGCTCTGCACAGTAAAAGAAATAGGGCAGAACCAAGGAACTATAAATCCAAAACATCCCCTTTTTATTCAGTACACTTCTTATTTTGCACAGTATGCCAATAGTTTTTGACACTTTACTTTTTATATACTCAATGTGTGATTTCCAAGACAGTTTACTGTCTATGATCACACCTAAAAATTTTGCCTCATAAACTCGTTCAATTTCTTTACCATTCAAATATAATTTTGCATCACCTATATTTCTGTTACCTGAAAATATCATAAATTTAGTTTTGTTTTCATTCAAGGATAGCTTGTTGTAATCAAACCGCTCTCAAAGCAAATTCTTTTTCCACCAATTTCAATAACTCGTCAATATCTTTACCAGTACAAAAACTGTTTGTATCGTCTGCAAACATAATGAATTTCATTTGTGTTGTTACAGAAAAAATATCATTTACATAGAGGATGAATAATTTAGGTCCAAGAACCGAGCCTTGTGGAACTCCCCATTTAATCTTTTCAATTTCTGAATGGACATTATCTATTGATGCATATTGTACTCTATTGTCTAAATAACTTTGTAACCATTGATTTGTTTTACCTCGAAGGCCATAATATTCACATTTATTTAACAAAAGAGTGTGATCAATGCAGGGATGAAAGAGTTCCGTTTTTTAGCGGATCTCCGCTTTTTTTTTCCAGCTGCGAGGTAATTTATTTTATTTTTTTTTACATCTGTGCGAGAAAGATTTTGAGTGTATATATACTGTATGTATAGTTGTGTTTAGGGTCGCCAACTGTCCCTTGAAAAACAGAATCGTCCCGTATTCAGAACAAAAGTACATGTCTCGTATTAAACTTCGTATTAAACACGGGCGCGAGCCCGTGTCTGGAGCCGCGGACCGAGCGAGTGAGCACAGCTCTTTCACAACAGCCTGTACCATTGTGTGTACACAGGTTAAACTTTATAAAACATCCTGTACCTCATCCTACCTGCCCGTGCCTCACTTCTCCTCGCTTTTTCACCTGCGCCTTTTAGCGCATAAGCTCCTCCTCAATGCCTCTGATTAGACAAAGTGTAACGCAAAAACAAATCCAATATATACTACTAGTAGGCCTACCTGTTAATAAAATGTGTTTTTTTGTACTTTTATATACAGTTTTAATTTATTGCTAACATATAGCATATAGAAATCCAAATTTCAGAAATTTAAAATTTTCCAGCGGGGGGGGGGACTTTCCGCTTTTTTCTCAATTGGCCACTTTCATCCCTGTCAATGGTATCAAATGCCTTACTTAAATCAACAAAAACACCCACAGAATTTAATTTTTGGTCAGCTGCCGTTGCAATGTACTCAGTAAATTCCATCACTAGTGAAGCTGAGCGATTGCTCCTAAATCCATACTGGTGGTCATTTAATAAATTGTGCTTATTAATAAATGCATCCAATCTTTTTTCAAAAAGTTTTTCTAATATTTTAGAAACTGCGGTAGTAAAGACACCGGTCTGTAATTTGACAGCAGTTGTTTATTGCCACTTTTGTAAATAGGAATCACCTTCGCTATTTTCATTTGATCTGGAACAATACCAGAAGTAAAAGATTTATTATAAATGTAAGTAAGAGGCTCAATTATAGAGTGAATAACTTCTTTGATTAGAGACATATCAATACCGTAGCAGTCTGTGGATGTCTTGTTTTTCAACTGGTGTACCACTTCTAAAATATCACTTTGACATACACTCCGGTTTCCCCCACCAAACCAAAACATGCTCCAGGTAAAATCCTCCAGCTGAGGTCCTGACCAAACCGAAGCAAGAAGATCCTGGAGATGGTCCCCGGGCGCAGTAATGTGCTGCCCACTGCTCCTGATAACAGGATGGGTTAAATGCAGAACTGGAATTTCCCCACTGTGGGACTAATAAAGGCATAGCTTTCTTTTATTCTCACTCTCACACACACATTCTCCTCACATACACTACTCTTAGTCTTCTACATGGTTGATGGTTCCCTGGATTCTCCCCCTCTCAAACGCCTCGGCAGCTGACCTCTGTCGTACTGTTGCTGCTGTGCTGGAGGGAGCTGCCTGACTCGCCTCCTGTCGTCGTTTGGTCAGTAGAATTTCGTCATGCTGAGGTTTATGATTTATGATCAAGTGTTTATTTAAAATGTGTGGTATTGCCACAATATCGGATCATTTTTTAGCACACCCTGCACTTCGCAACATTGTCGTCCACGGTGTGGAAGTAACTCCACACCACACTTCTCTTGTGGTCTCCCATGGCTCTCGCAGCCCCGCGCCGCTTTGACTGAAATCTCACAGCAGTGACTGCGTGCACATGGAAAACTCCAAACCGATTGCAAAGTGACTGGGGTCGTAACGGCTGCATGTGCACAGGGATTGGTTTGGATTGGGATTGGTTTGCCCCATCCCCCAGGAACCCCTGGCCTAGACCGATAGCAAACCACTTGGCGTCGTCATGTGAATGATTTCGGATCGGATTAGCATACTGCGCATGGGCACGCCAGAATTTCAGGAACGTCAGGAATGTCACCCGGAAGTTGTAGGAGTGGTAGGGGGTGCCTACGGCGTCATAAGTAGCGCCTGTTGTTGCCGGACTTTCAGACGAAAACACGGCTGTGAAGAAAGCTACAAGCTCGCACTACTGGACCGAGGCAGGGTTTGCTCGGACCCCGGAGCAAATCAAAATCAAGTGGGAAAACGCCACGGCAAGAAAGAACAACGGGAGAGCGGTCAAGACCGTACAGCTTCCCCGCATTACGACAGCGTTCTTCACGGCACCAACAAGTCCCATCTTCCACCATTTCGGGACTATGGACATAACGTAGAATCGAAACGCGTTGTTTGCTCAAAGCCCGATAAAGGAATAAGAGTGTGCGGTAACTTTCGTCTTTTTCTGGGATTATTCAATGTTCCTGTTGTTACCAGCACCTGGAAGCTGTGCATGGAGTTTTGAACTTTTGAAATAACGCACAGGGAACTTTTACAAACATTTTGAGTTATCTATTGTGACCTCATAGTATCAGAAGAGAGTGTGTGTTTTTTTTAAACTGTTGTATAACTTAAATATTAAAAACGTAAATATTAAAATCAGTGTGGAAATGTACTTAAGTTGTTCACTCAGGACAAAACAGAGAGAGGAAGAGACAACAGAATATAAGCTAAGCATTACAAAGACATACAAAATGAAAGTGTGGTTGTGTAATTTTCCCCAGACCTTACATAAATGAACGATAAACCCATAGCTACAAATTTAATGCCTTTATTTGTGGCACAAAAGATGCAAGCAACAAAAAACAACAAGGCAGAACATGATTAAAACATGTGCGGTATAGCTCCCAGTCCTCGTAGTTTTCGTTGTCCTCGATTGCTTGTAATATCAAACGCTGATGACACAGTTCGTGTCGTATTAAAGAAACCAAAAACGCTGTCTTGTCGCTCATACGAACAACCTAACTCTGTAGAATGCACAAGTACGCCACTGCCGCTCTGTCAAACTCCTGGAAAAGCCATCGCAGTATACTGCCAGATAGCTGTATTGTGTTTTGTTTTTATTGAGTAGCCGTCACCCGGAAGTAGTTGGACTACAGCGCCATATAGCGTTGCGGAGGCGGTCAGGTCGCTGACCTGAATCTGATTGCGCGACATGCATGTGCACTCGGATTGGACGACAGACCACCCGCCAAGTAACGGGAGAAATCCAAACCAATCCTGATCCAATCCTACCATGTGCACCCAATCTATCGTGAGTGTATCGCGGGATGACGTACTACCCCACGTTTGGTGAGAACGCGGAAGGAAAAGTAGTGCCTGAAACTGGCAATGGTTGAATAATGAACAAAACACATATGAATTTGAACTAAATAAACTGAAAGTTAAGTCAGTAAGAAAACATGACTTGGGTTAGGGATATTTTAATACTAGGATCAATGCATGTTCAATACCCCATCAGGATGGATATATTGATACTTTGGTATGGATCTGCCCATCACTACTTCTGGGTAGTCACTAGTTCAGCAGTAAGTTCGTGAAGATGCCAGGCAAGGCCAGCATGTATGTTTAAGATGCACTATAAATAAAAGACCTTTTCCAGAATTAAGCCTGGCATTTCATGCTACATGTGTCATTAAGTGATTTTTAAAAGCAATAAATGTTTAAAAAAAAAAAAAAAGTAAATAAAAAGTTATGTTTTTCTTTCCTGTAAGTCCGAGTGATTTTACATTTATTTTGACATTTGAAAGTCTATAGCCTATATGAAGTTCTGTAGGCTACGTTACTTGTAGTTCTTGTGTTAAGTCAACACTTGTTTCCAGGGGGCTTCTCACCTAAAGTCACTTCTTCCTAAAGGGAAATGAACAGGGAAACACGTCCTTGTGTCGGTGCCATAGCAACATGCAGGCACCAACTATATAAAGCCCTGCACCATTTAAATCCATCTGTTTGGGATATTTGTGTAAGAGAGCGTAATATTCATTTGGCATTAATGTAATATCTCAACTGTTAGTAAAATACACTTTGATGTTCTTTAATAAAAATATGTATTTAGAAATACAATTTAAGTATCATGTTTTCTAATGCTATTTAAATATTCCGCCAATATGCAGATACAAACAGAACACCTCCAGCATGTCATGCAAAAGGCAATATAAATATAACATACCATGAGTCTGATGATGGTAGAAAAGTTTGAAGCCTTTATTTAAAAAAAAAAAAAAAAAAAAAAAAAAAAAAACAACCCTCAGGTATATTGCATATTCCTGTTTACAGTGTGTTCGTGCTGCAGAAAAGAGTGAGAGCTGCTGAGTCATATCATCATCATCATCATTAAGGGTGCATTGTGTGGGTTCAGGTTAGGGTTAGGCTTCTCTACAGATCGAACCTGGAACTTAGGGTTAGGGTCTCCATGATGATAAAAAGGTGAAACATTCCAGACAAAACAATAACATCCATGGAGAAAAGCATTTGACGGACACTCCGCAAGAAAAGTTACACAATGCACCTTTAAGGGACAAATCTACAGATACTTCAACAATTCAACACAAGCTGAACACCGCTTTTGTCTTCAAAATGTCAATACGCAGCATGGAGTAATAAAGGAACAAAACCTAAACGTAACCAAGTATTTAAAAGCAAAGCGGTTCCTTTTCCAACCAAGTGCTTTTCTTCTTTTATTACAACCCTAAAATGCTACAAATAAAATGAAACTGTACTCGTAGAACAGGAGTAGTTGTGGTTTGACATCAGTGCAGCTTGACTATGTTTTAGTGAGGTCTGGTAAATCTGAAGACTGTAGTTTGTTCAGTTTAAAACAGGCTGGTATGTACGGCATGTGTCCATCTACAGCCTCAGTCAAAACAATTATTCATTTTTAAAGATCAAAACTCCCCAAAGTTTTCATAATATGTAAAAATCAAAATGTTAACAGTAAAAATGAAAATGACTGTAATGTTTGAAATTGATATTAGAGAAATCAAGAGCTAGAACTGGACTCAAAGAGGACAAAGTTTGGTTTTCTGTAAATGAGACTAAATCAGGACCAAACTAGGATTAAACCCGGTTTATCCTAAACAATGGTCTGTACACATTTATTTTGAAGAGCTGAATTTGAACATGAATAAAACTTCAAATTAAAAGTAAAACATACATTTCACATGGACAAGTCTTGTGGGCACCAACAACGGGACCTCAACTACTGAGAACCAGTAAAATATATGTCCAAAACTTTGTACTTTGAATATTGGAAGAGCATAATTTTAGGTACAATAATGCTAGCTCGTTTAACATCATGCTACATTGATACTTATTTTCCCCATATTTTTAAACAATAACGTTCTATGCATGAACACAAAAAGGTCAGAATAAACAGTATTTTGCATGTAACGAAGACATTCACTGGGCGCCCCATGTTCCCACTCCAAAACCACGGAGCATTCGGACATGTTAATAAATTAGCATTTTAAAAGATATTATTAGCTTGTTATAAGGCTGAACTTGGCGGTGGTGAGGTGTAGACGGTACAATGAGACTAAACCACACAATGTAAAAAAGAGCAATGTTTCAGAAGGCAACAAAGAGGAGAGAGACGCCGGACACATTTGAGCTTTCCTTATAAAATCAGGTTAGAGTTTTAAAGTGCAAAAATCTACAGAACATTTCCGGAAAACTAAAATCCCCATCTTTTTTTCCCCCAAGCAAATTGAACTGAACCAGACGGTCTAAGCCGTGTCGTAGGAATAAAAGACTTGAAGACTCCCATGTACAAGCTGTATGTGTTGACAATTTTCCATTCTTTTTAACCCAAATTTTGACCTTACATTCACTTCAACAGCTGGCTAAAAGACCCATGAATGTTTTTTTTTTCCTATGTCACATTTTGGACTGGGCATTGATTGTTGTCATGACATTGGAGGATGGAGAGATTCGGAGGGGAAGGGTCACGACTGCTGCTTGTTGGCTTCCTCTTCATAGGCATTTCCTGTCCCGTTCTGGACGTAGGCGGAGCCAGAGCTGAGCCCGTACAAGTGACCACAGTACTTAGCGTCATCAATATGATCCTCAAAGAACATCTGAGAAGAAAGAGAAAGATTACAAATAAAGGCAAGGAAGAAATATCTGAACAGAACTGGGCTAATTTATGAAATACTGCAAATCATTAAAAAACCTACTTTTCTATTTTCCTCCTCTCTCTCTTTACTTTTCATTAATTTATTATTATTATTATTATTATTATTATTATTATTATTATTATTATTATTATTATTATTATTATTATTATTATTATTATTATTGTTATTATTATTAATACTTTATTTAATTTTGTATAATACAGTGGTCCCTCGTTTATCGCGGGGGTGAACGTGAAATCCACGAAGTAGGACAACTTTATATTTTACAATTATTCTACATGTTTTAAGGCTGTAAACGCCTCACCACACACATTATACACTTTTCTCAGACTGGAATTAACATTTTCTCACATTTCTCTCTTGTTTAAACACTCAAACTTTCGTAGATTTTCAACAAAATGTATTAATAGTGAAGCGTGGGGGTGGGGGGAGGGATTGCGCGCGGACATGTGCACCCGTGGTCACGAAACAAGGCAAAGAGCCGCAATTCTGGTCTCGTGCTGGTTTAGTCCAGGTTTAGTCCAGGTTCAGACCTGGTTTAGACCTGGACTTCCTACGGATTCAGTGACTCATGTCTCGGCTCCTCGTGCATCCAGCCCCGGAGCCCGGTGCGGCTCGGACTGCTTCTTATTCAAACACAGGGCGCATGGCGCTCATTCAACGGCACTGCCACGTCCCGGGACTCGACCGATCCCTTGGAGAAGTGCGCGACACGTGCACCACCGGCGCGAGGCAGCGCATACACCGGGGCTGTGAGCACGAGATCGAACTGTGGCGCCCGGACCGCGTCCTCTCAGCCCGAGCCACAAACCGCACGAAACCAGCAAAGAGCGACACGGGGTGGTTTAATCCGGTTTAGTCCAGGTCTAGACCTGGTCCAGTCCTGGTTTAGTCCAGGTCCAGTCCTGGTTTAGTCCAGGTCCAGTCCTGGTTTCGACCTGGTTTAGTTCTGGTCTAGACCTGGTTTAGTCCTGGGTCTACAGGCTCTTAGCCAATCAGGACGCAGAACACAATGTTACACTATTAAAAAAAAAAAAAAAAAAATGTGCGAAACAGCGAGGCCGCGGACAGTGAACCTCGATAGAGCGAGGGACCAGTGTATTGGGATTTGGTATTTATTATTAAGATGGTGGATTTGAAAATAAGGAAAATGTAAAAGGAAAAAATTGTGATTTGTAAAACTTGATGAATATACTGTAATTAAATTTATATTAAAAGTACATTTGATTTGAACCTTGTGGAAGTTGCCAAACTACTGGGAGATAAATCAGTTCTATATTCTTACGTAGTCTAATCATTAAGTTACTGTATTGTTTCATGGTTGCCCTTATCAGTCTTTTTTTGTATACAATAGTCTGAGCAAAGATGAACCAGGGCAGCCTTTAACAGATCAATACAGCGGGTCTAAGTTGAAAGCTAAAAATGCATTAAGTCTGATATTTTCACGCAAACATATGAGGTTCCTTTCATTTCTAGCCTGGTTCATCTCAAAAGTAAAGAGCACAGGAGCCCACCTCTCTCATCTTAAAGAAAGCCATTCCTGTGAGTAAAGAGTCAGAGCCGGCCTGATGCTGGGGCCCAATCCTCTCCAGCTCCAACTGCTCTGCCACCTCCTGCAAACCGCCCTGAGACAAAATCACAATAAGGTACAAGTGTCCAAGTACTATCAATACTGATACGATCAATACTGAGGCAGACCTGGGCTTTGTCCAGCTCCCGGGCCACACACGGCCCTTTGGTCGACTCTGACCAGCCCAATTAAGAATTTCATTTGGAATTACAAAATAAACATATTTTAGAATTTTACCTCATGCATGGACTAAACCTGCATTACTTTTATTTTAAAGGTGTTTTTTTAAATTCACGTACAAAATTACACAATACATAAATCTAAATGTGTGCGTACAATTAATATTATGTAGAATTAAGTGAAGCACTTTGGCCCGGTCCTCCACAATATTTTCTGTTTCTCATGTGGCCCCAGGGAAAAATGATTGCCCCCCCCTGGACTGAGGTGTGGAAAAGTAAAAAATGCCATCAACACTCCCGGAGTGTGTGATACTAACTGAAAGCACTCGTCTGTTATTCAAATGAGACTTTATCTGAAACCTGATTTGTGTCTCTCACACATAAACTTACAATCATAAGCTTAATTGCATTTTGTATTTTGTCTTGAGTTTTCAGACAATCTAAAAATGCTTTGGTAGTTATTGTGCAGCGTCACCATGGTAACTGATGACAGCCTGATGCCACTGCAAAGTATCAATACTGCTCTAAAAGGATTGATACTTCTATTACAAATGGACTTATTTCATGAAGCTGCATCATCAAATTTGCAAACACACGGCCAATATTTTGACACAAAAAATAAAAGTACTTTAATTATCACCCATTAACACTCATAACATTTAACATAGCTCAATATTTAGCTCATTCAACTGATGAACCATCAATATCCCACAGGCCTGGTCTTTGTACCTTCAGATTTTTACAACTTTTCATGAGATACTTGACGTCGTAGATGACGGGGAAATACAAACGCAGGATCTCAAAGAAGTCCACCTCCTCCTCAGGCAGATTTGCGTTGGACAGGATCTTTATCAGGTATCCGAAGTCATACCCACTGAAACACAAACCCTGCATATTTAGGCTGATTTAGGAGTTCTTCCCTCAAACTGAAAACACTTTGTTCCATCTTGTGATGTCATGTGGTAATACAGGCTCCACTATGTTCTTAAACTACATACACCTTCATTAGAATCGTTTGAGTCTCTTCTAAATAGGGATGTCAACAATTAATCCACTTACAATTAATTGTCGATCAAGACGTTGGTCGATTAAAATGAATTAATTGTAACTAATCGCTAGAGGAGAGGGCGCTACTCTGGAACGTGAACACGAGATGTGAACCCACTCGTGAGAAGGACCATAGCGTTACATCCGCGGCCGGATCTAGAAGAAGTGCAAAATGTTCTCCTGCGAACCCAATTTTTGCGGCTGTGTTCGCTCCGCGTCCCGCTGTCTGCATGAACACGTGCGCGGCGCGCTGCACGTGCTCCTCCGGGCCGTAACAGGCTCCACGTGAAAGCGCAGTGGAAGCAGCCCTCTGTCCGGCCCGTGTGTGTGTGTGTGTGTGTGAAATGTTTTCCCCGATCAATTCATTTTTTTTATCATTTCATATCACAGAGCTCTGCATCAAGCCACATGTACCACGCACCACGCACACATCCGCCTCCACAATAAAAGCACAAGTTTCGTTTTTACAAAAAACATCCTCAATTTATTTTCAATAAAGAATGTATTTTGTTAATCAGGATCAATACATTTGTCTGCTTTTTACTAAGGAAGAATTAATTGAGGAATATACAATATAATAATACTATGATATATTTATGACTCAGTGTTATGTTACTATAGCTTATATTCTTAAAGACCCTATTGAAACACTCAAATTCAGGTGAAAAACGTCGCTTATCAGTTAATCGTAAGTCGATCGATAAGGTCAGTCAACTATAGATTACTGAATTAATCGATCATTTGCATCCCTACTTTTAACTAAAGTTAAAAGGTAGCTGTTAAATTGAAAACTACAGCTGCATGACATCATAAGGTGGAACAGAGCATTTAGAGCTTTGGAGATGTGGACAGACTAATATTAAAGCATGACTCAAACATGAATGAAACAAAACACAGCTCCAGGTGTGTTTTTAATGAGGGAACAGCGTTAGAACATGGCTTAAAGCTCATATGAGTACATTTGGCATAATATAGTAGGATATTTAGTACTAAATGCAGTAAAAATTGCATGTCTCTTTGAACACATTTAAAAAATGAAATAGATTGATAATAGTATATGTTTTGCGGTACCTGTGAAAGGACAGCCACTTGACCCCGTCGCACAACACGACCCCAGACGTCATGAGCAGCTCAGCGAAGTACAGTGTCTCTATGCCCTCGTCCTCGTGTTTCTTAAACTGAATCCCTGAAGTGGTGAGGAGCTCGATTGAGTCCTGCGCGTACATATCCTCTCTGAAATAAGAATCAAATAAGAGTGATAAATAAAGGTTACATTTATTATTAAATAACAAACTATTTACATAGTTACTGCTCATTACATTTTGCTGGCAATTTAAAGAGAACAACAAAACATCTGACCATAAACATGAATACATGTCCAACCATGATGTGAACAAAAGGAACATCTTATAAACCCTGATCCTTTTACAGATCAAATAGAACAAACATTTCTTTTAATGCCGTTACAATGTTACCTCATCAAAAACATACTTTGTTCCACGAGAAGTCACAATAAATACTATATCCACTTATTCAATCATTATAATGGGGACTTTTTCTTTCTAGTTTTTGGTTATTTTTTCTACAATATTACAAGATTTGAGCTTTATTTATGCAATTATGAACTAAAATTAGACATATTAATTACTACTGTATTGGCAATATATCACACTTGAAAATGTGTTCTCATTACAAACCTATTCACTAAAGATAAAACAAGATTTGAGAATTTCTGGTCCAAAATTTGGGATTTGGACTCAATAATAGAAGCAATAAATGGGGAGAGAGGGTAGAGCCAATCAATTAACACTGCACCATTGACAAACACAGATTTGGAAATAATTTGCAATAGCTAAATCAATCCTTATCAATCATCAATACATATTTTGTTCATATATTTCCTTTCTGTTGCATATTGTAACATAAGGAGGGAGAGTGAACAAATGATTCAGTCCGATAAAATTCTTACGTGAGGCTGAATTTAAAATTGAACTGCCATGTTGACGTTCCCGGTGGATATTCGCCCTGTTCATTCATAAACGTGAGTCCGAGTTGGATAATCTTGAGCAGATCCACATTACAACGCAGTAACTGATACTGATAGTCTGCGTTACTCCTGAACTCTCCAATCGGCCTCGCCACCACCCCGGGAAACTCTGTGTCCTGTGGAGAGATTACAAATTCATTTGGTAATGACTTCCTTTCAAATTAATTAGGTAATGCATAGTTCTATTACGATTAGGAATAGGTCATACTGATCAAGTATCGCACAAAGACTGAATGGACCATAAAACTAACCACAAAAGAGCAGAAATATTACCCTATACACATGTTTACTAAACATTTAACTCTGCTTTTTTGCAGGAATTATTGTTTAAATTATAGACCAACACCAATAATATTATCCCTTTTTCAATTACTGCCCATCCCCATCAGCTGCCCCTTTAATAACTGTAGTTACTACTAGTGTTTCCCAACCAGGGCTACAAGTACCCCTAGAGGTACACGAGCACACTGCAGGGGGTACTCGGCAGTGTCGCTGCCAGGCGCAGGGGGGGACTTTTTTTTATTCTAATTTGAGTAAATTTGAGTTAAAGAAAAGAAATGCCTGAGAATTAAATTTTCAAATTAAGGAGATTAAATAAAATGATTTTCATTTAATAATCCGCTGTGTCACGTTCTACTTTTGGAGAATTATCAACACGTATGAGTGGGAGGGGAACTCGAGGTGTGACAAAAAGGCTCAGGACAAGACAAAAAAGGTTGGGGAAACACTGTCATAGCCAATATTGACCAAGTAACACAATATTTTTGACATGTAAATGTATGAAATGTATGATCAAAATCATGATATTTTACTAGCGCTGATCTGGAGGAAACATCACAGGAGTCAATTTAATTTCTTATGCAATGGGGAATTTTGTACTTGTTTCAATAATATCATCAATACCGGTGGTCTGAACAAAAAGGCTTTATAAAACAATACCCTACAAGGCAATAATAAATGCTTACTAAACTGGCCTACAAACATTATAAAGCTAATGCATTAGGGAATCTAAATGAACACAGATGCAGATCCATACCATAGCGATGTAGTTGTATTTACGGATGACATGTCTGATCCTCTTCAGCTCCTCCTCCAGGTTATTGGCCCAAACCTCACATATTCTTTGGCTGTGATCCACAGTAGCTGCGGGCATAGTGCCACTGCATACAAATACACAAACATCAACAATAATACTACAGGCAAAGAGCTAGAGCTGCCCCTACACTTCAGTGTTATCTTATTTTACAAGTCCCAGAGGCAGAAGAAGCATGTGTTATGTCAGATCCCAGGTAAATACGCGCACATATGGGCGGCGTTAGCGGGTCTATTAAACATCAAGAACGACATTAGCAGCTCGTATTAGCTTAAGCTTAGCTAGGTTTCATGTAGGCGAGGCTAATGAAGAGTTAACAGTAAGAACAGGACACAGAGCACATGTGAAGTGTTTAGCTGCTCAGTCGTGCTCTTAGCTCCGCTCTCAAGTGCGCATTGAGCAGAGGACACGGGACCCGCTCTTAGGATGGTTTGTGCAGCTAGCAGCCCGTAAACTTACCGTTCCCCGGACCAGCGAGTGTGTGTTTGAAGCGATTACAATGTTAAAACTCCAGGTTTCTCCACGTTACAGTGTCGGGGGCTTTCCGCCAACTTTTAAATAGTTTATATTCTGAAATGCATCGGTGTCAACCCACGGCTGCCATCATCGTTTAGCCTACACTACGTCACCACGCAGGGCACGTCACCTGCGTAAGTACGCACGCATGTGGTCCGCTCTCATGGACCACGCGACCAACAAACTGCACATTTTTCACCGATAAATGACACATTCACGCGAGTCAAAGGAATTGTGTAGTTTATACAATAGGTTACATCTGAAATCTAATAAAGAGTTAAATAACAATACTTCTTAATAACATGTTTAAGCGTTTGTTTGAGGGGTGACACAGTGACATCTAGCGGTTGTGCTGTGCACAGCTGCACATTCCACACCACATACACATGTATGACATTTGTGCCATAAAACTACATCTCTGACACACGGGGAGAAAAAACAACAACAAAAACCGAAAACCTTTCCATTTTATTTAAGGCAAAAATCATAAAATGATAGTACAAAAATAAACTGCTTAAATAACACATGCTTAAACAGCATTGATGGTTTTGCTCATTTGAGGTCACAAGGGCTACAAGATGTGAGAGAATCACATTCAAAACAAACGAGACATGCTTATAAAAATAAAATGCAGTTACAAAACAAGTCTTTAAATCACCCCACCCAAATTCTACAAGTTTGTTTTATTTCACAAATTTGTCAGCTAATCTTGATTTTGAAGTAGTGGTGATTACAACACACTCCTGTCCAGTCACTGTAACAATGATGAATACACAATACAGTACTACAGTTGGCAGCACTCTGGAGCAATGCTTCTCAATTATTTTCTGTGACGCCCCCCCTAGGAAGAAGAAAAAATTACACGCCCCCCTCCCTGCGAGCGACTATAAATACTGTAGTATTATTTGTCTAGAAAATTGTTATTAGTACACAGTAGTACAGTAGTATTGTATCCTTTTATCAACATTAAAAACAAAAAAAATAAATAAAGAAACTTCCAACAAAGACTGCACTCTGCACTGTCTTTTTGCACTGAGGACTCAAATATTAATGTGTTTTTAATGCAGCTTTTTGTTTGTTTGTTTGTTTGTTTACATTTTACAGAAACGAAACTTAAAACTACATTGCATAAACTAAAAGCGTTGAAAAAAAAAAGTTCTCTCCTTGTGCCGCTGATGCGTCAGCTTCTTTCGGACTAAAGGACACGACTCAGTGGATTATACGTCTTTTTCTGTGACAGAGGATGTTCTGCTGATGGTGAGTCTGTTCTGTATATCACGTATTTAAGGTTGCCGACCCCTGCCCCAGAGCGACAATGAGAGCGCCACTGCCAACTACTGTTGTTGATGTGCAATTACACTTAGTTCTAGTACAGTACAGCAAAAAAGCATGTTTCCCAGGGTCACACGCGCCCCCCCAGGCATCACACTGCGCCCCCCCAGGAGGGCCCGCCCCACTATTTGAGAAGCACTGCTCTGGAGTAAGATTTGTTGAGTGATTAATATTCTTCAAAATTTACAGTCAAAATAATTATTTATTGTGTGCATTTTAATACGTGTTATTCTTATGGCCCATAGAGTTTTCACACTTTCAACATTTGATACATAATTCAAACTCTATTACTACCTGATTTAAGATTTAACAATATAACACAGAGCACATCTTTTGTATGAGACGCAAGCAAACCACACGCAAAAAATAAAGTGCAGGTTCATTCAAAGCTAGTCCCCATAGACACAAAAAGGAAAGGTGCTTGCATAAGTTGTTCAGATATCTGTGTTTTAACGACATAATTCCTTAAGACCGAAACATACATCTCCATAGTGACAAAGAGAGAGGCAACAAGTGCAGACGTGAAAGTGCAGACTGTGAGATTTGGCAGCATCTAGTGGTGATAGTAGCAGACTAGTTCAAAGTTCAAATCTTTCAATTTAGTCAACTTTACGAATAAAACATTTATCATTTATCCAGCCTCTTATACTTTGTTGTAGTCAATAGCCTTATAAAATGGCTGCATGCAGAAGAGTGAATAGTACTGTCAATACATTTAATTCTCACATTGATATAAAGGAATAATAATAAATTCTGGTCTAATATGTTCTAAATCAGCACTAAACCAGACCTAAAGATCTCATAATTGTATGAATTGTAAGAGGGATGCATTGCTAATAGTTTGCATAAGATTTTTTTTTTTTAATGCTACAGAATTGTCCGAAAACAAACCAGTAGAGCTCAACAGTGGGTTCACGCCGTTAATATTGAGATGAGGGCAGGTCAGAATGCTATAATAGAATTTGTGTTTTAAATTTCTAAATGCAGATGTTTTGACCTGGTTTGTGGTTAAAGGCAAATTAACGTTTTTTTACAATCTGAGCCTTCTTTCAGCAATAAAACAAGTAGTTTTACTCACCCATAGCATTTTTCTGTCAATTGGAGCAGTATCGCAGAACTTATGTTGAGCCGTTCTGTTCTACTAATGATCCCGTATCCTTAACATGGTGCTGTATCATATGCTCGGGGCATTACTTTGCGGTCTCCAAATAACACAAACTTTAGCACTTTTCAAATCATAGAAGCCCGATGTCTTAATGTAAGAAATCGTTTGAAGCAAAAGTGGCCTGTAATCCGAGATTTATCCATAGTTTCGAGTAGATGAGGAGGCCAGTGCGCATGTGCGGACTGTGCTCTCAGCTCCCGGGACCCAAACATGAAACGCAAAGCTGAAAACTATGGATAAATCTCGGATTACAGGCCACTTTTGCTTCAAACGAAATCTTACATTAAGACATCGGGCTTCTGTGATTTGAAAAGTGCTAAAGTTTGTGTTATTTGGAGACCGCAAAGTAATGCCCCGAAAACAAATGCTAATGGTTACGCTACAACATAACTTTCTTCAAACAGCTCCAAATGACACGAACGTGATATGGGTGAGTCAAACGACTTGTTTTATTACCGAAAGAAGGCTCAGATTGTAAAATAACGTTACTTTGCCTTTAACATCTGTAATTAGGAAGCATATCCACATGAAACAAATCTTCAACAGATAACTGGGTTCATCATATGTTTTTTAAATAGTTATTCCATTCAAAAATGTGTATCTCATATAGAGTTATACATAAGCTCTGCCAACAATCTGAAATTATGACATCAAAGTCTAGAACATGAACGCAGCCTACTGTAAAGCATGTTCCCCATACATAGTTCAAAGGTTTGATATAGGATAAGTGGCTATGGGGCTACTCATGACCAAAAAAACTTTTGATCAAATTTTATCTTAAAATGTTTCTGAAACATGCATCTGCAGTATCTTCTATACACATGGTATTATTATACCATTGTGTGATAGTCTTTAGTTATAGCCAGATAGACTATACTGTGCTTTTGAACTCACTATATTTGAAATTTAGAACATACGGGGGAAATTAATGACCAATTTAAATTTGTATTTCATGTTTGAGCTCCATCTTCTAAGATTGTTTTTTGGCACCTGTGAGACCCCTCTAGTTTTACCTTTAGTTTTACTTATGCTGTAGAGTTGACAGCTTCGTCTGAATCTCTAGTGCTGTCTTCGCTGAACGGCGATTGGACGCTCAGGTCTGCAATCCCCGACTCCTGATCGCTGCTGCCGTTGGAGTTAAAACTCGATGTTTGGTTTAAATCTTGTGGAGTGACTGGACTGCCCCCTGCTGGCCGTGGGCTGCTGGTGACAAAACAGGAGGCGTAGTCCTGGGGGGTGTTGGCCAGTTTTATGTCCGGAGTGAAGATCCACGCTGTCGGACTTTTGTCAAAAATATTCATCGAGCCAGTCCACTTCTGCTCCTCCAGTTTTGAGATTTTCTGAGGGACAAAATGTAAAATATTGTTAAAAAAACTCCAAAAAACATAGTACAGTGGTCCCTCGCTGTGTCACGGTTCGCTGTTCGCGGCCTCGCTGTTTCGCACATTTGTTTGTTTGTTTTTTTTCAATTTTTTTTTATAGTGTAACATTTTTTTAAATAGTGTAACATTGTGTTCTGCGTCCTGATTGGCTAAGAGACTAGACCAGGACTAAACATGGACTAAACCAGGTCTAGACCAGAACTAAACCAGGTCTAGACCAGGTCCAGTCCAGGTCTAAACCAGGTCTAAACCTGGACTGGACCTGGACTAAGCCAGGACTGGACCAGGTCTAAACCAGGATTAAACCACCACGTGCCGCTGCTGGTTTCGTGCGGCTGGTTTGTGGCTCGGGCTGAGACTACGGATTCGGGCACTGCGGTTCGATGTCATGCTCAGCAGCCCCGGTGAAGCGCGAGGCCCGCGTGTACACCAGGCAGTGCTGTTGAGTGAGCGCGGTGCGCGGTTGCCTTGTTTCGTGACCACGGGGGTGCGCGTGTCCGCGATTAGTGATTAATTACAATTAATGCATTTTGTTCAACCAACGTCTTGATCGACAATTAATCGTAAGTCGACTAATTGTTGACATCCCTAGTGTACGTGTGTGTACAGGACTAAACCGGGACTAAACCAGGATTAAACCAGGACTAAAACAGGACTAAGGTGTGTGTGTCCAGAGTGTTTGTGTACGCGTGTGTGTGCAGTGTCCTGTACTATTTTGTATTGTATTAAATTGACAATACAGGTGATTCTGACTTAACATATTATCCTGTGTATTATTGAATTATTGAATGATTATATGGACTTTTTGTTAGAAAAGCATTTCCATTTTAACAAAGTACCTTCTAATTCTGATTTGCCCTGAATATAAACACCACACCACAGTGATAATCACTGAAGGGGGAGGGCTTAGCTTAATGTCATGCAAATGAGTTCTGAAGGCCTGGACTAGAGAATCTTTAGAGAAGCTTTTCTCAGCTCGTTTTTTTTTCAGATGTGCTGCTTTCAAATGAACACAAATTCTTCAAATGTTCTCAGATTTCCATGTGTAAGGCATCACTGGAAATCTTAGAATCTACACTTCTAGAAGCCATGAATAACTCAAAACGGCTCCGCGGCGACTTGTCTGTTTTTTCCGTGGCCGGACACATATATGCAAAGGGCTGCATCACAACACAGACGAAGCTGGGGGCAGATCGAGGGCCATAGATTGGTGCTCAATACAGAAAATAACTGAAATATGTCCATTTATAGCAGGTAGGAATGAGCCACCAGACTTTTATTCAAGCTTAGATCCTCAAAATAAAGCCACTTTGATAGTAGCTTTATCAAAAAGTACTTGCTAACAGCAATATGGGCCAATTCACCTGAAAGCCTGAGCCACATTTGGCCCCTGGGCCAATTTGGACATGCCTGCCTTAATCCCATACCGTGAATGTGTGCATGGTCCCTTGAAGTGCTTTGAGCACCTTGAAGGTAGAAAAGTGCTCTATATATGTGACCATTTAATTGAATAGTGGATTTGCACCTGTTTGTGAGAGGCCAGCTGCTCTTCCAGTTGCTCCGTCTCTTCTCGGATCGTCCTGAGACAGTCCTCCACCGACTGTCGAGGATGAACCCCACGCTCAAAGCGGTTGTAAAGGCCCCTCCAAAACCTGCAGAGTACAATTTTCATGTATTTCATAGTAACAAGCTGCAAAAATCAGTGTAGATTGGGATTTTTAATAAATGACAAATGTATTTTTTCTTGTACTATTTCTTGATGGTGCTTGACTTACTTGAAGCAGTAAGGGGCAGTAGAGGGCTGGAGTACCCCCTGAGTTTGGCTGTGGTTGGGTCTGTACAGAGGGTTCATGAAGTCTGCTCTGTTTGTCCACAGGTAACTCCACAGAGAGTGAGTCCTCTTCTGAATTCTGCCAAATTACAAAAGTGAAGTATTGTTAGCCTCCTGCATAATTGATAATACAGAAGCAGCAGCGTCGGGAGAGTAAAACAGCAGAAATGGCAAAAATGTATTTAAGTAATTATGCTCTGATGGCAAAGAATCTACAATGAAAAGCACTGGCCGTGTTTGCCTCCACCTGTGGCGTAAAACTTAAATTCTACTGTTTGTGGTAATGCTTTTTTTTTTTTTTTTTTAGCTTTAGCAAGAGCTACTTATAGGCAAAATAAAAACTGAAAGTGAAAACAAGTAGGTGTAGTAGTTTCAAAGTCATTTCATTGTAGTGAGCGCCCCCTTCAGGCAGATATAAGCAGTGTCCACCAGCGTCTGACCAGAACTGAAGAAGCAGCTTGGATGAGCTGAGAAACGGATTTGACCAAATAAACTTTTTGTCCAGTTGACAAATTGAAAAAACAAACAAACAAAAAAACACCCACACACTACAACACTACAACAGACTTTGGCCTTTTTTAATCAACATGGATTTATCCAGACGAGCTTTGAACACTCTTAACAGTTTTAACATGTTTTGCCTGTTTTTATATTGTGTTGATTTATTGTGTTTGTTTGATTTCATTTGAAGTTTGATTGATAGATTGATTGGAAAAAAAGTCACTCTAGGTCAGATAAGATATTTTCACCAGTCTCACCCCAACTCCTCTCTCTCCTTTTGGTTATTGCTGATGAAGTTTCCAAACTGACAGGAGTAGATGTGGTGGTGGATGGTGATAAGGAACCTCTCATTGAACTCAAAGGCACAAGGAAACTGCTCCATCAGCTGCCAGACGCACTCAAGGAACTGGTCAATGATCGGAGACACTTCCTTTGGGTCTCCATCTATGTGATTACACCTGAGAAAGACATGTATACAGTCAGGTGTAGGGCTAGGGTAGGGTCTTATAGTTTTCATTTTAATTGATATTTTTATTAGACCAAGGTTTAGCTGAAAGTTTCTACAGTTTTGAAAACAAACTAAACCTTGGTCTGAAAAAAGAATCCATTAAAATAAGATCAGATGAACCTCATTGGACTAAAGTTAAGTCGGGATATGTAAAGACAGAATTTATCAAACCTGTGAGAAAACTTGTGGCCAAAGGAAATCCAGTCTTTTTCAATAAGAACCTGGAAAATAAAATAATGTTAAAATACATTTTTATTTGCCTCACTATAGACAGGACAATACAAAAGGGGCAACAGTGGCTCATGTGTAAAGGGAGGAGGGTTGGTGCATTTTGTCATTGTCCTTGGGCCTTGTGAATGTGGGTGTTGTGAGTAATTGTGGTGTTGAAGGGACCAAAGGAAAAGAACGACGTCTTCTGTCCATCAGCCCCAGGGAAGCTGCGACTACAAAGGCCAATGTGGGGAAATATAATTTTCTACATGAACTAGTTCAAAGTTCAGTTCACACATTTCAAAATGAACTAGTTCCTTCATAGTTCATAATTGTTTATAGTTAGTAGTTCGTTCATAGTTCCAAAAAATGAACTAGTTCATAGTTCTCTTTTTTTCCAGTACATTGCTGTGAGCTTTTATTTTTCAGTATCATTGCCAAAGCCCAAATAGAACCACAGACAGCAATTATTATATCAGTTTGAACAATCAAACCATGTGTTAGATTCCATCTTCAGATCCAATTTCACATCCTTATCCAACTATAAATAACAGTCCCCATAAAGATAAAACACCTGAAATTCAACAGAATAAAGAAAATACTTCAATAACCCCCATATGAGACTTAAGAAAACAAAATAAACCCACAAATGAACATTAGTGATTCCCCCTTTAATGTGGCCCCTTTAGCACCACTCTGAGGCCCCTGAACCAGAGAGCAGGAGGAGGAGAAGGAGGAGAGCATGAGGGGAACAGAGTCCAGAGAGCAGGAGGAGGAGAAGGAGGAGGAGAGAGCATGAGGGGAACAGAGTCCAGAGAGCAGGAGGAGGAGAAGGAGGAGAGCATGAGGAGAACAGAGTCCAGAGAGCAGGAGGAGGAGAAGGAGGAGAGCATGAGGGGAACAGAGTCCAGAGAGCAGGAGGAGAAGGAGGAGGAGAGCATGAGGAGAACAGAGTCCTGCAGGAGGAGGAGAAGGAGGAGAGAATGAGGAGAACAGAGTCCAGAGAGCAGGAGGAGGAGAAGGAGGAGAGCATGAGGGGAACAGAGTCCTGCAGGAGGAGGAGAAGGAGGAGAGAATGAGGAGAACAGAGTCCAGAGAGGAGGAGGAGGAGAAGGAGGAGAGCATGAGGGGAACAGAGTCCAGAGAGCAGGAGGAGGAGAAGGAGGAGAACATGAGGGGAACAGAGTCCAGAGAGCAGGAGGAGGAGAAGGAGGAGAGCATGAGGAGAACAGAGTCCTGCAGGAGGAGGAGAAGGAGGAGAGAATGAGGAGAACAGAGTCCAGAGAGCAGGAGGAGGAGAAGGAGGAGAGCATGAGGGGAACAGAGTCCAGAGAGCAGGAGGAGGAGCAGGAGGAGAGAATGAGGAGAACAGAGTCCAGAGTGCAGGAGGAGGAGAAGGAGGAGAGCATGAGGGGAACAGAGTCCAGAGAGCAGGAGGAGGAGAAGGAGGAGAGCATGAGGGGAACAGAGTCCAGAGAGCAGGAGGAGGAGAAGGAGGAGAGCATGAGGAGAACAGAGTCCAGAGAGCAGGAGGAGGAGGAGGAGAGCATGAGGGGAACAGAGTCCAGAGAGCAGGAGGAGGAGAAGGAGGAGAGCATGAGGGGAAGAGAGTCCAGAGTGCAGGAGGAGGAGAAGGAGGAGAGCATGAGGGGAGCAGAGTCCAGAGAGCAGGAGGAGGAGAAGGAGGAGAGCAGGAGGAGAACAGAGTACAGAGAGGAGGAGGAGGAGAAGGAGGAGAGCATGAGGAGAACAGAGTGCAGAGAGGAGGAGGAGGAGGAGGAGGAGGAGAGAGCATGAGGAGAACAGAGTCCAGAGAGCAGGAGGAGGAGGAGAGCATGAGGGGAACAGAGTCCAGAGAGCAGGAGGAGGAGAAGGAGGAGAGCATGAGGAGAACAGAGTCCAGAGAGCAGCAGGAGGAGAAGGAGGAGAGCATGAGGGGGGCAGAGTCCAGAGAGCAGGAGGAGGAGAAGGAGGAGAGCATGAGGAGAGCAGAGGCCAGGGAGCAGGATGAGGAGAAGGAGGAGAGAATGGGGAGAAGAGAGACCAGAGAGCAGGAGGAGGAGAAGGAGGAGAGCATGAGGAGAACAGAGTCCAGAGAGCAGGAGGAGGAGAAGGAGGAGAGCATGAGGGGAACAGAGTCCAGAGAGCAAGAGGAGGAGACGGAGGAGAGCATGAGGAGAACAGAGTCCAGAGAGCAGGAGGAGAGCATGAGGAGAACAGAGTCCAGAGAGCAGGAGGGGGAGACGGAGGAGAGCATGAGGGGAACAGAGTCCAGAGAGCAGGAGGAGGAGGAGGAGAGAGCATGAGGAGAACAGAGTCCAGAGAGCAGGAGGAGGAGACGGAGGAGAGCATGAGGAGAACAGAGTCCAGAGAGCAGGAGGAGGAGAAGGAGGAGAGCACGAGGGGAACAGAGTCCAGAGAGCAGGAGGAGGAGAAGGAGGAGAGCATGAGGGGAACAGAGTCCAGAGAGCAGGAGGAGGAGAAGGAGAGAGCATGAGGGGAACAGAGTCCAGAGAGCAGGAGGAGGAGAAAGAGGAGAGCATGAGGGGAACAGAGTCCAGAGAGCAAGAGGAGGAGAAGGAGGAGAGCATGAGGGGAACAGAGTCCAGAGAGCAGGAGAAGGAGGAGGAGAGAGCATGAGGAGAACAGAGTCCAGAGAGCAAGAGGAGGAGAAGGAGGAGAGCATGAGGAGAACAGAGTCCAGAGAGCAGGAGGAGGAGAAGGAGGAGAGCATGAGGAGAACAGAGTCCAGAGAGCAGGAGAAGGAGGAGGAGAGAGCATGAGGAGAACAGAGTCCAGAGAGCAAGAGGAGGAGAAGGAGGAGAGCATGAGGAGAACAGAGTCCAGAGAGCAAGAGGAGGAGAAGGAGGAGAGCATGAGGGGAACAGAGTCCAGAGAGCAGGAGAAGGAGGAGGAGAGAGCATGAGGAGAACAGAGTCCAGAGAGCAAGAGGAGGAGAAGGAGGAGAGCATGAGGAGAACAGAGCCCAGAGAGCAAGAGGAGGAGAAGGAGGAGAGCATGAGGAGAACAGAGTCCAGAGAGCAGGAGGAGGAGGAGGAGAGAGCATGAGGAGAACAGAGTCCAGAGAGCAGGAGGAGGAGAAGGAGGAGAGAATGAGGAGAACAGAGTCCAGAGAGCAGGAGGAGGAGGAGGAGAGAGCATGAGGGGAACAGAGTCCAGAGAGCAGGAGGAGGAGAAGGAGGAGAGCACGAGGGGAACAGAGTCCAGAGAGCAGGAGGAGGAGAAGGAGGAGAGCATGAGGGGAACAGAGTCCAGAGAGCAGGAGGAGGAGGAGGAGGAGAGCATGAGGAGAACAGAGTCCAGAGAGCAGGAGAAGGAGGAGGAGAGAGCATGAGGGAGAACAGAGTCCAGAGAGCAAGAGGAGGAGAAAGAGGAGAGCATGAGGAGAACAGAGTCCAGAGAGCAGGAGGAGGAGAAGGAGGAGAGCATGAGGAGAACAGAGTCCAGAGAGCAGGAGAAGGAGGAGAGCATGAGGAGAACAGAGTCCAGAGAGCAGGAGGAGGAGAAGGAGGAGAGCATGAGGAGAACAGAGTCCAGAGAGCAAGAGGGGGAGAAGAAGGAGGGCAGGAGGAGAACAGAGTCCAGAGAGCAGGAGAAGGAGGAGGAGAGAGCATGAGGAGAACAGAGTCCAGAGAGCAAGAGGAGAGAGAAGGAGGAGAGCATGAGGAGAACAGAGTCCAGAGAGCAGGAGAAGGAGGAGGAGAGAGCATGAGGAGAACAGAGTCCAGAGAGCAAGAGGAGGAGAAGGAGGAGAGCATGAGGAGAACAGAGTCCAGAGAGCAAGAGGAGGAGAAGGAGGAGAGCATGAGGGGAACAGAGTCCAGAGAGCAGGAGAAGGAGGAGGAGAGAGCATGAGGAGAACAGAGTCCAGAGAGCAAGAGGAGGAGAAGGAGGAGAGCATGAGGAGAACAGAGTCCAGAGAGCAAGAGGAGGAGAAGGAGGAGAGCATGAGGAGAACAGAGTCCAGAGAGCAGGAGGAGGAGGAGGAGAGAGCATGAGGAGAACAGAGTCCAGAGAGCAGGAGGAGGAGAAGGAGGAGAGAATGAGGAGAACAGAGTCCAGAGAGCAGGAGGAGGAGGAGGAGAGAGCATGAGGGGAACAGAGTCCAGAGAGCAGGAGGAGGAGAAGGAGGAGAGCACGAGGGGAACAGAGTCCAGAGAGCGGGAGGAGGAGAAGGAGGAGAGCATGAGGGGAACAGAGTCCAGAGAGCAGGAGGAGGAGAAGGAGGAGAGCATGAGGAGAACAGAGTCCAGAGTGCAGGAGGAGGAGAAGGAGGAGAGCATGAGGGGAACAGAGTCCAGAGAGCAGGAGGAGGAGAAGGAGGAGAGCATGAGGAGAACAGAGTCCAGAGAGCAGGAGAAGGAGGAGAGCATGAGGAGAACAGAGTCCAGAGAGCAGGAGGAGGAGAAGGAGGAGAGCATGAGGGGAACAGAGTCCAGAGAGCAAGAGGAGGAGGAGGAGGAGAGCATGAGGGGAACAGAGTCCAGAGAGAAGGAGAAGGAGGAGGAGAGAGAATGAGGAGAACAGAGTCCAGAGAGCAGGAGAAGGAGGAGGAGAGCATGAGGAGAACAGAGTCCAGAGAGCAGGAGGAGGAGAAGGAGGAGAGCATGAGGAGAACAGAGTCCAGAGAGCAGGAGGAGGAGAAGGAGGAGAGCATGAGGAGAACAGAGTCCAGAGAGCAGGATGAGGAGAAGGAGGAGAGAATGAGGAGAACAGAGTCCAGAGAGCAGGAGGAGGAGAAGGAGGAGAGCATGAGGAGAACAGAGTCCAGAGAGCAGGAGGAGGAGAAGGAGGAGAGCATGAGGGGAACAGAGTCCAGAGAGCAAGAGGAGGAGAAGGAGGAGAGCATGAGGGGAACAGAGTCCAGAGAGCAGGAGGAGGAGAAGGAGGAGAGCATGAGGGGAACAGAGTCCAGAGAGCAGGAGGAGGAGAAGGAGGAGAGCATGAGGGGAACAGAGTCCAGAGAGCAAGAGGAGGAGAAGGAGGAGAGCATGAGGGGAACAGAGTCCAGAGAGCAGGAGAAGGAGGAGGAGAGAGGATGAGGGGAACAGAGTCCAGAGCGCAGGAGAAGGAGGAGGAGAGAGAATGAGGAGAACAGAGTCCAGAGAGCAAGAGGAGGAGAAGGAGGAGAGCATGAGGAGAACAGAGTCCAGAGAGCAGGAGGAGGAGAAGGAGGAGAGAGCATGAGGAGAACAGAGTCCAGAGAGCAGGAGGAGGAGAAGGAGGAGAACATGAGGAGAACAGAGTCCTGCAGGAGCAGAGAAAGGTCTGAGGCAAACCAGGCGGAGCGAGAGGGAGAGAGGAGAGAGAGAGAGAGAGGGAGAGAGAGAGGGAGAGAAGGAGAGGGAGAGAGGGAGAGAGAGGGAGAGAGAGAGAAATTTCAGATGGGTCAGAAATCTGAGACTCTATTGAATGAAGTTAAAGAGAGAGCAGCGCGTGTCGTTCACACCACAATGAACTCGTTCACAGTTCGTTCATCAGGCAGTAATACAGAGCGTTCAGTTCACGTTCACCCAAAATATGAACACGTTCAGGGACAACACTGACAAAGGCAGCCTAATGTGGGGACTGAAGAAATGGTCCACACACATTAGTACTTTAAGGTTACCTGGCCAGCCAAATGATATCTCTCTGTATTTCCTATACAGCGCGATACCATTTGGACACCCTCCATCCACTCTCGCTTCCCCGGTTAACAACGGACTCCGCGATTCTGATTCGTTCAAAGATGGTGACGTCAGTGCACCCGCCTTTGCCCGCAAAGTCACTCTTAGGCAGCGGAAGTTCCGCCTCAGTTTTGAATCAAGATGGCGCAATCTCTGATTGGTTCACTTAGCTGTCTGTCTACGCGCAACCGCAGCGCATTTTGGGACCAAGCGTTACCAGACTCACTCGCTGGTACAGCGATGAGTCATGGATTCTTCCAGGCAAACTTTAAGGACAATAATCAAGCAAATGAAAATTATTTATTTATGTATTTATTTTGAGACATTTCATATTAATTAACGACGTTACTGTAAAAATGTCGGTCAAGAAGGCTTTTTTTCATCTGTAATCTCATTATCTTTGTTCATTTTGTGTCCAAGGGTATAATAAACAACTACTTTCATTTTGTTGCCAGTATTTAAGGCAAAAGTAATTTCAGTTCCTCCATAAAAGAACACTACAAATGTACAAAATACATACAAAAGTTATATATCAATTATATTTGATTAGGGGATTATTCTTCAACTTGTACAAACTACAGTACATTATGTAATATGAATACACAGTATATGAACTATAACATCAGCACTGTTACGTAATTACATTTAACATGGATTTTATTTGGATTTAGTGAATCAAAAATAACATACACTTAATATTAAAGTTGCCGCTGTGCTCTGTGTGGGACCACTTTTCTGAGACAGCCGTATCCCATCAGGCTCAAAGGGATTATAGATTCAACTTTAACAAAATCTGTTCAAATAAACTGGGCCTGAGTGAAGGAGTTAGGAGTTAGGAGACGATGGGAGTGGAGACGATCCCACAGGGGCAGAGGGCAACTTCAGAGTCAAATCTTAGGTAGTTCTCATGTCTGTAGGGGCTTAATGGATAGAGCACTTGCCCATAAGTCGTCAACTAGAGCATAATCTTGTTGTGTCCTTGAGCAAGACACTACACCCCCATTCCTGTATGAATGAGTTGAGTGCCTGGTCCTAGTTGGAGACAGTGGTGCTAATTTGAGTTGGTACAATAATCAAATCACAAAGGCTGAAATTATTTAGCTAATAGAATGAACAAAATATAATGTCTTTGTACAGAAATATTTGGTCAGACGTGTAGTTTAGACCTCTACAAACTACACGGGATTCTTCTATTTGTGTATCAAATCACAATAATAATACTGCAGCTGTGGCTCGGGAAGTAGTTCACCACCAAATAAGTGGCTGAATGTACAAATACACCAACAGAATAAGACTAATAAATTGTAATAAGACATCAGATGTTTGTGTAATGCTTAAGTCGTCCATCTCAACGGAGAAATTCAATAATCACCATTTATTTATACCCTTCAAATAGCTATCATGAAGAATTAATCACTTATGAATAATACAGTGGTGCCTCACCTTACGAACGACCCAACAAACGAAAATTCCAAGTTACGAAACGCGAAATCTCAAAAATTCAAATAATGTGCGCTCAGCCACACACATTATACGCTTTTCTCAGACTGGATTTAAACTTTTCTCACATTTGTCTCTCGTTTAAACACTCAAACTTTCATAGATTTTCAACAAAATTATTAATAGTGAAGTGTGGGGAGAAGTGTGCGCGGGGGACACATGTGTGATCGCGCAGCATGACCCGGCGCGGGGCGCGAGCACGAGACCCGTGCTCAAACTGTGTCTCCTCTAAAACAGGATTAAACCAGGTCTAAACCAGGATTAAACCAGCGCGGCTCTTACCTGCGTTCATTCATGCGCTCGGACGGTCCCCTCCTCGCTGCGGTCTCCTCCTCGCTGCTCGCCTCAGCTGTGACTCGTGAGAAACCAGGAAATAGACCTGCACGCGGCGCTTTAATCCACCTGGTCTAGTCCTGGTTTAGTCCTGGTTTAGTCCTGGTCCAGTCCAGGTATAGACCTTGTTTAGACCTGGTTTAGTCCACATTTAGTCCTGGTCTAGTCTCTTAGCCAATCAGGACGCAGAACACAGTGTTACACTATAAAAAAAAGTTACACTATAAAAAAAAACTTGGATCGGGGCCTTGGAACGAATCAGGCTTTTTCCATTGAAATAGCTACTCAACTTAGGAAAAATTCACGTTATGAAACCACTTCTGGAACAAATTAATTTCGTAAGGTGAGGTACCTGTACTTGGTCATCCTCTCATGCAGCTTTTACATTTGCAAATGTTATTCTCACCATGAATCCCTTGAAGGTCCTGTAGTGTGGCTCCAGCAGCACCGAGGAGACTGAACAAACCTGAGATGTTCTGTCCCATCCATCAGAACAGTGCACCAGGACACTCACACCCTCCTCTGACACAGCCTACAATAACAGACATACTATTTCATACGATACAGCACGTTAAACATCAACATTTCAAACTTTAATATATTTTATACACATGACATTTTGAAGACTTTTCACCATTCAAAAGATATACAGTAATATTTTGGTTTAAATTGTAATTTGCTTTGGCAACAGTGGACTCTACTACCTAATTCCTGCTGAACTTCTGTTCTGTTGTTATTATTTATTTGAAGTATTTTATTTGTTATTGAGTTAAGAGTATATTTGTATCATAATTAGATATGTAATTTATGTCTGTAACCCCGCTCACAGTAAGACTACATGCTTTTACACCTCTAATTGAATAAGATAGAGAAGTTTAATCATCTGGAACATTTTTGGCAAAGCAATAACACAGTGCACCTTTAATAAATCACAAGTGCAGTTGTTTTATCAGGCAGCACGGTCCCTCCTCAGACTGACCTTAGCGATGAACACGGCGGCGTCCAGAACAGCTTTGATGTGTTTGAGCCATCCTGAGTTCTCCAGTCCCTCCAGGAAGTCCGACATGGAGGGGCTCCGCTGCTCACACACTGAAAACACAACACAGCTGTCTCTGTCACATACTTGTGCCACAATTCAAAGATTTAACTGCAGACAATAATACTTTGGCCTTCTAGATTTCAGATGGTGTGAAGTGAGCACACCGGGGCTGTAGTCGACTAAAGAAACCTGGTTGACTTAAGACATGTCCAACCACTCAATTAGTCGACAAAAAGGGTGTGTGGCAAAAGCTCTCAAAACTACTGTGTATCTCTATGAATCTGACTCAAACTGCACCCCCAAGAGCACAGGGGAGAGACACATGGTTAATATGGCACTAACATGTCAGAGATGTACTTTGGTGCTCGAGCCGCTTTAAAGTCTATTCTCTGAGCCACAGGGGGCAATGCAGAGAATTGAACACAGGACATGTGCTCGTACTTGCTGTTTGAGTCAGGACGTGAGCTGCAGCGTTCTGCAGGTCGTGCAGCTGTCTCACAGTTAGCCCGTTATAGTAGTCTAACCTACTGGACACTGGATATGGATATGTGGTTGTTAAAGTTCAATGATATTAGATTTTTACCCTGAGAGGAAGACTGGAGGTGAGACTGGAGGTGAGACTGGAGGTGAGACTGGAGGTGAGACTGGAGGTGAGACTGGAGGTGAGACTGGAGGTGACTGCTGACACTTTCTCTTTGTTTCTGTGAGCCAAAAACTATGACTTCAGTCTTATTTAAGTGACATGTACAAGAGATGGGCACGCATGTTCAGCCATTTTTGTTAAAACTACAACAATAAAATGGTGAAATCATACTTTTTTTTTTTTTTTTTTAAACATATTTTGAATCATTTAAACCAGAGGTCTTCAACAGGGGGGTCGCGACCTCTAGGGGGGTCGCGGAGGTACTGCAGGGGGGTAGCGAAATCTTTTGATTTCACTTTAAAATAATATAATTTTATATTTGATAGTGTCAAATACAGTATTAACCTGTGTATTATTTCCTTGTATTGGATGTACCATAACAGAGTAGCAATGTTTATACATGACACTAAGCTCAATTTAATATAAAACACAATTCTATGCCGTATATATAGTAGGGGGTCCCTGACCCAATTCGCCATCTGTTTGGGGGTCCCTGGCCTGAAAAACGTTGAAGACCCCTGATTTAAACCATGGCAGGTAGATGATGACTTTTGCTTTGCTCTGGCCTAGATTACACAGATTACTCTCTCAGATGAACAGGTTCCGGTGCCCTTCTTGTCTGAGGCACTCTCTAATCCTCTGAGCCAGTGGGAGGTTTGTATGACGGGAGGATGGTCTTCAAAATGTAATTACAATCTGGTTTCCTCTGTCTCCCAAATTTGACAGAGGTCCCTTTGCTTCACCGGGGGGCACAAAGTTATCACAACTCAAATCCACGCTACAACTTTTCATTGTAAATATTTCAGGATTCTCACGCCCTCCTGTCTCTTTTCGGGGCATGAGAGGCCAGATTGTTCACTCCAGGAAACCAAAATAGACCAGAAATAAAGTCCAGATGGGATTTTCAAAGTCTTCCACACGGGACCACTGTACAATACCCAGAACCTCTCCATGGATGAATTAAATCCAGTCTGTATGAGGGCAGATGAAATCCACTGGGGAGTAGGGGTCCCACTGGAATCAGTTGAACTAAACAAGGAACTATTTGAGCATATTTGGGCCATTTGTGTGTTCAATAAATGTAGAAGTGTTGAAACATGTCTAACACTGATGGATGAACTGACCTCTATGTACACTCCCTCATGGGGTTTAGTATTAGTTTATAGAGTCTTTATGCATTTTGTTTAAACTCATTTGATATTTAGTTGCTAATAAATGTGTTTTGTAACTTATTTATTAGCAACTTGGGAAAAATATTACAACATTGTCCAGTAAATCGCCTTATTACACAAAATTATAGACCAAATAGGATTGACTGAGCCAATATCTGATCCATCAAAATGTTCAATATCAGCTCCAATATCTGATCTAGTTTGTTGTATCTACTCCTGTCAAATAAGCATTTTGAGCTGCGTTTTATCTAAACACACAATCCTACATCATAACAGAAAGTGGGACTTGTTAAGTTGAACAAAAATGTCACAAGATGGAGCAAATCCGAGGTAAAAAGAGCGTAAGAATCTCCAGCAGTGCACTTCACGAGCTGAGGATGCTCACGTCTAAGATTGATGGACTCCAGTTATTCTTCAAGTGGCAAATGCCTCCATGTGAGCTATGATTGCTGGAAACAAAGAGTGGTTTAAGGGCCAAACTCTCACCAAAAATCACTGAAATCCAAACAAATATGGATCATGAAACCCCCACATTGCCTAGTATGAAAGTACCGTGTGCGGGGGGGTGTTGGAGGTGGTCGGAGGGGCAGATGGTGCACTCACATTCAGAGCCAGATGGCGCTAAAAACATTACTATTTTACTTTATGACGCTACTACTTGGTGTGCTCTGGAAAATGCACTGAACAATAATAATTAATTTTCAGCATCTCATCAAAAATATGACGAGCTCCAGTCACTTACAGGGGGAGAAACTGGCCCGGGGCCAGATTTACACCTGGTGACATCACTGATGACGTCAGTGCCTCACCAGCCACGACCCTCACCGCACGTCACTGGTGTGAATGTGTGAACATAGCCTTAATCTTGGGTTAAAAGATGAAGGTTATGGTAAACAGCCCGGTCTACAGCGCTCTGCATTTGACCCATACTGGGCGTCACAGTGCAGCACAGTGCATCTCCAGATCTTCAGCTGGTCTTCTTCATCTTATTTTAGGACGATACCTACTGTGCATGTCTTGTTTAAAGCGAATTACATGATTTTATTTTTGTAATATATATTCCCCTAGCACTGCACGCTGTCTGCACCTAAGAATACATCTGCAGGTCTTGATAAAAGAAGAAATTCAATTTGTCAACTGGACAAAGTTTGTTTGGTTGAAAACGTTTCGCCGCTCATCCGAGAGGCTTCGTCAGCTCGAATAAGAATACTGGTAAGACACTTGCTTATATCTCGCTGCAGGGACTGAAACCAATGAGATAGTTTCAGAAAGTAGTTAGCTAGTTAGCTCCTCCCTGCAGCGAGATATAAGCAAGTGTCTTACCAGCACTCTAACCAGAACTGATGAAGCCTCTCGGATGAGCGGCGAAACGTTTTCGACCAAACAAACTTTGTCCAGTTGACAAATTGAACTTCTCCTTTTATCCTGGATTCTACCTGGACGACTGAGGGACTCTTCACTCATCTCCAGGTCTTATTGAGCATAAAACTGTGTAATCATCTTTACAATTGAGTGTGCTTAAAGCAGCTCCTGTTCCACTCCTCCTTCACATTTGAAACACTCTGTTCAAATTATTTTCAGATTTGTACCTTTTCCTTAGTAACAAAATGTGAGTATTGTGACAGCCCTAATACAAATGTATGAATGAAGTAAGAACCTTCCAGCATCTTCTGCTGGCTGTTCCTCATGACGTGGATGTTCTCGATGCCCATGAACTGAAACTTGATGTTGGAGTAGTTGTCCTCATTCTCGTAGCCTTTTCCTGCAGCTCTGTTGGCGATCGCGTTCAACTGGAGACAAAAAACAAAACACACACTTTTGTCAACAATAAAAGTAACAAATACAGTTCAAGTTTCATCGGTGCGATTACAGACGAGCAAACAACACCGAGCCCAGAGCCACTTCAAAATACTTCAAAAAAACATGTATTTCATCAATTATTTTATATGAAACTGTATATGTTTTGTCAAATTAGATAACATGACACAATGAACAATTCAGACTATTACAATTTTGACCATTTTAATTATTGCTAAAAATTATTATCGCTTTAAATATTGTTTGGCAGTGGGGGCTGTGAGGGCGTTACATGGTTATTTTGGGGGTCCCGTCCTGAAAAGTTTGGAAACCCCTAGGCTAATCCACCTGTCAATCCACCTGTCAATCCACCTGTCAATCACACTGAAGTCAACAGTGACCAGACTCACATCTTCATAAAGTACTGGAGAAGTCTATATTCTGGGTCCCAGGAAACTAATACAGAAATCACAGCCCACTATACAAACTTCCTTACTGTAAATATATATATATATGATGGTTTCTGCCCTTCACATTTGACACATCTTCAAACAATAAAGCCTAAAGACATTTACTATGAGCAGCTGCCCAAGCACAGAGCCCTGCAGCTGCACACAGAACGCTCCATGTGTTTGTGTTGTGTTTGTTTGGACAGTTGTGACGGCGGACTCACTTTGGGCCTGGTGTCCACCACATACAGGACCTCACTGTGGGGGTTGGACTTCAGCACTGCCCCCAACATCTGCTCGTCCTCCAGGCAACGAGCGCTGAAGCCAGACAGGGGCTGGGAGCTCCTGCACACGGCTGCCTGAGGGGAAAAGGAAAGGTTTTTTTGGATAGTTGTATAGTGTTCATTTGGCTTTCCACGTCTCTTTAATTGTTATAACTCAAATCTGAAAAAATCAATGGGAAAACAAGTTCTGTATCAGTTTGATCACAGTCCAACACGGCAGGATTTTGGCTGTCGGTGGTGATTTTCTGATCGTGTTGAAAATCTTGATTTGTAGCTAAAAATCATGGGTCCTGGGTGTCAAAATTTACAATTGTTATACGACCATCTCTCTGTTTAACACAATTTACATTTACTTCACAAACGAGCAAAATACTGTTGCATGTAACCCTATGCTCAACAAAGCCGGACAGTCTAAAATGTCTCAAATGTGCTCTGATAAACTTTGTTCATAGTCGTAGACAAAAGTGATTGCAGTGTGTCTGTGTGTTGTCGTATTATTTACATTATTTACGTCATGGACAGAGACATCCAACAATCTAAGATGGAAAAAAATGTGCAGTGGAACCAGGCTTAAACCCAAACTAAACCAAAACTAAAGCAAAGACAGGACTTCACAGGTGAAATAAATAAATGAATCCCGTACAGGATAAACACTACTAATACTAATCAATTCTGTGCACAAATGACATATTTTTTTTATTGTGTAATAAATTAACAGTTTAAATGACTGCAGTTTCTACAGGTAACAAGTGTTTTAAATAATGTTAAATTAAAGTGGTAATAATATTACTGAGAAATGAATCAACATCCATAACTTACAAGTGAAATCTTACACTTAGAAGTGTAAGTTAATATTAATTTACTAATTGTTATAGAGAATGGAAAGGGGGAAAGGGAAAAAAAAGAAGAAAAAAAAGAAAGAAACTAAAAGTGCAGATTATTATTTTTCATATTTTCCTAATGGGATTGTGGTTATGATAAGGTGAATTGGACTCTTGATGGAAGTGAGGAAGCTTCGGGTTCTTTGTGTTTGTCAATTGGGGACAGCACTGTGGAATTTGCGGAGGGGGGTGGGGCGATATATGTTTATTTGTTTTCCTTTTGTTGCTTTTTATTTTACAATGTTATGGACAGCAGTTAATTTTTGTTTTGTTTTTTGTTTTGTTTTGTTTTGTACCTGTAGTGACAGAACTTTTGAACGTTTACAACTCCGGACACTACCATGGTGAACTCTTCTAATTATGCATCTCCCATTGTAAGTAATGGCTGCCATGTTCATTTCATAAGTTGGAATGTGAAAGGATTGAACCATCCAATTAAATGTAATAAGGTACTTACTCATCTTCTTCATTTGAAAGTGAATATAGCATTTTTGCAAGAAACACACCTCAAAAATTTACAGCAAGCAAAATTAAAACGAAGTTGGGTAGGGCAAGTTTTTCATTCAAAATTGAATGCAAAAGCGAGAGGCACAGCTATACTTATAAATAAAAATACACCCTTTATGGCTTCTGATATAATGGCTGACCCCAATGGTCGTTATATAATTGTATCTGGCACATTGTTCAACATTCCTTTAACTCTGGCAAATGTTTATGCCCCCAACTGGGATGACCATACATTTTTTAATAATCTCCTTCATTCTCTGCCTCAAGTTAACACCCACCACTTGATTCTTGGTGGTGATATGAATACAGTTATGGACCCATCTTTGGACCGGTCCTCAACAAAAAATCTCTCAATCTCTAAATCCACGCAAACTCTGCAATCTTATCTGCATATGTATGGAGCAGTGGATGTCTGGCGGTATTTCAACCCTTCTACTAAACAATACTCCTTTTTCTCACCAGTACATCAAACATACTCACGCATAGATTATTTTTTCATGGATAAGAAGTTGATTTCTAATGTTAAAACCTGCAGATATGAGAGCATAGTTATATCTGATCATAGTCCACTGATCTTAGAATTAAGCCTTCCAAATGAACCGTTTATATATTCATGGAGACTTAACCCTTTATTATTATCAGACAAGCTATTTATGCAACATATCACTAAACAAATTGATATCTTCCTAGAATCAAATATAACCCCTGATGTGACCTACAGTACAATTTGGGAAAGTTTAAAGGCAGTTTTGCGGGGACATATTATATCATATTGTTCCTATGACAAAAAGCAGAAACAAAATCGCATCACTGAATTGACAAGTCTAATATCCCAACTGGATAATCAACATTCAGGAGCTCCTACTTCAGAATTATATAGACAGCGAATTGTCTTACAAACTGAATTTAATTTGATTTCGACCCAACAAGCTGAACAAATGATTCATAAATCCAGGAGGTTTTGGTTTGAGCATGGAGAGAAAGCATCTAAACTTTTGGCGCATCAGTTGCGTAAATCAGAAGCCGCACAATTAATACCTGAGATAAGGTCCCGAGATGGAAAGGTTTCTACAAATCCTAAAATCATAAATGAGAGTTTTCAGTCATTTTATTCTGATCTCTACCAGTCTGAATCTCTAAAGTCACTGCATTTATTTGAAAAATTTTTTGAGAACTTATCCATTCCTACCTTGGAGCCTGCATTTAAAGATCAATTAGAAGAGTCAATATCTGTGGAAGAAGTCAAACGGGCAATTGGTGCACTGCAGAGCGGAAAGTCGCCGGGACCAGATGGCTTCCCAGTTGAATTTTATAAAATTTTTAAAGAAAGCCTTTCTCCTCTATTAACGCACATGTATACAGAATCTTTTATTTCAGAATCTCTCCCCCCTACTCTCCGGCAAGCAAATATTTCTTTATTACTGAAACCAAATAAAGATCCCCTTGAATGCTCTTCATATAGACCAATATCACTATTGAATGTGGACTTTAAAATCTTATCTAAACTGCTTGCTCTCCGTCTTGAAAGGCATTTGTCCTCCTTGATCTCACCAGATCAAACTGGATTTGTCAAGGGTAGGCATGGATTTTTTAATTTGCGCAGGTTTTTCAATATACTGTACACACAGTCAACAGTAGCCCCAGAAGTAGCCTTATCGCTTGATGCGGAGAAAGCATTCGACCGGGTGGAATGGGATTATTTGTTTTATATCCTTCATAAATTTGGCTTTGGATCCAAATTCATTTCCTGGGTGCAATTACTCTATTCTTCACCTATGGCGCGGGTTAGAACAAACTCATTATATTCCATATTTTTCCCACTCCACCGCGGTACGAGACAGGGTTGTCCCTTATCCCCTCTTCTTTTTGCTCTGTCTATTGAACCCCTGGCGATTAAACTACGTGAAAACAATAGGGTCAAGGGTGTCTATAGAGCTGGCCAGGAGCATAAATGAAGCTTGTACGCGGATGATCTTTTGTTGTATGTATCCGATCCTTTAAGCTCTCTTCCCCACGCTCTTACCATTTTTGATGATTTTGGCAGCATCTCAGGCTATAAACTAAATATGCATAAAAGTGAATTGCTCAGAATCAACTCAAAAGCAAAGAAAATTTCTTTTACAAATTTCAACTTTAAAGTGAAATCAGATTATTTATCCTACTTGGGTATTAAGGTTACCCAGGTATATAAATCACTCTATGAAGAGAACTTTTTGTCACTGCTTGAAAATACAAAAGCAGAGTCACAGAGATGGAATAATTTACCGCTATCATTGATTGGTCGTGTCAACTCTGTCAAAATGAACGTACTGCCAAGATACCTTTATCTCTTTCAATGCATTCCACTTCACTTGCCCAAAAAATTCTTTGTTGCTCTTGATAAACTGGTTTCAGAGTTTATCTGGAATGGCAAATCTCCACGAATCCGCAAGGAATTTATGCAAAGATCAAAATCATTAGGGGGTCTTGCTCTACCAAATTTTCAATTTTATTACTGAGCGGCAAACATACGTAACATGCTTTATTGGATTAGCGATTCGACGTCTAAGACGCCTTCATGGGTCCACATTGAGTCGGCTGGTTGTGGGAAGACCTCTCTACCAGCACTACTAAGTGCAGCACTTCCTCTAGAAACTTACCGGTATAGAGATAACCCACTGCTTTATGATTCATTGAGGATTTGGGTGCAATGTAGAAAAAAGTTAGGCTTATATACAATGTCAAGTAGAGCTCCTTTATGTTCAAACCATATGTTTCCACCATCAATGGTTGATTCTGCTTTTAAGATTTGGAACAACAAGGGGTTGCGAATGTTTAAAGATATATTTATTGATGGAGTATTTGCATCATTCGCACAACTGACTGAACTTTTTAATATTCCTCAGACGCACTTTTTTCGTTACCTACAAATTCGTAATTTCACGAGCAACAGATATCCATCCTTTCCCAACCTGCCAGAAGATACAACCTTAGATGACATCCTGGATATAAAAACTCACAAAAAGGGGACTATTAGAGTCATTTACAACATTCTCTTGAATTTAGTCTCCGGCTCTCACTGTTATAAAATCACACTGGGAAAAAGATTTAGCATTGATCATATCTGATGACCTATGGGGAGCCATCCTTCACAGAGTGCACTCCTCTTCGATTTGTGCCAGACATGGGCTTCTCCAATTTAAAGTTCTTCATCGGTTGCATCTTTCTAAGGAAAACTTAGCCAAATTCTATCCAGACACAGACCCACTATGTAATCGCTGTAAATCTGATACTGGCTCACTTATTCATACTTTTTGGTCATGTCCCCATCTTAATACTTATTGGACATCAATGTTTCATATACTGTCTGAGGCATATAAAATCAAAATCGCCCCTACTGCTCTGACTGCACTCTTTGGTGTGTTGCCCCCTGGTGTATCCATTACGGAGCACTGCTCTCGTGCTGTAGCTTTTGCCTCTTTGGTGGCACGGCGCCTCATTCTCTTGAGGTGGAAGGAAGAGACCCCTCCCACACATGATCAGTGGATAAATGATCTCATGAGTCTTTTGCACATTGAGAAGATGAGGTGTACACTTGTAGGTTCAGCTACAAAATTTGAAATGACATGGCAGCCATTTTTGAAATACATGAACACATATAAAATGAGCACCATATCTTAGCATGGTTGTGTTGCTTGTGTGTTTTCTTTTTGTCACTATCTATTTGCCTTTAAATTACCAGCTGTATTTTTTTTTTTTTTTATTATAAAATTAGTATTTTTTTTAGTTGCCGTATTATTATTATTATTTTATTTTATTTTTATATTTATTTATTTATTTATTTTTTATTTTTTTTCTCTGGGGGTTACTTTTTTGAAAAAAAAACCAAAACCTAATATTATATTTGGTACACGGACTTGGTAATTTGCTATTGAAATGTATAAATAAAACTTAAAAAAAAAAAAAAAAAAAAGAAGTGTAAGAACTTATACACCGTAATATTCTACAGTGATGTTCAGTTAGCTGAAGTTTTGTCCAAATTCACAAAAGTTCCCATAACGTTTCTGCATAACATTTTCTGCTCCCTTGGTTTTTAATTTGTTTTATGCTTGTAAATTATTTGGCGTTAGCTCCAGCCTCTCCAGCAACAGCATTTTTTGTGAAAACATTTGAACAACAGCCCAGTATCTGTATTTTCTATAAGGCCCAACGCAGACAGAGCTGTGCCATTATTTGTTTCACTGATACATGGGGAATGAAGGAGAAAACTTCTCTTGACTCAGATTTTAATGCTCTCTTATTTTTTCCAAGTGGAAAACCATATTTACACGGCCACGGGCAAGTCATTCCCATCTGAACTCGGAGAGAGAACACGTCTGAGCTCGGAGAGAGAACACGTCTGAACTCAGAGAGAGAACACGTCTGAGCTCGGAGAGAGAACACTGTGGAGAAGTTTGTGTTCTTGGCAGTTTGAATGTTCTTGAATTCTGTGCAGTCCCTGTGTGATTTATACTGATACTTTACACTTGATGTCATCAACAGTCCCTGGGAGAGATATGTGAGCTGCAAGAGCTTTCTGTTACTTTTTTCTTATTTCATCTAACTACATTTTGTGTAGTTATTGCCAATATGTGATTGTGTCACCATGGTAACTGCAGAAAGTTCCATGAACAGAAATATACAGAAATTCGCCCCCAGCATGTTGTCTGTGCAAAGTATCACTAGTTAAACACAGTTAAACCCCCCACAGACTCACATGGTTGTCCTGGTTGTAGAAGGACAGAGTGGGGAATCGTCCTCTGCTTCTGAACTTGGAGCTGCCCACGATCACAGGAAGTGTGGCCGACTCTGGGACGAAGACCTCAGAGGGATACGTGTCACTCACCTTTAAACAAAACAATACAGTCAATAGTATGTAGAATGTGTATCGGGGCATACGAGTACAAATGAATATGAACTCATGAAGAGTGACAGAAACTCTATACAACTATACATGAACAAAATGGATGAAATGCCATTTCTGATATCAGTACAGGGGGTCCTCGGGTTACGACGGTCTCGGTTTACGATGTTTCGTGGTTACGAACGCGCCCCCATAAAAAAATATATGTATATATATTACGCGCCATTCCGTCTTACGCGGTTTAGCGTGGTAAGCGACGTAAACAAACGCGAACGGCGCACGGTGGAAGAATACGCTCTGTTGTGGTTGTAGGGCGAAGAAGACGGCCTCGTGTGTGTGTCCAATGTGGGCGGAAGTACCTGATGTGAGCTCTGATCTGCTCCTATGAAAGCGGCAGTGATAACCAAGCAGCGTAGTGGTCTAATTATTGAGATGGAAAGGTTATTGGTGCTTTGGTTGGAAGATCAAAGGCAAAATCCGACTTACGATGAAATTCGGGTTACGACGCGTCTTAAGAACGGATCAACCTCGTAACCCGACCCCCTGTAGTGAGTGATAAAGAAAATTAAATTGTTTGGGATCTCATAATTTGAATTAAAGGAAAAGTAACTTTTTTTTTTTTACAATCTGAGCCTTATTTCGGTAATAAAACAAGTTGTTTTACTCACCCATAGCACTTTGGTGTCATATGGAGCACTTCCAGAGATGTTTTAGATTAGCGATAGCCTAGCGCAACTTCTAGCCATAGCTCGGGGCATATAATATATTCCCCGATCATGTAATATGCCCCGTGCGGGCTCCAAATAACACAAACTTTAGCACTTTTCAAATCATAGAAGCTCAATGTCTTAGTCTACGATTTCGTTTGAGTCAAAAGTGGCCTGTAATCCGAGATTTATCCATAGTTTTCAGCTTTGCGTTTCATGTTTGGGTCCCGGGAGCTGAGAGCACACTCCGCACATGCGCACTGGCCTCATCTACTCGAAACTATGGCTAAATCTCGGATTACAGGCCACTTTTGACCACACAAAATCGTAGACTAAAGACATCGAGCTTCTATGATTTGAAAAGTGCTAAAGTTTGTGTTATTTGGAGACGGAAAACATGTGCCCCGAGAACTCACATTATGGAGATCGCAAATCTAAAACATCTCTGAAGTGCTCCAAATGACACCAAAGTGCTATGGGTGAGTAAAACAACTTGTTTTATTACCGAAATAAGCTCAGACTGTAAAAAACGTTACTTTTCCTTTAATACAGTTACCAATCCACCGTCAGTGGCCGTGCGTAATGGTAATGCATAACAGACACTAATGGTTTAGGGACAGAGGCTCAGATATACTAAAAAAACTTCACTTAAAGGGATAGTTTTTTTTTTTTTTTATGTGAATCTGTATGGCATCCCCTTCAGCAGTGTAAGTGGCAATTACAAGTGAACAGGCTAATAATAATAATAATAATAATAATAATAATAATAATAATAATAATAATAATAGTGATAGGAATTGAGAGAAAATAGCACCAAGAGATTATGACTTCTGACTTTTTCATGGACAACTGTTTTGTGACACAAACATATCACTTTTTGGACAAATATTGTTTTGAGAAGAAAAACAAGTTTTATTAACTGTCCCGACTAACTTACCGGACCTACTTTTGTCAGCTCCAGAACCGGGCAGAAACTCGGCTCACAGGACACTGTCAGGGGTAAGTCAGTGTTAATGCACGACACTGCTGAAGGGGGCGCCGTACAGATTCACATCAAAAAACCCAAACTATCCCTTTAAAAAGAACTTAAATCATTATCTGGGCACAAAAAAAAGGATGTTTTCCTTTAAAACAACAGTCCATATATGAGCGAGTCCTGCCGGTTACTGTCTCCTCCTGACCTTGTAGTGCTCATTGGCAGAGGTCAGTTTCCAGTGGGCATTTGGGAGCCCCATTCTCTTGTATTCACATCTGAGGTCCATAAAGTCCCACTCTCTCTGCCTCTGCTCTTCAGCCACATTTGGTTTGTAGGCGAAACAGTACAGCTCCTCATACGACTCTGAAACACACAAGTCGGAAACATTAAAGGAAAAGTAACGTTATTTTACAATCTGAGCCTTCTTTCGGTAATAAAACAAGTAGTTTGACTCACCCATATCACGTTCGTGTCATTTGGAGCTGTTTGAAGAAAGTTATGTTGTAGCGTATCCGTTAGCATTTGTATTCGGGGCATTACTTTGCGGTCTCCAAATAACACAAACTTTAGCACTTTTCAAATCATAGAAGCCCGATATCTTAATGTAAGATTTCGTTTGAAGCAAAAGTGGCCTGTAATCCCAGATTTATCCATAGTTTTCAGCTTTGCGTTTCATGTTTGGGTCCCGGGAGCTGAGAGCACAGTCCGCACATGCGCACTGGCCTCATCTACTCGAAACTATGGCTAAATCTCGGATTACAGGCCACTTTTGCTTCAAACTAAATCTTACATTAAGACATCGGGCTTCTATGATTTGAAAAGTGCTAAAGTTTGTGTTATTTGGAGACCGCAAAGTAATGCCCCGAGCATATGATACAGCACCATGTTAAGGATACGGGATCATTAGTAGAACAGAACGGCTCAACATAAGTTCTGCGATACTGCTCCAATTGACAGAAAAATGCTATGGGTGAGTAAAACTACTTGTTTTATTGCCGAAAGAAGCCTCAGATTGTAAAAAAACGTTAATTTGCCTTTAACATTGTAGAATCATTTTCACCACAGATATAATTTCTATGACATACGTGACACACCACGGACTTCAAGCCCACAAATCAGCATTACAGATTCTCAGAAAATGCGGTTTTTGTGTTGTTGTTTTTTTATTTTATTTGTGATTTTGGTTTTTTTGCAGAATGTGCTGGTTGAGATCATGAAGAAGCCTCTCCATGTTTCAGAAAACAGCATTGGTGACGTTAAAAACATACATTTTTCATTTCAAATAGGCTTGTTTTTGGGGAAAAGAGAGGAAAGAAACAGGGCGTGTATAAATCAACATATTTTGCCAAGCTCGCGCGCCAGAGAAACGCCAGTGTGTTTTCCCCTGTTCGCCGATCAGCTGCATATGTAAGCGGCACTGCCAGACAATAAGGACATGAAAATGGACTTTTAACTTCTACTTGGACACATGACACGTTCGGGAGACCTTCAGGACAGGTTCAGGACACGTCCGTTTCTCCGGAGCTCGTGTACAGAGTGCGATTTGGCTCCGAAACACACGATACGCGTTTACACGTGGAGATACGCCGAAAACACTGCAACACGGGGTGAGTCATAATTATGATCATATTTCTGCATCAAATGGACTTTATAGTCTTTAGGACATGTTTAAATACTAATTCAGGTGTCGTGTGACGATCATCTGATCACAAACAGTCTCTTTAGGTTAATTTCCACTCTCTTTTTATGTTTATATAAAAGCCCAACGTTTTGCCATAGGCTATAGCGGTAGAGAAATACTTTATTTTGATTCAATTTGACCCGTTTCGGTACTTTTTGTCAACATTGCCGGGTGTAAACGTAGCCTAAGTTAGTATAAACTTGCAAATGATCTTGCATTTATTCCATTACAGGTGATTTTATTGCTTAAACAAACATGAGCAGGGTCACCTCTCCACAGATCAAATGCGTAACTTGTGTTGGTGATATCTTTTTTGTCTCCATGAAGCTAGATACGTCTAATGCAATACTGTGGAGCATTTTGGACAAAGTAACATCTCCATGGAGACAAGGAGGTACAGTGCCCCTTTAAGTATTTTATTATTGTATGAGACCTGCAGATAAGGCTGAGGGTTTCTTTCTTTTGAACAAGGTCAGAGTTTGAGCAAACAAAAATATACAAAGAAAAACACCCAAAAAACAACAACTACGCATTCAGTTGGTTCTATTGAACAAAATTCAGCACAAATCTGTGTCAAAATCACTACATTTGAAGCTTCATAAGTTTAAAAAAAAAAACTTTTTTCTGTTCTAGCTGGTGTGGAGAGCAGACGCTTTTTCTCCTTCCTTTCTTATCTTGGCTCTGTCCGGTGTTGTATTTCTTTGTCTCATAATTTTTCTCCTGTTAGAACAGAGTTTCAAAATCCTGAATTATGAATTGGATAAAGCTGGTCCCACAACGCAACTGGCACACTTTTTTCCACGGAGGAGTGCCGGTCCAGAGAGCCAGACAGTCCCGAGGGAAACTCGCTGCTGGATACACGAGGGACACGTCGTGTGCCTGGAGGACGCGGAAAGATTTACTATTGGAATTTTGATGGCAGGACATCTGGATTAGCCTGGGGGATGTTTTCTGACCCATCAGTAATTGGTGCCGAGCGGATAAAAGAGCCCCGAGCCGTCGGCGGTAATTTTACACCATAGTGGGGCTGCTGCAGATTAGGGGAGGACTACATCAGGAGAAACACAGACTGTACCATCTCCAATCTGTGGAAACCCGTCGCACTTGGATAACCTCACAGATAATGGCAGTCCGCTTTCATTCATTCATACGGGCCAGGGGGAGGATTACGAGTCGCACAGCCCTGCTTGGTGGCATGAATTTGGGGGGCCTGGCAGAAACCAGGGTTTTGGCAAATTGTCTGTTTGCCTGGGTTCTAAAAATGTATCGATTATGTTAAATTTCCCCCTTTTCGGTGTAATCAATTCTCCTGAAAATGTGATTCATCTGGACTCTTTGTTTTGACTGCACCTTATGCACTAACACGTCCAAGGTCAGCAGCTGCAGCCTTATCACAGCACACTACAAACAAGGCATTCCACATTCGGCTCACTGATATGTATTATGTAAACACTCTGCCCTGTCTATTTAGTCATGTCTGCCTCTGCTCCCCCTTCCCACCCGTCTGTCACCAACGAAAAAAACGCTGTGTGTTTTACCTGTCCAACTGTTGTTGTCGTAATATGTTTGTGAATATTGTCATTGATTGTGCTGCACCTCTTTCCACTCTGTTATCTCAAAGTCGGCGTCGCGCACATGCATGTGGCCCCTCGCTGTCTCTATCACTGTCCTGCTTGGTTAGGGGGAAACAAAATTACGATTTTCTATGTGTACTTGTACATAAGGGTTTTCGACAATAAAGCAAACTATGAAACGTTATATTGTTTAAGTTCATTTTCAATGAGGTACTTTAATGCTTTAAGTACATTTTTTCATGTGATACTTTGTGGGGCGCCAGTTGCAAAAACTGTTGTTGTGTTCTTAGTCAAAGCACTTCACCCACATTGCCGAGTATAACAGTGGTGTGTGAGTGAGTGATGGTGGTGGTCAGAGGGGCCGATGGCGCAGATTGGCAACCACGCTTCCGTCAGTCTGCCCCAGGGCATCTGTAGATTATCTCCACTGGGTATGGAGTGAATGAAAATGATCTGTAAAGTGTCTTTGTGACATATGTCTGTGAAAAGCGCTATATAAATATAAACTTATTTAATTACTTACTTTTACTTAAAGGGACAGTGTGTAAGATTTTTACCCGTTAATTACTGAAATTGAAGATACCCATTCAAAAATACATTGTTTTCCAAGCCTTTTCACTTCCATCATGAAATCAAAGTATTCTTTTGGACTTAGATATAGTCACATAAAAGGGGGATCTTCCCCATGCAGAGGCAGCCATTTTGAATACGAGAGCCGCAGAAGGACATTTGGGCTCCGCCTTCAGCAAGGCTCGTGGTTTTGGGTAAACAACACAAGCATGCTGCCGGATCAGACGTCGTAATGGATCTAACACGTGTTTTGGACTAAATTGTTTTACTGGATTTTATTCGCTGGATCCTTACGGACAAATTGAGACCAAGTTTATGGTGAAATACAGAGTTTGACCTGTGCAAAGCATTCTAAGGTAAGCTAACCTCGTTTTGTGCTTTTCCGTACAAAAGCCCCATGTGCTCGGGGAGTGATTGTTGTGCAGGGAAATGAATTGCATAGTCAAAAAGAGGAGACTGTAAGGTTTCATTTGATGTGTAGAGTGTCATGGTACATGATCGGGAATGTGTGTTTTCATGAGAGAAAAAAAATAAAAAAAATAACTGGGACCGTGTTTTATTTATACAGTAGCGTTACGGCGCGCCCGGGTGACCCTTGAGGTCTGCCGTAGCTAAAACAGAAAGTGCAATAGCACCATCCACCTATGCACCATGAATCCTACACACTGGGGCTTTAAAGGTCCAGTGTGTAGGATTCGTGGCGCATAGGTGGATATCGCTATTCCACTTCCTCTTTTGGCTACGGCAGACCTCGAGGGTCACCCGGGCGCGCCGTACCGCAGACAGCTCGCGTTGTTGCGCGCACCCGGCGCTGTGCGAACTACGATATAAATAAAACGCGGCCCCGCGGTCACTTTTTTTTTTTCTTTTCGCATGAAAACACACATTCCTGATCATGATTCATGACAATCTACACATCAAATGAAACCTTACAGTCTCCTCTTTTTGACTATGCAATTCATTTCCCTGCACAACAATCAGTCCCCGAGCACATGGGGCTTTTATACGGAAAAGCACAAAACGAGGTTAGCTTATCTTAGAATGCTTTGCACAGGTCAAACTCTGTATTTCACCATAAACTTGCTCTCAATTTGTCCGTAAGGATCCAGCGAATAAAATCCAGTAAAACAATTTAGTCCAAAACACGTGTTAGATCCATTACGACGTCTGATCCGGCAGCATGCTTGTGTTGTTTACCCAAAACCACGAGGCTCCCCCGTTCCCCCCTCCCCTTCCCCTTCTCTCCTCTCCTCCACTCCCTCAGGCAGTGCCTGAGGGAGTGGGAGCCGCTGCTAGCCTCCTGCTAGCAGCGGCTGAGCAGCTGTTAGCAGGAGCCTCGGCGAAGGATGAGCCCAAATGTCCTTCTGCGGCTCTCGTATTCAAAATGGCTGCCTCTGCATGGGGAAGATCCCCCTTTTATGTGACTATATCTAAGTCCAAAAGAATACTTTGATTTCATGATGGAAGTGAAAAGGCTTGGAAAACAATGTATTTTTGAATGGGTATCTTCAATTTCAGTAATTAACGGGTAAAAATCTTACACACTGTCCCTTTAAGTAACACAATTGAATACTTCTTCCATCACTAGTATCAATATACAGTGAGTAAATCTAATCTCCAGGTAAAACAAACTTGGAGTTACAAATTACTTATTGTTTATTATTGACCAAAATCTTGGGGGGAAATGTCCAATTTTATACACCAATTCCAAAAAAAGAGGTGAAACTATAGGCTATTTAAAGTTTAAAGTTCAAAGTCAACTTTATTGTCAAAAACCATATAGAACAGAATACCTTTTATTGTCACTATTCATATGCACAATTTATATTATACATACTCACAATGAGACTGAGCATCTCATTTAAGTAGGATATTTACAACATAGTATAGAAGGAAATAATAAAATAGTGCAAAAAATGTGTGCAAAAAAAGTCCTGTACTTCACATTAGTTATGTGCAGTTCTGCGTTATGTACAGGTCACACACATAGCGCCCCCTAGGCCCACAGTGAACATGAAACATGTAATAAACAAGACCATAAACACCAGGACTAAAACATCACATATACCTGTAGTAAAAGTACTACTACTACTGCTACTACCATCATGACTAAAACATCACATATACCTGTAGTAAAAGTACTACTACTACTACTACTACTACTACTACTACTACTACCATGACTAAAACATCACATATACCTGTAGCAAAAGTACTACTACTACTGCTACTACCATGACTAAAACATCACATATACCTGTAGTAAAAGTGCAGTAGAGTAAAATTCAAAGATACTGTACATAGCAGGACAAACTACATGTAATATGATATATATTTTTATTATTTTTAAAAAATGCTTTGTGTAACTTTTCTGGTGGAGGGTCCATCAAATAGTTTTCTCCATGGAGATGTTATTGATTTGTCTGGAATTTTTCACAATATTGTATTAAACTTTTCTATGAACATGGAGACTAAACCAGATCACGTTACAGGTCAGATCTGTGGAGCTAATGTCACGCTGTGGGAAATTACAGGCAGAGCAATGATATTTCCCTAGAAACAAAAACCAGAGTTTTTATAAAACATAAATAATAAAATCTTCTGGCTTTCCTCACACATAAGCCTTAAGTGCATATTCCCAGTAATTTACTTTTGACAGGTAAAAAATACAATGAAATCAGTTCTGACATGGCCCTTGTGCAGGTAAAACTGTGTTTTAGATTTCCTGGAATGGTGCAGAAAAGAGGGAGTCACTTTCACTTAACATTTCTGGGATTGTCTGCATACTTTACCGTATTGTTCCGTTGTGACAGTTACTCAGGTGTGTACAGTGTTTTACCTGGGTGTGAGAGGCGTTGTAGAGACAAGAGGATATCCTGACAGTCCTGCTCCTCTGGGATCACAAACTGTAAGAGCTGAAAGTTTTTACAGTGAACCATTAAAGACACACCAGAGGAAGAGGAAGAAGAAGAGGAGGACGAGGAAGAGGAAGAGGAGGGGAGCTTCTCTACAATGGACACCAGACTGTGGAGCACCTGCACAGAGGAGACACAGATCGACACTGAATTAGACATTAGTCATTAGGATCATTCACACTGATTCAACATAAGTGCATCTGCCACCTGCTTTTCTATTGTGTGGGATCCACAATACTCATTTATCCAATACTTTATGAAGATGTGACTTTTGAGAATCTCCGAGTTTAGGCAGGCATGATTGACAGATGGATTAGCCAATCAGGGACACACGCTCCATATACAGGGAGACATATAGTTTGTTAGGCCTTTCACAACAAGTTCCACGTGAAACAGCTGCGTAAAGGAAAACTGTGCTCTGTGCGTAAACTGTGCGTAAATTACGCACAGTTTACGTCTTGCGCCTTTGCTGTTGATTTGAGTTTCCTTGATTGAAAATATGGCTAAAAGGACTGGAAAGAGAAAATATTTAAGTTTGGAGGCTGCAGATTTCAGCTCTGGAGCAGTCGGAGGTGGAGAATCAGGAAACAGATATGGGCTGTGAGGAGGCGATGTTTATGAAGGATGTACTTCTGGGTGTGTAAGTATCATTTTATTATGTATTTGATGTAGTATTTGAATAAAAATAAAACAATAAACATTAGATTTTTTTGTGCATTTAGATCACTTTTTGTAAAATAGACCTACTATTATTTATTGGGTGTTTAGATAAAATAAATAAGAAAATAAATAAGAATAGATTTTAGTTTTTAGATTTAGATTTTTGTCTTAGATAGTTTTTGTTTTGTCTTTATTGTATTTTGTACACTGTTTTTGCACTACCTGGCCAGAGAGAAACAAAATTTCGATTCACTATGTTGAACACATATGGGAGAATTGACAATAAAGCTTTGAAAATAACATTTTAGAAATCATATTTTGAGCTTATTTCCTATTATATTTTTGTGTTTTTCTTACTAGTGTCATCACTGTGTACCAATAAAGCCCAACTGCAGATAAGGAGCCCTACCACGACCGGAGCAACAAAGAAGGGATGGGCAGCAGTGGTGAGCGCACAAATGGCTGAAGTGTAGAAGATGTCAGTCAAAGACAGCTGTAAAATGTTCTACCTGTGACACTGCACTCTGCTTTATTCAAACAAGGGACTGCTACAGTCAGTGGAACACACCAGACTCTTAGTGTGTAAATACCTGTAAATATGTGTGGAACGTTTAGTGTCCATGGTTTTTCGAAAATGTATACAGTGTGCAGTGTTATAGAATTTTTCAATACATATTTTCATTTTCAACACTTGTTTGGTCTATTTTTGATTGAAAAAAAAACACTTTTTTATAGAATGTAATTCTCAGGGACATAATATAGTGACCTTGTGTGCAGAAATGGATTCCTCTAGTTGTAAGCTTTCAGTAGAGCCCTCAGTGATGTCTGTAGGTTGAATGAGTCCAAAGTTATTGTGTACTTTAGGCCTCAGCTATGAACAGCAGCTATAGACACCTTTTATATTTACAAAAACATTAGGCGAGGATAAAAAAAAACACGTTTTATTTGGTGTTCCAAGGTGTGTAACTTTTTTCCAATCACATTTGGAGTGAATGTAAATGCTGAGGGTAAAACTAGAGAATGTTCCTTTACACAGAGACCAAACATTTGTATATAATCCATATACTTCAATAACAGGAATGATTTTAATTTGGAGACGTCCTTTTAGGGACAATTGCTCAAAAAAGTCTGTAAGGGGTTAAAGGTGATCTGTGCACAATGAGCTCCTTCATTTCACCTGCATCATTGAAATAAACAAATCTGATGCACAATCATGGTTCTAGTGTGATGGAGTGTGTGAGGACCAGACATTCTGGATTTACCAGACAAACATGTCTCCATTATTGCTCTGGAATGTTCCACAGTATGACATTAAACGTATCTATAGAGACAAGAAGGTGAATCCACCAGGCCAAAGTACAGCTGCCTTCTACAAGAACTCAAAACCTAACCCTAACCCTAACCCTAACCCTTCTACAAGAACTCAAAACCTAACCCTAACCCTAACCCTTCTACAAGAACTCAAAACCTAACCCTAACCCTAACCCAAAGTACAGCTGCCTTCTACAAGAACTCAAAACCTAACCCTAACCCTAACCCCAACCCTAACCCTAACCCTAACCCTTCTACAAGAACTCAAAACCTAACCCTAACCCTAACCCTAACCCTAACCCTCTAACCCTAACCCTAACCCTAACCCTTCTACAAGAAAACCTGCAATGAAATGCAGATTCATGCAAGATATCCAAGTGTAACACCATAGTGTGGAGTGGCAAACCCTAACCCTTACCCCTAACCCTAACCCTAACCCTCTAACCCTAACCCTTACCCTAACCCTTATCCTGACCCTAACCCTAACCCTAACCCTTATCCTAACCCTAACCCTTATCCTAACCCTAACCCTTACCCCTAACCCTCTAACCCTAACCCTAACCCTAACCCTTATCCTAACCCTAACCCTTACCCCTAACCCTAACCCTTACCCCTAACCCTAACCCTTACCCTAACCCTAACCCTTACCCTAACCCTTATCCTAACCCTAACCCTTACCCCTAACCCTAACCCTTATCCTTATCCTAACCCTAACCCTTACCCTAACCCTCTAACCCTTACCCTAACCCTAACCCTAACCCTAACCCTTATCCTAACCCTAACCCTTACCCCTAACCCTAACCCTTACCCCTAACCCTAACCCTAACCCTAACCCTTATCCTAACCCTAACCCTTACCCTAAACCTAACTAACCCTTATCCTAACCCTAACCCTAACCCTAAACCTAACTAACCCTTATCCTAACCCTAACCCTAACCCTTACCCTAAACCTAACTAACCCTTATCCTAACCCTAACCCTAACCCTAAACCTAACTAACCCTTATCCTAACCCTAACCCTAACCCTAACCCTAACCCTTACCCTAAACCTAACTAACCCTTATCCTAACCCTAACCCTAACCCTTACCCTAACCCCCTTACCCTAACCCTCTAACCCTAACCCTTACTCTAACCCTTACCCTTACCCTACGCCTTTAGTATTAGGTGTGTGCGTATTATTCCATGATTATATCTATGCTGACACTGCCCTCTGGAGATTACCCAGGTTTCATTGCGCACGCCGTCCTCACTCTCCACGAACACGGTGTGGGTGGCGGTCAGGTACAGGGTGCCCACGCGGCTCTTTGTGGCGGACACGCGATCGATCAGCTTCACGTGCTCCACCTGAGGACAAACACGTCACTGTCACCGATCAATACATCATCAGAATCATAATAATCAATGAGCACAGGTTCATTAACAGTGCGCACATAGTGCGTAAGAGCGCAGTGCCAGCGTGGCGCGTAGGATCAAGTGCAAGTAAAAAAGATGAGAGTTCTATATTTAAAGGTTATTATAAAAGACCTTAAGACATGACAAAAATCATGTCCTACTTTGCAGTAACATTATAAGAGCAAATAATCACCAGATCCTGTCACGCGTGTTTGTGGGGTGAAGATATTAGAATAAGAGAAAACATAAGAGACATAAGGATCACTGAGAATCACGGCTTTTGATTTAGTACCTTTGGTAGCCGGATATGCTCCATCTCCAGCGGTGCAAATACCGCAGATTTAGCGGGAGATGAGGCTAAAACAGGAGCACACAATGCGACATACAGGAGCGGACATTTAAGACGTAATGCGGTGGTTTTGCGGTGGTTTTGCGGTAGATTTGGTCTGCTCCGTGCGCCAGTCTCAGGTAAACTCAGCCATGATGCTTCTGAGCAGATGTGGATCCGCGGTCCTAAAGCCCGACAACTACAAGAGCAGAAGAAACAAAGAAACAAACAGACTAAATTAAAGGTCCTGTTGTATTACACCAAAGTGATTATTGTGAGCTTTAAGTCATGTGATAATATTGTTCATTAAAACATGCCTGGAGCTGTGTTTTGTTTCATTTACACATGTTTGAGTAACTCTTTTTATCTGTCTCAAAGTGTTCCACCTGGTGATGTCATGAAGTGGTAGTTTTCTGACTATTACCTTTAGATCAGTAGAGATGTGCAATTCCAGATCTGAAATTATCCAAGTGATTCTAGTGAAGGTGTATGGATTTTAAAAACACAGTGAAGCCCTTTCTGTGTTCCCACATGACATCACAAGGTGGAACAGAGTTTTTTCAGTTTGAGAGAAGAACTCAGCCTAAATGTGCATTAAACATGTGTGAACTCCAGGTGTGTTTGTGATGAGGAAACAACATTATTACATACAGAAAGTAGCGTAAAATGGGCCCTTTAACTAAGATTCTGAGCTCACACCCGAACTCCCACCTTACCCGCCTCCCACCCCATCTCCCACCCCCCACCCCATCTCCCACCCCCCACCCCCCACCCCATCTCCCACCCCGTCTCCCACCCTGTCTCCCACCCCCCACCCCATCTCCCACCCCCCCCCCCATATTGGCATAACCTGTATTCCATAAAAAGACATATCACTCTAGTCTAGACACTTTAAAAAACTGCTGCTAAGGACGACTGTTGCACATTTACATTTACTACTGGAATTTTACTACTGTTGCACTGTTGTTTACTCCTGTTATTGCACTAGAATTTCTACTGTTGCACACTTATTTTGATCTTAACTCCAATGCACATTCTACTGCACATGACCATTTCAAGGCTGTATCTTCCATTGCACATTTTGATGCACACTGCACACTTTGGAAATCTGTATATAGGTATTTATTTATTATGTTGCACTGTTTTAAGATTTTAGACCGTAGACTTTAGTTTTAACTTTAGATCTCTGTCTTAGATAGTTTTTGTTGTGTTTTGTCTTCATATTGTATTTTGTACACTGTCTTTTTGCACTACCTGACCAGACAGAAACCAAATTTCGATTCACTGTATGTTGAACACATATGGCAGAATTGACAATAAAGCTGAACTTTGATCTTTGATCTTGATTCTGACTCTAAATCAGGAGAAGGGCCCGAAGGCCCCCCGGTGCTGCTCTGGGGTCAGGAGAAGGGCCCCCGGTGCTGCTCTGGGGTCAGGAGAAGGGCCCCCGGTGCTGCTCTGGGGTCAGGAGAAGGGCCCCCCGGTGCTGCTCTGGGGTCAGGAGAAGGGCCCCCGGTGCTGCTCTGGGGTCAGGAGAAGGGCCCCCGGTGCTGCTCTGGGGTCGCTGCTCTGGGGTCAGGAGAAGGGCCCCCGGTGCTGCTCTGGGGTCAGGAGAAGGGCCCCCGGTGCTGCTCTGGGGTCGCTGCTCTGGGGTCAGGAGAAGGGCCCCCGGTGCTGCTCTGGGGTCAGGGGCCCCCGGTGCTGCTCTGGGGTCAGGGGCCCCCGGTGCTGCTCTGGGGTCAGGAGAAGGGCCCCCGGTGCTGCTCTGGGGTCAGGGCCTCCAGTGCTGCTCTGGGGTCAGGGGCCCCTGGTGCTGCTCTGGGGTCAGGAGAAGGGCCCCCGGTGCTGCTCTGGGGTCAGGGGCCCCCGGTGCTGCTCTGGGGTCAAGGGCCCCCGGTGCTGCTCTGGGGTCAGGGGCCCCCGGTGCTGCTCTGGGGTCAGAGCCCCTGGTGCTGCTCTGGGGTCAGGAGAAGGGCCCCCGGTGCTGCTCTGGGGTCAGGAGAAGGGCCCCCGGTGCTGCTCTGGGGTCAGGGGCCCCCGGTGCTGCTCTGGGGTCAGGGGCCCCCGGTGCTGCTCTGGGGTCAGGGCCCCCGGTGCTGCTCTGGGGTCAGGAGAAGGCCCCCAGTGCTCCTCTAGGGTCAGGGGCCCCCGGTGCTCAGCTGCCTTGAAGACATTTCCATATGTGAACAGTGTATTTGGTAAATCTTGTCTTGTCTTGTTGCTCAAACACAGCGTTTTTCTGGGGCCCGTGTGACCGTCTGCTCAGGGCCCAGAAGAAAAGGTCTTTACATTCACGTGATGGACAGCTGAGGCCGGCCCCTGGATACAGCTGAGGCCGGGGCCCCTGGATACTAATGTGAAATGTACAGTTAAACAGGAACACAGCGTTAGATGTTTTATGTCGTGTTGGTGTAAGAGGTTTGCCCCTCGCTCCTTTTCAGAAAACATCTTGAATTTGCATTTTATCCCTGTAGAAGAAGAAGTGAACTTTATTGATCTCACACTGTGTTACTGCGTATTCTCTCCTTTGGTTTTCCGATTTTAGAAGGTGATGATGTCATACTCCCGGGTGGGGACAGGAACCAGAATTTCCTATTGATTAATTTGCACTTTGCCATGAAATATCCACAAGGGAAATGCACAAATGTTACAGGTGCAATGTGTAACTTTTCTGGAGATGTTTGTCTCCATGGAGATGGGAATTCTTTGTCCACAGTTTGTCTGTTTTGTCTATTTGTCTGTGTTATTTATTTCTCAACAATATCTTAAAAAAAAAAACATAAATTGTTACTGTGAGTCGCCTCTCCACAAATCTAACCTGTAATTTGTCTCCATGGAGATTCTTAAGTTTGTGGCCAAACTGTGGAACATTCCAGTCACAGTCTCATCTTAAGTTTGTTCACCATTGATACAGTTTTAACTTATTGCGAGATAAGGCCAAAATAATCACTTTTTATCTTTCATCTTATTAAGTTGATGTTGCCACAGTGAACTTGTCCCATGGTGGTTTGGTGTTTTGGTGTTTTGGTGTTTTGGTGTTTTGGTGTTTTGGTGTTTTGGTGTTTTGTTGTTTTGGTGTTTTGGTGTTTTGGTGTTTTGTTGTTTTGGTGTTTTGGTGTTTTGGTGTTTTGGTGTTTTGGTGTTTTGTTGTTTTGGTGTTTTGGTGTTTTGTTGTTTTGTTGTTTTGGTGTTTTGGTGTTTTGTTGTTTTGTTGTTTTGGTGTTTTGGTGTTTTGTTGTTTTGTTGTTTTGGTGTTTTGGTGTTTTGGTGTTTTGGTGTTTTGGTGTTTTGGTGTTTTGGTGTTTTGGCATTAAATGACTGTGAGTATGGTCGTTATGGCTTCAGTCTTGCTGCTCTAGTTATTGCTTATTTAGTACATTTTTCCCATTATGTTGAACTAGACTTTTTGAAGTGATTTTGTGCAGGTCCAGACAGGAGATCTCTTCAGGGGAGGTGAGAGTCTCTGTGACGCTGCATCCTCAAAGCTCCAAACATGAAGACGTTTCCAGCTCATAAAAACAGACTTAAGCTGGATCAGGGGCAGGTAGGAAATGTCCCCAGGCTCTGTCTTTGTCTGCAGTGGATTATTAGAAAGTTGAGTTTGCAGGTTTAAAGTCATTCTGGGCTTTGTTTTTCTTGGAATCTTCAGCCAGACTTGTGTCAATGACATTGAGGTTGTTCCTGTCTTGTCTCCAAAGGCCAATATTAGATTTTTAACTTTTGGGCCACAATAAACTAGTAGACTAAAATAAGAGCCTTTTTTTTGCATTTTGGTTTGCTTTGGCTCTAATCTTCCACAGTATCTGTGTCATCTGTGGAAACTGATCTTTTTTCTCTGTTCTTTCCCCTCAATAAACAACAAATAAAACAGTAACTACAATCAACCATTCGTTATAATTTAAGCTTCATGAAATATAGTTTTAACTTTCTGTTTTCAGAGAATCATGCAGTTGACCTCCAGAAAGTTACGTACTGTTGCTTTAGGTGTTCCTGTCCCACTGCACATAACCAGATGACTGCAAAAGAGCCCTTTAGGACTTTAGAAAACCACTGGATTATCATTTATAATTCTATCTTTTTGACCTATATAATCTTAACCTTCAGGCCCCTAGATGCCCACTCTCTTGATTTTAGCCCATGCGCTGAAAGCTGTTGTCCACATATCTGTAATTGTTCACTTGTACATTTCCTGGCGACGCCGCGGTGAACTGGAGCGGACACGCCACCGACTCCGAGCGCAAACACCACTCAACCTGTTGGGGCACTCAGCCATCGGGGCCCAAATCCATTCAATTGGCTTCACACAATTAGCACAGAGTCAACACAGAGGCCGGCTGGAGCCAGGCTGGAGGCCGGCTGGAGGCAGGGGGGGGGCAGGTGGAGGCAGGGGGGGGCAGGCTGGAGGCAGGGGGGGGCAGGCTGGAGGCAGGGGGGGGGGCAGGCTGGAGGCAGGTGGAGGCAGGGGGCTTTCAGGCAGCGCCATGGAAACAGGGTCCTCCACGCGTGATCAAACTCCACATGAGAAGGAAAGGCAAAGCTTGGGTCACGTTAGTATAGGTGAGATTCACATGTCTCACTGATACTGTGAGGTGACATAAACATGTGCATCAAAGGGAGTTCATAAAAGGATACTTCATTATCACAGTTTGTATCAGTGAGTTATACTGCGGTAATTATTAAGATATCCTAACGAGAAAATAATTCTTCATGCGTTTGACTATATTTATCCACTAACAGTAGGATCCATTTTCTGAATAGGTTTATAATGTTTTTTATACATCACATTTTAATGTTACAGGAACTTGTGTGTCAGGGAGACATAGTGTATAAAAAAGCTTTAGAGTCAGTATAAGATATTGTGAAATGCTCATATAATTTCACACATTTTGCTTAGTATAAACATAGTTAATCCCAGGGTTCACACAGTCACATATGATGATTGTTCAAAAGTCTGATGTGGAAAGACTTCACAGTTGCTTCTTCTCAATCTCCATTATTGGCATTCTAAACACAAATGATCAAGTCTGCGATTAAAATGTATAATATGGAGCTCAACACTCCCTAGTTCCGGAAATTTCTCATAAAGTTTTAGCCTGGGAATTCCCAGGCCGCTTCCGTTCGTTTCGAACTGGAAGGCGGCCTGGAAACTCGTCCAAGCGAGAGTCCCAGATTTAGGGCCCCAATCAGAGAGCGGGGGAGGTGTGGCAAGACGGTGACGCGTACTACATGACAAACGGAAGCTTGTAGTTTGAACTGACAACTGACATGATTGGCTCTGGACTTACGTATACGCTCAATGATAGACATTCATAACGCCCAATAAACGGCCGTTGGCAATCGCTAACCACACCTCCGCTACGGGATTTTTCGAAGCGAGTTTCCAGACCCATATCTCACTTGTGATATGGTCAGGTGTTAACCAGACTAATAAAGTTTTTCAACAGACTTTCTGAAAAAATATATGAACAAATATTTTTGCAAAAACTTTTGTTTTAAATGTGTTTTAGTACAGGGCTGCTTAATCTAAATCCCTTTGAACTCTTAATATTTGAATTTTTCAAAATGTCTATGGGAAAAAGTATTTCCAGACCCAGAGTGGGCGCTCACTGTTCAACTCCATTATTATTGAACAAAAGCTCTTTTTGAAAAGTCTTATAGCCCTACAGCTGCCGGGCCTGGTTAAAGTTGCATCATTTTTCCATTTCTACCTGAAATGAAGTGAGAACCCCTCAGGGCCCCTGAGGACCCCTGACATTGTCCTGTAGTGTCTGTGGGGGTCCCAACCCTGAGGTTGAGACCCAGTGAAGGGCACAGAGCTGCAGAATGTTCATGAAGCTGTTACAACATGTAAATGTTACGTAATGTTTAAGTTTGTGTCCTATAGGAACATGCTGATCACAGAATAAATGTTTGTAGTAATCTTTTATTATTAGTCTGTCTACATTTCTAAAGCTCAAAATGCTCTGTTCCACCCTGTGATGTCATGAAGTGGTAGTTTTCAGGTTAGAATTAACCTTTCAATTTTTGTTTTTGGAGGGTTTGTGTTTTAAACATATAACATAAATCTGAAAATAATGTCATGTGTAATATGTGACACTTGATAATAAATGGTTTGTATAATTTTGCCACCCGGCCCTTTAACACAAATACTGTCCAGTTCTACTTTATGAGCTAAGTAAAGGCCATTACATCATCCCTCTGCTTCATATGTAGGTCATTCTGTCCTCTTTGACTTGTGCTATCGTCGCCCCTCACTCACTTCACTGTGTGCTTTGTGTAGTGTTAACAGTGGCTCTGTGTGGCCCATTTGAAGCTTTTTTTTCTAGCTTTTCCCATCAGAATTCAGGTCAGGAGGCAGAGTTTGGGCAGGAGAGCTGATTCTTGTCCTGTACATGTGGGCTGGACATGAGGACCAGCTGCCACCTTCCCACTGAGGTCCGAGTCCGGTTTGAACTGGTCCCGGCCAAAATACCTCACAATAATACAACACAACAGCAGCTTTAGTGCTTCAAAAATGCAGCTAAACCTTCTGAAAGGTCCTGTCCCCTGCCAGGCTCCCAGCAACAGTATCATGAAGGACACGACTGACGTCCAGAGCAAAGTGTGGATGAACTGAGTGGACTGTGGGGTCATATCACCAAAAATAAATAAACAAATAAACAAATAAATTCTCATATTGAAATATCACAATTTTTCAAGTCTCTCGTCATTAACAGTTTGAAATGTGAGAATATGAAATGTTGCATCAATGTTTTTGTTGTTGCCTAAATTATTTGATCTGCTTTAAAGATGCACTATGCAACTTTTCTGGTAGAGAGTTTGTTTATATGAAAATGTTTTTGCTTGGCCTAGAATGCTTCACAGCGTGGCATTTAATTTATCTATCTCCATGGAGATAGATGCACTAGAATTTCTACTGTTGCAAATTTGTTTTTATCTTAACTCCAATGCACATTCTATTGCACATGACCATTTCACTGCTGTATCTTCCATTGCACATTTTTGATGCACACTGCACACTTTGGACATCTGTATATAGGTATTTATTTATTATGTTGCACTGTTTTAAGATTTTACATCTTAGACTTTAGTTTTAACTTTAGATCTCCGTCTTAGATAGTTTTTGTTGTGTTTTGTCTTCATATTGTATTTTGTACACTGTCTTTTTGCACTTGGCCAGAGAGAAACCAAATTTCGATTCACTGTATGTTGAACACATATGGCAGAATTGACGATAAAGCTGAACTTTGACCAGAAGGCTTTTCCACCAGGGATAGTTACAAGTGAGATCAAATGAGTAAATGAGAACGTGTTCTCAATCGATTTACCTGGTAAAATATAGAATACACAAATACAAATTTGTTTATACAAATAGTTTTTCAAGGTATTTGAATTAGGTTTCAAAGTCATGACGATCCATCTTCTAATGTGTTTGAGCGTAACTTTTGGTGTGAAGTAAAAAGCAGATAACATTGTATTAATTCAAAACATTAATTATCAAACTCAGTTCACTGTTGTGATTGGCTCAGCTGTGTCTAATCAATGAATACTTTTTGCAGTATAGTTTTAGCACTACTGATTTTGTCATTTGTCCAATAACTCAGGGAACTCCTCCTCCTCCTCTCCTCCTTGTCTATTCTTCTTCCTCCTCCCTCTCTCCCCCACCTCTCCTCCTCCGATCTTCCTTCTCCTCCTCTTCTCCTCCTCCTCCTCCTCCTCCTCCTCCCTCCCTCTCTCCTCCTCCTCCTCCTCCTCCTCCTCCTCCTCCTCTCTCCTCCTCCTCCTCCTCCTCCTCCTCCTCTCTCCTCCTCCTCCTCCTCCTCCCTCTCTCCTCCTCCTCCTCCCTCCCTCTCTCCACCTCCTCCTCCTCCTCCTTCTAAGTGTGGTCCAGCCTTAAATGACCAATCAGGAGCAGGCTTTTAGCTCCCCTCGTGTCCCTCTGCAAACAACTGTGTGTCTCTGTGTTTGTCAAAGTCAGTTTCCCAACAATTTATCAGTGGATCCAGCGCATCTGTAACTGAATAAATGAGTCCTGTTTCTGACCTGATTTAGACTTACCTAGACCTGTCTTAGACCTGTCTTAGACCTGTCTTAGACCTGTCTTAGACCTGTCTTGGTCCTGTCTTAGACCTGTCTTAGACCTGTCTTAGACCTGTCTTAGACCTGTCTTAGACCTGTCTTGGTCCTGTCTTAGACCTGTCTTGGTCCTGTCTTAGTCCTGTCTTAGACCTGTCTTAGACCTGTCTTGGTCCTGTCTTAGACCTGTCTTAGACCTGTCTTAGACCTGTCTTAGTCCTGTCTTAGACCTGTCTTAGACCTGTCTTAGACCTGTCTTAGACCTGTCTTAGACCTGTCTTGGTCCTGTCTTAGACCTGTCTTGGTCCTGTCTTAGACCTGTCTTAGACCTGTCTTGGTCCTGTCTTAGACCTGTCTTAGTCCTGTCTTAGACCTGTCTTAGACCTGTCTTAGACCTGTCTTAGTCCTGTCTTAGTCCTGTCTTAGACCTGTCTTGGTCCTGTCTTAGACCTGTCTTAGACCTGTCTTAGACCTGTCTTAGACCTGTCTTAGTCCTGTCTTAGTCCTGTCTTAGACCTGTCTTGGTCCTGTCTTAGACCTGTCTTAGACCTGTCTTGGTCCTGTCTTAGACCAATGGCCAATTGCCGACAACTGGAACGACTCAAAAATAAAACTGGTCTCACAATTCACAAGGACATGTACAATAACCACATTATTCACTACAAAGACTCAATATCCACTGCTAAATCCACCTACTACTACGGCCTGATTCACTCCAACAAACACAACTCCAAGACCCTTTTCTCACTTCTCTCTAACATAACAAAACCCCCTGACTCTCTGCCCAACCACCTGTATTCCACTGATTTTTGCAATTCTCTCATGTCTTTCTTTGTCTCCAAGATCACAACCATCCACCAACACCTGACTAATGGAGCTGCAGTCTCTGGAGTGGACACCTTCTTCCCGCACTCACCTCTGTCACCATTTTCAAGTTTTTCCCTTCCTTCTGTCCAAGTCGTCTCTGAGCTCATTCTTAACTCCAAACCCTCTACCTCCCAACTTGACCCTATTCCTAGAACCCTTGTTAAATCCTGTCTCTCCTCTCTTGCCCCCATCATCACTAACATCATTCACTCTTCCCTGGTCTCTGGTACGGTTCCTTCATCTCTCAAAACTGCCTCTGTTACTCCCATTCTGAAAAAACCCGGTCGAGATCCCAACAACTTCAATCACCTCCGTCCTATTTCCAACCTGCCCTTCAGTGCCAAAATTCTTGAAAAAACTGTTGCCTCTCAACTCCACACTCATCTCACCACTAACAATATCTACGAACAATTTCAATCCGGTTTCCGCCCCCTCCATAGCACAGAAACAGCACTTCTCAAAATCACCAACGACCTCCTGTTAGCTTCTGATTCCGGTTTACTTTCCATCCTCATCCTCCTCGATCTGACAGCAGCTTTTGACACAATCTCCCACAACATCCTCATTCACAGACTTCAGTCCATTGGCATTTCCCACATTCCTCTCTCCTGGTTCATTTCATATCTCTCTGATCGCAGTCAATTTATCCAATTCAAATCTTGCAAATCCAACTTTCCCTGTCACTGCTTGTGTTCCCCAAGGCTCTGTCTTAGGTCCCCTTCTTTTTATCATTTACATCCTTCCACTTGGCTTTCTGTTCCGTAAACACAACATTCTTTTTCACTGTTACGCGGATGACACCAGCTCTACATTTCTACCAAACCTTCCTCATCTCTCCCTCCAACCTCTCTTACCCTCTGTCTACAAGAAATCCATTTTTGGTTCTCCTCCAACTTTCTCAAACTTAACAGCTCTAAAACTGAAGTCCTCCTGTAGGCACCCCCTCCACTATCTCCAAATCCAGCAGTTTCTCTATATCTATCCATGATTCCACTGTCCTTCCTTCCCCTCAGATCAAGAGTCTGGGTGTCATCCTTGACAGCACACTTTCTTTTCAATCCCATATTAATAACATCACCTGCTCCGCCTACTTTCACCTCCGCAATATCTCTCGTCTCCGCCCCTCTCTCCCTCCTCACACCACTGCCATACTCGTTCACAGCCTCGTTACTTCCCGGATCGACTATTGCAACTCCCTCCTCTTTGGTCTCCCCAATAAATCCCTCCAGAAACTGCAGCTTCTCCAAAATTCCGCTGCCCGCATCATCACCAGGACCCCCTCCTCCAACCACATCACCCCCGTCCTCCAACTACTACACTGGCTTCCCATAAAACAAAGAATTCACTTTAAAATTCTCCTAACCACATTCAAAGCAATCCATAACCTGGCCCCACCTTACATCACTGACCTCCTCCACATCTCCATTCCTTCTTGCTCCCTCCGCTCCTCCTCCTCTCTCCAGCTCTCTGTCCCCTTTGCTCGTCTCATCACCATGGGGGGCAGAGCCTTCAGCCGCTCTGCTCCCCTGCTCTGGAACTCACTCCCTCCTGACCTCCGCAATATTGACTCTCTTCCTATTTTCAAATCCAGACTCAAAACTCACCTGTTCAGACAATCCTACACCACAGAACAGTCACTTTCACCATCTTCCAGTTTTTGTATCTTCTTGTATCTTCTTTGTATTTTAAGTATTTTTATGTTTTCACTTTGTTTTGTACAGTGTCCTTGGGTGTCTTGAAAGGCGCTTTTAAATAAAATGTATTATTATTATTATTATTATTATATATTATTAGACCTGTCTTAGACCTGTCTTAGACCTGTCTTAGACCTGTCTTGGTCCTGTCTTAGACCTGTCTTGGTCCTATCTTGGTCCTGTCTTGGTCCTGTCTTAGACCTGTTTTGGTCCTGTCTTAGACCTGTCTTAGACCTGTCTTAGACCTGTCTTAGACCTGTCTTAGACCTGCCTTGGTCCTGTCTTAGACCTGTCTTAGACCTGTCTTAGACCTGTCTTAGACCTGTCTTGGTCCTGTCTTAGACCTGTCTTAGACCTGTCTTAGACCTGTCTTAGACCTGTCTTAGACCTGTCTTGGTCCTGTCTTAGACCTGTCTTAGACCTGTCTTGGTCCTGTCTTGGTCCTGTCTTAGACCTGTCTTAGACCTGTCTTAGACCTGTCTTGGTCCTGTCTTAGACCTGTCTTAGACCTGTCTTGGTCCTGTCTTAGACCTGTCTTGGTCCTGTCTTAGACCTGCCTTGGTCCTGTCTTAGACCTGTCTTAGACCTGTCTTGGTCCTGTCTTGGTCCTGTCTTAGACCTGTCTTAGACCTGTCTTAGACCTGTCTTAGACCTGTCTTAGACCTGTCTTGGTCCCGTCTTAGACCTGTCTTAGACCTGTCTTGGTCCTGTCTTGGTCCTGTCTTAGACCTGTCTTAGACCTGTCTTAGACCTGTCTTAGACCTGTCTTGGTCCTGTCTTAGACCTGTCTTGGTCCTGTCTTAGACCTGCCTTGGTCCTGTCTTAGACCTGTCTTAGACCTGTCTTAGACCTGTCTTAGGCCTGTCTTTGACCTGTCTTGGTCCTGTCTTAGACCTGTCTTAGACCTGTCTTAGACCTGTCTTAGACCTGTCTTGGACCTGTCTTGGTCCTGTCTTAGACCTGTCTTAGACCTGTCTTAGACCTGTCTTAGACCTGTCTTGGTCCTGTCTTAGACCTGTCTTGGTCCTGTCTTAAACCTGTCTTGGTCCTGTCTTAGACCTGTCTTAGACCTGTCTTGGTCCTGTCTTAAACTCTTGGTCCTGTCTTAGACCTGTCTTAGACCTGTCTTAGACCTGTCTTAGACCTGTCTTGGTCCTGTCTTAAACTCTTGGTCCTGTCTTAGACCTGTCTTAGACCTGTCTTAGACCTGTCTTAGACCTGTCTTAGACCTGTCTTGGTCCTGTCTTAGACCTGTCTTGGTCCTGTCTTAGACCTGTCTTAGACCTGTCTTAAACCTGTCTTGGTCCTGTCTTAGACCTGTCTTAGACCTGTCTTAGACCTGTCTTAAACCTGTCTTGGTCCTGTCTTAGACCTGTCTTAGACCTGTCTTGGTCCTCTCTTAGACCTGTCTTAGACCTGTCTTAAACCTGTCTTGGTCCTGTCTTAGACCTGTCTTAGACCTGTCTTAGACCTGTCTTGGTCCTGTCTTAAACTCTTGGTCCTGTCTTAGACCTGTCTTAGACCTGTCTTAGACCTGTCTTAGACCTGTCTTGGTCCTGTCTTAAACTCTTGGTCCTGTCTTAGACCTGTCTTAGACCTGTCTTAGACCTGTCTTGGTCCTGTCTTAGACCTGTCTTGATCCTGTCTTAAACCTGTCTTGGTCCTGTCTTAGACCTGTCTTAGACCTGTCTTGGTCCTGTTTTAGACCTAATTTAGACCTGGTTTAGACTTGATCTTGGGGTTTATCTTGCCATTGTCTTGGTTAAATCTTAGTTTAGATGGACATACCTATAGTTTGATTTAGTCCTGGCTTAGATCGGGTTTGGTCCTGGTTAAGACTTAGTTTACACTTGGTTTACGTCTACTTGAATTGTGCAGCTGTTTCAGTCCTGGGTTACACTTTGTTTACTATTTGTTTAAACTTTGAGTTTATCTTTTTTATCTGTGGATAAAAAGCATTTCTCCAACAACTGTTAATAGGTGCTCACAGGGAGCATTGGCTCCCTGTGAGTTACAGGATCGATTTTAAAGTTCTTTTACTGGTTTTTAAATGTCTTAATGGTCTTGGGCCTTCCTATCTTTCAGAACTGCTTTTCCCTTACGAACCTTCACGGGCCCTGCGCTCCTCCGGCAGCTCCTGGTCATTCCCAAAGTCAGGACACACACTCACGGAGAGGCGTCTTTTCAGTACTACGGCCCTCGTCTATGGAACTGCCTGCCGGAGGACCTCAGGGCTGCAGAGAACGTTCATGTTTTTAAGAGTGGGCTCAAGACTCACCTGTTTAGCTTGGCCTTTGACTGACTTCGGTCGTCTGCTTGCTTGTCTTTTATTTGTTCTTTTGTTTGTTATTTGTTCTTTTGTTTGTTGTTGCTGTTCCTGTTGTTGCTGCTGCTGTTGTTGCTGTTCCTGTTGTTGCTGTTCCTGTTGTTCCTGTTGTTGTTTTGTTGTTGCTGTTGTTGTTGCTGTTGTTGTTGCTTTTGTTGTTGCTGTTGCTTTCGTTGCTTTTGTTGTTGCTGTTGTTGTTCTTGTTGTTCCTGTTATTGCTGTTGTTGTTTTGTTGTCGCTGTGGTTCTGTTGTTGTTGTTGCTGTTCCTGTTGTTGTTGCTGTTGTTGCCTTTATTGTTGTTGCTGTTCCTGTTGTTGCTGTTGTTGCTGCTGTTGTTGCCGTTGTTGTTGTTGTTGCTGTTGTTGTTGCTGTCGTTGCTGTTGCTGTCGTTGTTGCTGTTGTTGTTGCTGTTGTTGCTGTTGTTGCTGTTGTTGTTGCTGTTGATGTTGTTGCTGTTGATGTTGGTGTTGCTGTTGTTGCTGCTGTTGTTGTTGTTGCTGTTGTTGTTGTTGCTGTTGTTTCTGTCGTTGTTGCTGCTGTTGTTGTTGCTGTTGTTGTTGCTGCTGTTGTTGTTGCTGTTGTTTCTGTCGTTGTTGCTGCTGCTGTTGTTGTTGCTGCTGTTGTTGCTGTCGTTGCTGTCGTTGCTGTTGCTGTCGTTGTTGCTGTTGTTGTTGCTGTTGTTGTTGCTGTTGTTGTTGCTGTTGTTGCTGTTGTTGTTGCTGTTGATGTTGTTGCTGTTGTTGTTGTTGCTGTTGTTGCTGCTGTTGTTGTTGCTGCTGCTGTTGTTGCTGTTGTTTCTGTCGTTGTTGCTGCTGTTGTTGTTGCTGTTGTTGTTGCTGCTGTTGTTGCTGCTGTTGTTACTGTTGTTGTTGTTGCTGCTGTTGTTCCTGTTGCTGTTGTTGCTATTGCTGTTGTTGCTGCTGTTCCTGTTGCTGTTGCTGTTCCTGTTGCTGTTGTTGCTGTTGTTCTTGTTGTTGCTGTTGTTGTTATTGCCTGCTGTTGCTGCTGTTGTTGATGTTGTTGTTGTTGCTGTTGTTGTTGATGTTGTTGTTGCTGCTGTTGTTGTTGCTGTTGCTGTTGTTTCTGTCGTTGTTGCTGCTGTTGTTGCTGCTGCTGTTGTTGTTGCTGATGTCCCTGTTGTCGTTGTTGTTGCTGCTGTTCCTGTTGCTGCTGCTGTTGTTGTTGTTGCTGCTGTTGCTGCTGTTGTTGCTGCTGTTGCTGCTGTTGTTGCTGTTGTTGCTGTTGTTGTTGTTGCTGCTGCTGCTGTTGCTGCTGTTGTTGTTGCTGCTGTTGCTGCTGCTGTTGCTGCTGTTGTTGCTGCTGCTGTTGTTGCTGTTGTTGATGCTGTTGTTGCTGCTGTTCCTGTTCCTGTTCTTATTTTTTTTTCTTTTTTTTTTTTTCCCTGGCGGCACGGTGGCTGAGTGGCTAGCACTCATGCTTCACAGCAAGAAGGTCCGGGTTGCCCGGGCCTTTCTGTGTGGAGACTGCATGTTCTCCCCGTGTTTGGGTGGGTTTCCTCCGGGTACTCCGGTTTCCCCCACCAACCTAAACATGCGCCATAGGTAAACTCCTCCAGCTTAGGGCCCGACCAAGACTAAATGACAAAACAAAATCATGGGGATGGTCTCCGGGTCAAATATAGAAACAACTTCTCCTGTGCGAGATCAATAAAGGTCAATCTTCTAATCCTTGACCACTGTAAGGCGCTTTGTGCTACAATTTTGTATGAAAAGCGCCTTATAAATATTTGATTGATTGATTGATTGATAGTGTCTTGCCTAAGGACACAATGACAGCACACTGATCAGACCTGGGATTGATCCAGCAACTTTTTCATAATACAATCCTCATCAAATGTTTGCAGAGCTTTAGACACAGCTCAGTTTTTATATTGAAGAGGAACTTTTCATTCATAAAATCTTTTAGTCCTGTAAAGACATTTTTAATTTGAAAATCTTGTTTCCTTTAAAGTTTAATATTCAGTTTTCTCTGTTTTGGAAAGTGTGGAAAGTGTCGCAACTTTTGTAGTCCAGTCCTCCAGACCACAAGTGCGTACAACTGTCACTCCCTCTCTTCTGTCTCATTTCCCTCCCTCTCTCACCCCTTCTTTCTCCCTCTCTCTCTCTTTTTTTCTCGCTCTCCCTCCCTCTCCCCCTTCTCTCTCTTTGTCTTTTTTCTCTCTCTCCTCTTTTCTTTTTCTCTCCGTCTCCCTCCATCATTTGTTCTCTCTCCAACCTCTTTCTCACTCTTTTAGTTACTATTCTTCCTCCCTCATTCTGCCCCCTCCACACCTCTCCTCTTTCTCCCTCTCTGTCCACACCTCTGCTCACTTATTCTCTCTCTCTCTCTCTGTCTTTTCTCTTTCTCTCACACCCTCTCCTCCTCCATACCTCCTCCCCGTTTCTTGCTCTCTCTCTCTCTCTCTCTCTCTCTCTCTCTCTCTCTCTTACCTCTCTTTCCCCCATTGTCATCTCTCACCTTTCACCACTCTCTTGTCCTCTCTCTCTCCCTCTGCCCTTCTCTTTCTCACTATTCTGTCCTCTCTTTCCACACCTCCCCTTTCTCTCTCTCTCTCTATCCCTCTCTCAACTCCCCACCTCTCCCCCTCCCTCTGTCGTCACCCCCCCCTTTATTTCACCCCATTCCTCTCTCTCTCTCTCTCTCTCTCTCTCTCTCTCTCTCTCTGTCTCTCTCTCTTTCAACCCCCTCTCCCTCCCTCTCTCTTCCCCGTTGTCATCACCCCCCTTCCTCTCTTGTCCTCCCCGCTCTCTCTCTCTCCTTTCCTCCCTTCCTCCCTCCTTCCCTGTGAGTGAGGGGTGTATGTCCCTCTCCTCCCTTCTCTCCCTCCCTCCCTCCCTCCTTGCCTGTGCAGGAGGGGTGTATGTCCCTCTCCTCCCTCCCTCCCTCTCTCCCTCCTTCCCTGTGAAGGAGGGGTGTATGTCGCTCTCCTCCCTTCTCTCCCTCTCTCCCTCCTTCTCTGTGAAGGAGGGGTGTATGTCCCTCTCCTCCCTCCCTCCCTCTCTCCCTCCTTCCCTGTGAAGGAGGGGTGTATGTCCCTCTCCTCCCTTCTCTCCCTCCTTCCCTGTGAAGGAGGGGTGTATGTTCCTCTCCTCCCTTCTCTCCCTCTCTCCCTCCTTCCCTGTGAAGGAGGGGTGTATGTTCCTCTCTCTCTCTCTCCCTCCCTCCCTCCCTGTGAAGGAGGGGTGTATGTCCCTCTCCTCCCTTCTCTCTCTCCCTCCCTCCTTCCCTGTGAAGGAGGGGTGTATGTCGCTCTCCTCCCTTCTCTCTCTCCCTCCCTCCCTCCCTCCCTCTCTCCCTCTTTCCCTGTGAAGGAGGGGTGTATGTCCCTCTCTCTCTCCCTCTCTCCCTCCTTCCCTGTGAAGGAGGGGTGTATGTCCCTCTCCTCCCTCCCTCCCTCTCTCCCTCCTTCCCTGTGAAGGAGGGGTGTATGTCCCTCTCCTCCCTCCCTCCCTCCTTCACAGGGAAGGAGGGGTGTATGTCCCTCTCCTCCCTTCTCTCTCTCCCTCCCTCCTTCCCTGTGAAGGAGGGGTGTATGTCGCTCTCCTCCTCCCTCCCTCTCTCCCTCCTTCCCTGTGAAGGAGGGGTGTATGTCGCTCTCCTCCCTTCTCTCCCTCTCTCCCTCCTTCCCTGTGAAGGAGGGGTGTATGTCCCTCTCCTCCCCTCTCTCCCTCCCTCCCTCCCTCCCTGTGAAGGAGGGGTGTATGTCCCTCTCTCTCTCCCTCTCTCCCTCCTTCCCTGTGAAGGAGGGGTGTATGTCCCTCTCCTCCCTCCCTCCCTCTCTCCCTCCTTCCCTGTGAAGGAGGGGTGTATGTCGCTCTCCTCCCCTCCCTCCTTCTCTGTGAAGGAGGGGTGTATGTCCCTCTCCTCCCTTCTCTTCCTCCTTCCCTGTGAAGGAGGGGTGTATGTCGCTCTCCTCCCTCCCTCTCTCCCTCCTTCCCTGTGAAGGAGGGGTGTATGTCCCTCTCCTCCCCTCTCTCCCTCCCTCCCTCCTTCCCTGTGAAGGAGGGGTGTATGTCCCTCTCTCCCTCCCTCCCTCCCTCCTTCCCTGTGAAGGAGGGGTGTATGTTCCTCTCCTCCTCTCCCTCCCTCCCTCCCTCCTTCCCTGTGAAGGAGGGGTGTATGTCCCTCTCCTCCCTTCTCTCCCTCCCTCTCTCCCTCCTTCCCTGTGAAGGAGGGGTGTATGTCCGTCTCTCCGGAGCTCCAGTCAGAGCAGGAGTGCACAGGGCTTCACTTCTCTCTATGGGACCTTCTATAACTCGACTTTTTACCTTCTTTTAGTGTTTTTTCCACAGTTGTGGAGTGTTTTTTCCACAGTTGTGGAGTGTTTGCAGAGGGTTTCTGCTGTTGCTGTTGCTGTTGCTGCTGTTGCTGTTTGCAGTTTCAGGTATGTGCTGTTTGCTGTTTGCTGTTTGCTGTTTGCTGTTTGCACTGCACATTTTCAGTCTGTTTGAACATGTAGAACTGCCTCATGTTGAACTCGTCACACATACATTTCTATACATTTATACTATTACTACTAATACTACTACTGTATTACTACTATTACTACTACTTCTGTACAGTTGTATGAGTATAGGGGGTCAGTATTTATTATGTGTACATTTCCTTTTTGGTTATTTTTTGGTTATAAAAGGTGATGTACTAAAGTGTCTCATTCTGCTGCTTATTTATTACAGCTCATCATCTTTTAACAATATTGTACATTTAGAATAGTTTTAGTGGTTTAAATCTGCTCCTGGGTTTTTGTGTCAGTGATAAATTAGTTTCACTATTATCGTTTATGAGTGTCTCACTGACACTCATAGTTTCATAGTTTTATGTATGAGGTTCACTTCTTCTCATGGCTGCTCATTGAAAGTGAAATTTGAATGATCGCGATTAGCAAATCACAAATACTGACATTTTTCAAGTACCATCATTTCTTCCACAAACAAAATATCTTGTCTTATTATAGATAAAAACCCTGTATTTGATCCATGTTCTGAAATGTGATTCTTGTCTTAGACAGTTACAGTTATTTCAGTCTTTTTGTCAGTTCTTCTGGTGTATTTAAAATGTGACCTATTATTAAAACATAAAGTGCAAATCTAATCACAACTGAAATGCTTCTAATGTTGTAATGTTTCTGTGCAATATAAATACAACAAAATTATAGAGGTTAAAGTCACATTTTGAAGATTGTGAAATAAAATAATGAATCTCTGGTGTAGGCTGCACCACCTCTGGCTTCATACTTATTTAACAAACAACTTTATTGATTGTTAAGGTTAAGGTTTAGACTGTAGGGAAATCTGTCCTCTGCATTTGACCCGTTCTTCAGTGTATCTGGGCCGATCTGTCAGAAGCACTGGGCGATTCTCTTGTGTTGTAAGATATATAATGTTTCATCAAATTATAATTAAGTGAAATCATCTTAAATACATCATAAAAAACTATTACTGCTACTTAGGTAACAGGGGTACTATGGGTAATAATCCACAGAGAGTCTTAAGTTCTGTCATCTAACACACTCATAGTAATGATTATTCCTAAAACATTAGTAATGCTACATAATTACTATTTTTTCCATTTGGGTTACTAAATGTTAGTCCTGCAAACTCATGTTTTTATTGGCAGTGGTAACGTTAAATAATGACTACCAGGATTTTCCTAATAATGTTATTAGACATTTTAGGCTAAAAAGGAGGCACAAAACACAAACCAAATAAAAGTACAAGTGCAAACAAACAAAGATGCAGTGAAATGTCAACACTGGGTGAATCAAAGACATTTGTGCAGTTTGTTTCATAAAAGGTCTCTATATTTATGAATTATGATAACAGAAATAGTCAAAATAGAACAAATCACGTGTAACCAAGTTTACAAGTCGCTGACCTCTTTAGGTAGTTTAACTCTTCAGTTAAAGGCTCCAGATTATCGTCCTGACTAAAGTGAAAGCACAAAAGCACTCTTCTAAAACTAAATCATAGACCAGCTCTAATCCTGGTCTATGATTTCATCCTGGTCCAGTCCTGGTCCAGTCCTGGTTTAGTCCTGGTTGAGTCCTGGTTTAGTCCTGGTTCAGTGCTGGTTTAGTCCTGGTTTAGTCCTGGTTTAGTCCTGGTTGAGTCCTGGTTTAGTCCTGGTTTAGTCCTGGTTTAGTCCTGGTTGAGTCCTGGTTTAGTCCTGGTTTAGTCCTGGTTGAGTCCTGGTTTAGTCCTGGTTTAGTCCTGGTTTAGTCCTGGTTGAGTCCTGGTTTTGTCCTGGTTTAGTCCTGGTTTAGTCCTGGTTTAGTCCTGGTTGAGTCCTGGTTTAGTCCTGGTTTAGTCCTGGTTTAGTCCTGGTTTAGTCCTGGTTTAGTCCTTGTGGGTACAAGAGTGTTATAAGGATCCTTTCTAAAAGACTAGTAATGTTACTGTGTAAAGGAAAGTTTTAGTAATACTAGTACTTAGTAAACTTTATGAATAACATCACTGAGTTAAGTCTTGTGATGTTACTATTTGTTCAAAAAACACCATATTATCCAACAATATTCATTTGAATACATCTTATTTTTACTAGTTGAAAATGTAATAATCTATGTAAAGTTTAGTATTACTGTGTTAAAATGACATAATCACATATTACAGTGTTACATGCAAATGAGCTCTCTCTTCTACTACTGCATTCTTTTATCTGAAGACCCCGTAACTAATACTTATCAATACAAAGTACACGGCAGTTAGAGTCATTTACTGTCAAAACTTTAGCTAACTAAATCTCTGCTGAAGTACATGACGCAGTGTCGTGTGTTCAATATTATGTATGCTAATATTATCCTTTACAGAGCGCTCTCTTTTAGCCCAAAACAATGAAACCTCTTTTGTCCTTTAGCTCTGGTCTTATGAACGCTGCTGTGAGGACGCAGAGCTGGACTATAACCCCAAACACTGGACTTTAATGGGCCGTACGGTTGCCAAACTGTGGCTCTTTCATTCTTGGCTCTGTTCCTACATCAGACGTCACTGTTTGTAGGGTTAACCTCGTTCTTATTGATCAAGAATAATCTGGTCAATTTTACTGTATTGCACAAGTTTTGGAACAAATTCTCCTTGTTCAGCTGCACGAGGTTACATCACTAATATGTTGAACTCTTAAACACAAGTTAAATCCAGTTTTAAATTCACAAGATGAAATCGTCTGCACTATTTTCTGATCTATGTGATCATGTCGTTTCATCACAAACAGGACTGGAGTTCTTCTCTCAGATAGAAAACACTGTTCCACCTTGTGATGTCATGGAAGTGCTCCACTGTGTTGTTAAACTCCAAACACCTTCACTAGAATCATTTGGATCATTTCAAACATGGACATGCCAATCTCTAGTGAATTTAAAGAAAAAAGTAGCTGTTAATTTGAAAACTACATCTTCATCACATCACAGGGTGGAACATGTGGAGCTTTGGAGATGTAAACAGACTAATAATAAAGGATTCTGAAATGCCCTATTTGGCCTCACCATTCAGTGTTTTTTTGTCTGTACAGGTTGAAATGTGTGCAAAGCTTATACTGGGAAGGGCATCTGATGACTTCAAACTTTAGCTTGAATTCAAATCACAAAGTTTTCAGTTTTCACATTATTTACATCATAATAAATGTTAAAGTTTTTCCTCAAACATCAAAGATTCACATTTGTGGTGGAGGTCGCTACTTGTCTCCATGGAGATTCTGTTATATCCAGTTTGAATGGAAAGTTCCACAGTACCATGAAAGTTATCAATATTCAAGTTATCAATATTGCATTTGATCAGTTAACCTTGAAATACCTTGAAAACATGTGTTCTTAATGAGAGTGGCCGCTCCACAGATCTGACTTGTAACTTCACCTGCTTCTCTCCATGAAGGTGAAGAAGTTTAATGCCACACTGTGAAACATGCCAGGCAAACAAATAACACCATGACACCGGAACAGTTGCATAGTTTACGTAACTTTTGACTTCTCCTTGAGTAATATGAGTTTGCTTAGGGGCTCTGACCTCTGACCTCTGTGTTATATAATTGAAACAGGCTTTTCACCATGTCATTCGTCTGCTGCAAACAGGTGAATATCACAACACGCTGGGTCTTGTTCAAACATTGACTCAAGCTAAAAGACATTGTAAGGCGCCTATACAATTTTAGTTTATGTAATTTATGTAAAAATGTTCATATGTTCATGTTGTATATTAGATCAGAGCATTGAACTGGCAGCATTAGTTTGAATTATATGGACTTAATAATTATAGATTAAACCTTTATGTTCTAGTCACAGTGCTGGTGTTATCAGAGATGCAAATGGCCATTGTTTTGTTATCACAGTGGAATCTTTACAGTTTGATAACATTCTTACCTTTCTGCCTTTATTCACTAGAGTTACATTTACAACTCTAGCGCCATAACACATTTTGAAATATAGAAAATATGGACGAAAAACAATAATATTGAAACAAATCACACAATAACCCAAGAGCAGATTATTCTAAATCTACTAGACTGTTTTAAAATAATATGCTGCAATATATAAAAAGCAGAATGAAACACTTTGCTCTCACTCGAGTCGAGAAGTCAATAGTTCAAACTTCCACAGTCTGGCTCAACTCTTACAAAAAATACCCCCCAAAAAATGTACACACGATAAAGTTTCACCCCAAACAGTAATATTAACTATAGTAATAATAGTAACAGTAGTAAAGTAATTATGGTGATAGGCCTATAGTTGCATTGATAAGATAAAATAAGACTTTATTGATCTCGCGCAGGAGAAATGACTTGTCACAGTAGCTCCAGGTTAACCTGGGAAATCCCAGGCTGCTTTCGTTTGTTCCGATCTGAAAGAGCCTGGCAACTATGGTAAGAGAGCTCTCCTGATTCTGGGAGCCAATCAGAGAGCGGGGAGGGGTGGAAAGACGGTGACTTGTACTACGGGACAAACGGAAACTTGTAGTTTGAACTGACAACTGACATGATTGGCTCTGGGCTACGTATACGCCACATGATAGACATTCATAACGCCCAATAAACGGCCGTTGGCGATCGTAAACCACACCTCCACTACGAGATATTTTGAAGGTGCTCCCAGACCATATCTCACTTGTGATATGGTCAGGTGTAGGGACGTCAACAATTAATCGACTTACGATTAATTGTCGATCAAGACGTTGGTCGAACAAAATGCATTAATTGTAATAAATCGCTAATTGCGGACACGCGCACCCGCGTGGTCATGAAACAAGGCAACTGCGCACCGCGCTGCGCCAAGCTCGACTCACAGCCGGCCGCAGGCGCCAACGGCACTGCCCGCGCGTACACCGGGGGCTGCTGAGCACGAGATCGAACCGCGGCGCACGAAACCAGCAGCGGCACATGGTGGTTTAATCCTGGTTTAGTCCAGGCCCAGTCCAGGTTTAGACCTGGTTTAGACCTGGTTTAGTCCTGGTCTAGTCTCTTAGTCAATCAGGACGCAGAACACAATGTTACACTATTAAAAAAAAAAAAAAAAATTTAAATAAAAAAAAATCTGCGAACCGCGACAGAGCGAGGGATTAGTGTATTCTGTTATTCAGCATCAATACATTTGTCTGCTTTTTACTAAGGAATAATTGAGGAATATACAATATAATAATACTATGATATATTTATGACTCAGTGTTATGTTACTATAGCTTATATTCTTAAAGACCCTATTGAAACACTCAAATTCAGGTGAAAAACGCCGCTTATCAATTAATCGTTAATCGATCGATAAGGTCAATCAACTATAGATTAATGAATTAATCGATCATTTGCGTCTCTAGTCAGGTGCAAACCAGGCAAGCTCCAGGTAGGGACAGTTTGAATAAGAAAGAAAAGTGCATGCAGCAAGAATGGCATAAAAATAAGTATGAATTGTTCTTTATGATATTGAAATATAATAATATAATATTGAAATATAATAAGCCTAAAGAGAAATGCAGCTTTGTCCAAACAGTTCTATAGCCGATTATTTTCTTTGACAAAATACAGAATCCAGGGTTCTTTTACTACATGGAAAAGAAGTGGAAAAGAATAATGCAACTTACTTTTCTGGTATTTGTTCAGTAATAATGGCCCATCCTTTGGACAAAGACGTTAGGATAAGACAGTATTTGAGATGATCTGGTTTTTGTTGAATTTGGCAAATTTAACAATTGTGGTGACAATTCTTTTTAGTCAATTTGAGCCACTTTGGATAATTATTATGAATCAGAGATACTTCACTCTGGGACCAAAATGGATTTAATGTTGATCTTAGAAGTATATATGCTTCACCCTTGTGATTGGGTGCAGGTTTGAACTGAAGTCATAATAGCAGCTGATTAATACTGTAAATGGCAGTTGATCAATGAACCCAATGAACTGTACAGCCCCCAAGGCATCCCCGTGTGCAACTACGCATAAACTCACAGTGAGGAATCAGTGAGGAACTTGACTGGCATCTACAATGTTTATATTTTGTGTTTTAATGTTATGGTAATATACTTTTGTGCTCTACAGGCTTGTCAAAACCTCTCAGCTTCTCTTTATTCATTATGAATTCACTCAGTACTTCTATAGCTACTTCTATAGTCACTATAGTCACTATACTGACTATAGTGACTATAGTGACTATAGTCACTATAGTCAGTATAGTGACTATAGTGACTATAGTGACTATACTGACTATAGTGACTATAGTCACTATAGTCACTATAGTCAGTATAGTGACTATAGTGACTATAGTGACTATACTGACTATAGTGACTATAGTCACTATAGTCACTATAGTCACTATAGTCACTATAGTGACTATAGTGACTATAGTCACTATAGTCACTATAGTCAGTATAGTCAGTATAGTCACTATAGTCAGTATAGTCAGTATAGTGACTATAGTCACTATAGTGACTATAGTGACTATAGTGACTATAGTCACTATAGTCAGTATAGTCACTATAGTGACTATAGTGACTATAGTGACTATAGTGACTATAGTCACTATAGTCACTATAGTCAGTATAGTCAGTATAGTGACTATAGTCACTATAGTGACTATAGTGACTATAGTCACTATAGTCACTATAGTCAGTATAGTCAGTATAGTGACTATAGTCACTATAGTGACTATAGTGACTATAGTCACTATAGTCACTATAGTCAGTATAGTCACTATAGTCACTATAGTCACTATAGTCACTATAGTCACTATAGTCAGTACTCGAGTTGAGGGGGGATGGGGGGGGGCATCCCTTCTTCCATCCCTTGTGGCATTTTATCAATCAGGCATGAAAATCTCACCTTTTGGCGAAATTCACCGTTTTGAAGTCAAAATACGTGACCGACATAAATCGTGGCCAGTTCCAAGAGCCAATCATAGGCCGAACTGCGCTCTGGCTTCCAATCACGATTAGCGTTGTTGTGTTTGTGCCTGTTTGCTGATCAGCTGTGAGCGAGCCGTGTTAATATGTACGTTACGTTAATGCTATGTAAGAAGGAACTTTCGCCTCGGGACTCGGGATAAATATGTCGGTTTCCACGTGCTTACACGTGGACATGCAAATTATCAGACAACACCGCAAACTACAGAGCTGACCGTGTTCTTATGGGGTGAGTTATATTATCACATATTAGCTGACAGCAGGGGCCCGGGACTAAACTGGGACTAAACCAGGACTAAACCAGGACTAAACCAGGTCTAAACCAGGACTAAACCGGGACTAAACCAGGACTAAACCAGGACTAAACCAGGACTAAACCAGGACTAAACCAGGACTAAACCAGGACTAAGGTGTGTGTGTGTCCCGCTGGAAAATATGTCACATAAATGAAAAATTTCACCATCCCCGCGGTTTCATTTTACAACTCAACTAGTTGAATAGTGGAATAGTCACAGCTGCCCTGGGGCTGTCAGAACAGAGGCTGCCAATCTCTCAGCCTCTCCAACCACCACCAACCAACCAATTCAAAAAAGGAATCAGACAGAACTCATTTAAGATGATTCAGAGCGGGACGTTTGTGGGTTTGACTGGTTCTTTCTGTGTGGAGTTTTCATGTTTCTGTGTCAAAGTGGGTTTGTCCACTCTGACCCCCCCATTAACCCAAGCCTAGCTCAAAATGGGGAAATGGGCGCCCACTGCTCCTGACAGTTTGCTCTAGTGGGTGAAGGATGTGTCAAATCCAGAGAATTAAGTTTGCTTCAGAGAGATTAATAAAGTTTGAGACACACAAATGGTACTGGGACTAGGTGATTTTATTTACTGACAGAGTAAGATGTCCAAATAATATTCATAAGTTCCAAATAAGACCACGTGCAGGATTCTTCTCTGTTCAAGAAATTGATGTGCAATTCTTTTACTGAGAGTCTGATTAAAACACATCATCGTCAGCTGCAGTATGACCTCCTCAGGCTGAACTCTCTCTTTCTGCAGGTGCAAATATGCTGGACAAATGCCTGTCTTTTGGTCGGTCCCTGGTGCGGAGGAAGGTGGTGGATATGAGTTCTCTGGAGGAGTCGAAGCTGTGCCGTTGCCTGGGCACAGTGGACCTCATCGCTCTGGGGGTGGGCAGTACTTTGGGGGCAGGGGTGTACGTTTTGGCCGGAGAGGTGGCGAAAGGAGACTCTGGGCCCAGTATTGTTATATCTTTCCTGATAGCAGCTCTGGCCTCTGTGATGGCTGGACTGTGCTATGCTGAGTTTGGAGCTCGAGTGCCTAAAACAGGGTCGGCGTATCTCTACAGTTACGTGACAGTGGGAGAAATCTGGGCCTTCATCACTGGCTGGAACCTCATTCTGTCCTATGTCATTGGTAAGTACCTGCTCTACATTTTATCAAGATTTTGTAGAGTTTAGTGCAGTTTTTAGGTTAATATAAGTTCCATTGTGCTCTGGATGTTAAGAACTTTAAAGGTGCATTGTGTCCTCTCCGTAGAAATGTTTTTGCTTTGTCTGGAATGTTTCACAGTATGGTATTCTCATGTATGGTATTAAATCTTTAAATCAAACCAGAGACCAAACCAGGCCAAGTTACAGGTCAGATCTGTGGAGAGTAAAACCACGTATAATTGAATAAATGTAAATTATATCTGTTTAATGACAGACTGTAAAACATTTCAGGCAGAACAATGATATATCCATGAAAACAAGCAGGTGCTGGACTCCCAACCAACATGTTAAATAGTGCACCTTTAACCCTCAATATTTATTACCCAGAATGCAAATACAAAACCTAGAATTCTAAGGACGGCATAGGTTTAAAAGTGCACTATGTAACTTTTCTGCCAGAGGGTCTGTTTTCATGGGGATGTTCTTGCTTTGCCTGGAATGTTCCACAGTATTGCATAAAACTTATCTATTTGCATGGAGAGGCAGGTGAAGTTACAGATCAAATCTGTGGAGAATGCATTTTTTCAGGTATTTTTCTAGCACTGAAAACACCTGTAATTTAATATATGCAAAATAGACTGATGATAGGCAAATAACACCGGCAATAACACCAATAACACTGCATGGGTTAGATAACCCTAGGGTCACTGGACTAAAGGGCCCAGATGCACTAAACTAAAGGGGTATGGTGTTAAAAATACAGTGGAGCACTTCCTGTATTACCACATGACATCACAAGGTGGAAGAGACTCAGCCTAAAATTCAGGGTTTGTGTGAAACAAAACATAACTCTAGGTATGTTTTTGACAAGGAAGGAACATTATAGCATATATTAGAAATAGTGTAACATGGGCCCTTTAAGCAGGACCAAACCAAGTCTACAGGACGACCTATGACCTTTATTCCGTTGTATAAATACCCCTGATGGTAAATCCCCTGGTGTTTACGCAGGTACATCATCAGTGGCGCGTGCTTGGAGTGGGACCTTTGATGAGATGATCGGAGGACACATCGAGAGTTTCTGTCAAACATATTTCAGTATGAACTACCCCGGCCTGGCCCCGTACCCTGACTTCTTCGCTGTCTGCCTCATCCTCCTCCTCTCCGGTGAGATTCTGGACAAAAATTATGAGGTTTTTATTGGGAACAAAAACTTCACATTAGGCCATGCAAAGGTACTATTTAATAGTTATTTTAGGTAATATTTAATATTGTGGCCACACCAGCTGATCCTGTCAGGTCTCAGGAGCTCAGCAAGGCCGGCTGTTATTATTACAGTGGTACCTCACCTTACGAAATTAATTAGTTCCAGAAGTGGTTTCGTAACGTGAAAAATTCGTAAGTTGAGTAGCTATTTCAATGGAAAAGGCCTGATCCGTTCCAAGGTTTTTTTTTATAGTGTAACTTTTTTTTATAGTGTAACATTTGTGTTCTGCGTCCTGATTGGAATAAACCAGGTCTAGACCAGAACTAAACCAGGTCTAAACCTGGACTGGACCTGGACTAAACCAGGATTATCCCGGGACATGGCAGTGCCGTTGGAGGAGAGCGTTGCTCGTGTCTCCGCGCTCCTTGCGCGTTCCGCGCTAGAGCTAAGAGGCCGAGAAAGACGCTCTTTCAGCGGGAATAAGAGCGGGGCGGGCCGGGCTCTGGTTCTATCTGACCTCCAGAGCCGGGGGGCTGACACTGTGAGCTGTGAGCCGCGCGGGCCCGCGGCCCAGAGGGGGAGGCACAGCCCGGGCGCCGCGGCTCCATCCCGTGCCGTGTCAACGTCGCTTTTTGATCCTTCGATGTCGGCTCTTCCTATCATTGTTGTGATAAGTGTTGGATTGTTCACTCACTAAGGGAACGTGAGCGGGGTTTAGACCGTCATGAGACAGGTGAGTTTTACCACACTGATGATGTGTTGTTGATAGTAATCCTGTGTCTCCGCTCCCCTCGCACGTTCGGCGCTATATTGAGCCGTGTCCCCCCCACGCTTCACTATCAACACATTCCATTGAAAATCTATGAAAGTTCGAGTGTTCAAACGAGAGAGAAATGCGAGAAAAGCCCAACTCCAGTCTGAGAAAAGCGTAGAATGTGTGTGGTGAGGCATTTACAGCCCTAAAACATGTAGAACATTTGCCAAATACAAAGTTGTCCTACCTCGTGGACCTCTCCCACCGCGGGCCACCTCTGGAACCTAACCCCGTGTGTGTTGATAAAGTGTATTTACGTTTCGGGCGTGCATCTGAGCACGCATTAATTGAATTTTTGAGATTTCGCGTTTCGTAACTTGAAATTTTCGTTTGTTGGGTCATTCGTAAGGTGAGGTACCACTGTATTATTATTATTATTATTATTATTATTATTATTATTATTATTATTATTATTATTATTATTATTATTATTACAGCTGGCTAAAGTGCTGTACACAAACAGAACAGACAATCACAGTCACCTTATTAATAATCAATGAAAAGGAATACGTCTTCTCATATTATTCATATCATTCATGGCTTTTTGGTTAGGTGGCCAGCCAGAAGCACACACTCTGACAGAACTTTTTAAAGACATATATACAGTATATTATATTCAGTATATTATATACAGTATATTATATACAGTATATTATATACTATATAATATATTCAGTATATTATATACAGTATAATATATACAGTATATTATATACAGTATATTATATATATATAACACTCATGTCTCCCTAATTGGATTTGGCCATTTGTGTCACAACAAACACGGCTGCTTAAAAAAAGGGAGGAAAAATAATGCAGAGGACTGAGAAACAGCTTCCTGTTATATAAAACATTCTTTTTCCCTCATTCCAAAGATATATTATAATATTGTGTTTTAAATTGTAAATTGCTATGGCAACTGTCCTGACGTATCATGAGGTGTGAACCAAAATAAGAGTCAATATCAAAGCCATTAATAAACTTTTTAGGAAAGTTCCCAAGTGTTCAATTTAAAACTATCAATACTCGATCCAATGAGTATGGATTCATGAGCACCTAGTCGCATTAGAAATAGAAAAAGACAACATTAATTAGTTGATTATCAAGAATTTTATTGGGGAAATGCCATAATAGCAGTTGTAATAGTAGTAGTAGTACATGCAGTAGTACATGCAGTAGTACATGCAGTAGTAGATGCAGTAGTACATGCAGTAGTAGATGCAGTAGTAGATGCAGTAGTAGATGCAGTAGTACATGCAGTAGTAGATGCAGTAGTACATGCAGTAGTAGATGCAGTAGTAGATGCAGTAGTACATGCAGTAGTACATGCAGTAGTAGATGCAGTAGTAGATGCAGTAGTACATGCAGTAGTACATGCAGTAGTACATGCAGTAGTACATGCAGTAGTACATGCAGTAGTACATGCAGTAGTACATGCAGTAGTACATGCAGTAGTAGATGCAGTAGTAGCAGTAGTACATGCAGTAGTACATGCAGTAGTACATGCAGTAGTAGATGCAGTAGTACATGCAGTAGTAGATGCAGTAGTAGATGCAGTAGTAGCAGTAGTACATGCAGTAGTAGATGCAGTAGTACATGCAGTAGTACATGCAGTAGTACATGCAGTAGTACATGCAGTAGTTGCAGTAGTAGATGCAGTAGTACATGCAGTAGTAGATGCAGTAGTACATGCAGTAGTAGATGCAGTAGTACATGCAGTAGTACATGCAGTAGTAGATGCAGTAGTAGATGCAGTAGTAGATGCAGTAGTAGATGCAGTAGTACATGCAGTAGTAGATGCAGTAGTAGATGCAGTAGTACATGCAGTAGTAGATGCAGTAGTACATGCAGTAGTACATGCAGTAGTAGATGCAGTAGTACATGCAGTAGTAGATGCAGTAGTACATGCAGTAGTACATGCAGTAGTAGATGCAGTAGTAGATGCAGTAGTACATGCAGTAGTACATGCAGTAGTAGATGCAGTAGTAGATGCAGTAGTAGATGCAGTAGTACATGCAGTAGTACATGCAGTAGTAGATGCAGTAGTAGATGCAGTAGTACATGCAGTAGTACATGCAGTAGTAGATGCAGTAGTACATGCAGTAGTAGATGCAGTAGTAGATGCAGTAGTACATGCAGTAGTAGATGCAGTAGTACATGCAGTAGTACATGCAGTAGTAGATGCAGTAGTAGATGCAGTAGTAGATGCAGTAGTAGATGCAGTAGTACATGCAGTAGTAGATGCAGTAGTACATGCAGTAGTACATGCAGTAGTAGATGCAGTAGTACATGCAGTAGTACATGCAGTAGTAGATGCAGTAGTACATGCAGTAGTACATGCAGTAGTAGATGCAGTAGTACATGCAGTAGTAGATGCAGTAGTAGATGCAGTAGTAGATGCAGTAGTACATGCAGTAGTACATGCAGTAGTAGATGCAGTAGTAGATGCAGTAGTAGATGCAGTAGTACATGCAGTAGTACATGCAGTAGTTGCAATAGTGTTTAGTATTTTAAATGTTTTCAAAGTAATTTCACACAAATATTTCTCAAAGTGACCCTGATCTTTAAACCTTTGGCTGAAGTAAATTCTCAAACAGTTGATTTTGTCTTGGTGCCAGTGGATTTGGGTCGAGCAGGAGCACGAGCAGCGTCACAGCAGCGACTGGACCTTTCCCCTAGATTTAATCACAATCAACTCTTTAAATACACCTGGAGTTGGGTTTTGTTTCATTCACACATAGAAAACCCTCTGTTCCACCTTGTGATGTCATGTGGTAATACAGGAAGTGCTCCACTGTGTTTTTAAACTCCATACACCTTCACTAGAATCTTTTGGATGATTTCAGCCCTTGAAGTGCCATTCTCTACAAAATAAAAGGTAAAAGGCTGTTGAAACATGAAATCTACCTCTTGATGACATCACAAGGTGGATAGCATTTTGAACTTTGGAGATGTAGACAGACTAATCATTTAATCCTAATATAATAAAGGATTAGTCAAACATGTGTGAAAGAAACAAAACACAACCACAACCGTTTTTAATGAGGCAACAACATTGTAAAATGGCTTAAAGCTTCACAAGAGTCAGTTTGGCACATTTTTCCTTTTGTTTTGTAGAGATTTGCTATTCCAGGGCTGAAATAATCAAAATGATTCTAATGAAAGTGCTTTCCATTTGAGAGAAGAACTCTATATGCAGAGTTTGTATGTTAAACATGTGTAAATGAAACAAAACAAAACTATAGGTAAGTTTTGCTGAGGAACCAACATTATAACAGATCAGAAAATATCCCTATATGGGACCTTTAAGTCAAATAAGATTGAGATTCAGGATAAGAGTCATTACTTATTTTTGTTGTAGAATTACTAAATTTGTGCAGTATGTTCAGTGTCGTTATTCCAAACTTTAGCCAAACATAAAATTGTACCAAATAAATAATAAATAATATTGTAATAATACGTTTTATAGTTAGTTTCCTGTCTTAGAGACATAATAGTGTTTTTACTACTCCCTTATTATATGTTGGCTCTGCTTTTGCCACTTAAATAATTCGTTTAGTGTGAAAACTGTGACACTTCCTGTTCTGAACCATTTTAAAGTTACAATTATTCTTTTCAGTGCTTTAATATTTTTCTTTTTTTCTTCCAGGGCTGTTGTCGTTCGGTGTGAAAGAGTCGGCCTGGGTCAATAAAGTCTTCACCCTGATAAACGTGCTGGTTCTGCTGTTTGTGATCATCTCTGGGTTTGTCAAAGGAGACGGAGAAAACTGGAAGATCTCAGAAGAATCACTCATCAACATCACCAGAACCAAAAGGTAAGTTTTGATGATCAATAAGCAGACATGGGACCAAGTCACACATGTGCAAGTCTCAAGTAAGTCTCAAGTCTTCACCTTCAAGTCACAAGTAAGTCTCAAGTATTTTTTTCTTGGGCAAGTCAAGTCAAGTCAAGTCACAGGCTATGTCAAGTCAAGTCAAGTCAAGTCCTGTAATAGGTCAAGTCAAGTCCAAGTCAAGTGACCTTTGGCGTATTGTTGTAATTTTAGCTGCAGAATCTGATCTTAATAAAGGCAATATATAAGAAAGTGTAAGTAATCATCACTGGCTAATGTGCCCAACCTGTTATCAAATATTTGTATTGTAAATACTCATGTTCAGTAAAATACATCATAGACACAAACAAAACAGTGATAATGTAATTATTGGTTATTTATTGGTAAAAGTGATCTGTACATCGAAAACCAAACTGTTTCACATGTTTTCAACATTGTTTCAGCATTGAGCTGAAACCAGTAACAGCTAAAACAAACTTGTATTAAACTTTGTTACACTCCCTAACTCACTCTGTCCCACACACACTTTCTAACACACACACACACACACACACAGAATATCCACAAGTAGCTATCCTTTTACAAAGTAACAATAACAGCTAAAACAAATACTTACAGTAAATTAAAGTGTCACATTTCTTTGCTCTTTTCTTTGCACATTTCTCTCTCACACACTTTCTGTCACTCACACAGTATATCCATAAGTCATTCCCTTTTTGTGAGGAAACAAATAATAGCTAAAACAAATGGCTTATTAATATTAAACTTTGTTACATTTCTCCTCTCACTCACACACACACACACACACACACACACACACACACACGCACACACACACACACCACTCCTCGCGTGCGTAATGGGTCAGGCGCGCTCCTCGAGAGCTCGTGTATTTAGACTACACCTTTGTAAGAGACTGACTAAGAGTAAAAAGTGATGAGAGTTTTGTTTATTATTATTATTTGAACGTAGACCCTCGGTCAAGTGATCTCCTGCATACCACAAAACCAAACCAACAACTGATCTGAGCAACGCCAAGAGACATTAACGCCACACAGCCCTCCACCACAAGCGCAAACACAGCGCAACTCTCACATCTGAGGGGACGAAACCAGGACTGGACCAGGTCTAGACCTGGACTAAACCGGGATTAAACCACCATGGGCCACTCTTTGCTGATTTCGTGCGGCTGGTTTGTGGCTGGGGCTGAGAGTACGCGGTCGGGGCGCCGCGGATCGTTTTCATGCTCGCAGCCCCGGTGTACGCGCGGCCTCGTGCCGGTGGTGGTGCACGTGGTGCACGTGTTGCGTCCCAGGACATGGCAGTGCCGTTGAATGAGCACGAAAACATTATGTGACCACGCAAGTCATTCAAGTCATCGTGTCTCAAGTCAAGTCCCGAGTCCTAGACCTCCAAGTCCGAGTCAAGTCTCAAGTATTTCATTTTTTGTCGAGTCAAGTCACAAGTCATAAAAACAGCGACTCGAGTCGACTCGAGTCCAAGTCACTAAGTCTCAAGTCCCCATGTCTGTCAATAAGTAGAAGCAGGTGAAAATGGAATATAAAATGTGACTGTGATCTTATCTCATGCCAGTGTGAAAGTTTAGAAATATTTTTTGCATATATTGTGAATAATTTCTTTTCCGTTGTTTTATGTGTAATTGATCGGTGGATTTAAAGATACACTGTGTAACTTTTCTAGTGGAGGATCTGCCAAATGCTTGTCTCCATGGAGCTGTTCAAATGTTCAACATTATGGCATGAAATGTATCTAACTAACATTTATTTATTTACGGATGTGTTTCTATTGCTAAAAATATGAATGTTTACTGTAAGTGGGGCTGCTTCTCCAGAGATCTCACTTGTAAGTCGGCCTGTTGGTGCCCCCTTCATGTCTCCATGGACATAAATAAGTTTAATGCAATACTGTGGAACATACTAGGAAATGCAATAACAACACAATAAGCAATCCCTCTACCAGAAACATTTCACAGTGCGCCTGTAACAAAGTGTAAACCAATACAGAGCTAATGTACCATAATTCAAATTCTGAAACCTACAACAAGTTTTGTTTTGGAGTTGCCAAAAAATTAATTTCCTGTTTCTTTGATGATCACTCACAGCCACGTGCATCAGCCTACAGAGCTAAAATTTTAACTAAAAGTGCAGAATTAAAACTTGAATAAAGTGGAGTAACTACACACCTTAAATCAGGGGTCTTCAACGCTTTTCAGGCCAGGGACCCCCAAACAGATGGCGAACTGTGCCAGGGACCCCCTACTATATATACGGCCTAGAATTGTGTTTTATATTAAATTGAGCTTAGTGTCATGTATAAACATTGCTCCTCTGTTATGGTACATCCAATACAAGGAAATAATACACATGTTAATACTGTAGTTTACACTATAAAATTATATTATTTTAAAGTGAAAAAAAAAAAGATTTCACGACCCCCCTGCAGTACCTCTGCGACCCCCCTAGGGGTCGCGACCCCCCTGTTGAAGACCTCTGCCTTAAACGATTGTTTCAGAATCGAGGAGCAGATATATAAATAATAATGTCATGTTTTTCTCATAGGAACTTAACTCCAGCAGCGAACGTGACCAGTGACTATGGGGTTGGAGGTTTCATGCCGTTTGGATTCAGTGGGACTTTGGCCGGAGCTGCCACCTGCTTCTACGCGTTTGTGGGGTTTGACTGTATCGCCACGACAGGTGAGGAGCAGGCGCACCTGTGACAGGAGCTCAGCGGTTTGAATCCCACTCTCGACAAAAACATGATTGGTTGAACGGCCAGATTCCAGCTCTCACAGATGAATGTTGTTGTGCCCTTGGGCAAGACACTTAACCCCCCTCGCCCATAGTGATGTAGAGTTGATGTAAAGCGCTTTAAGTGCCTTGAAGGTGGAAAAGCGCTATATAAAAATGTGACCATTTACCATGTGTTACCTGTAGTTTGACATGGTAAAAATGGTTAGCCTTGTACATTTTTGATACATGGACTCATTTGACACAATAATAATAATAATAATAATAATAATAATAATAATAATAATAATAATAATAATAATAATAATAATAATAATAATAATAATCGCTTGTTTGTCCTCGCCAATGGGACGCCTGCCAAAAACTTTGTCGTAGCCAAACCAAATTTGGTACACAGAAACATGGTTGCTAGGCGACCAACAGGAAGTCAGCCATTTTGGACCGAGCACGTGACCTGGCGCCGAAGGAACTCCTCCTCGGGTTTTTGACCCAGACTCACCAGAATCGTGCTGGATCATCTCGACAAGTGGGACATTAAAAGTTGTTAAAAGTGTTCTAAAAGACTGAACGGTGTTTCCGTGAAAACGCTTTTGCCGGGCGTCCCATTGGCGAGGACAGATGTTTGGCCTGTTGCCATGGCAACACGGGTATAGCCATAGGCACAATGTATTTTGATTTTCCAGGGGGCGCTGTCGAGCCATTTTTTAAAGGTCCCATGACATGGTACTTCTTGATGCTTTTATATGGCTCCTTAATGGTTCCCTAATACTGTAAATGAATCCTTCTTCAAAATCAACACTCAGTGCATGAGAAACAGAGATAAGATGAGAAAGAGTCATAAATGTCACTCTGAACACTCCATTATGGGCGTTGTTGCTTGAATGCAAATGAGGAGGACAGAGATAGGCCAGAGCAGTGGGTGGGGGCGTGGCCAAACTCTCCACTCTTTCCTCTTCAGCTGTGCCCTGTGCGCTCTGACCCACTTCTGTGTTTTTGTGCGGAGGAAGAGATGAGAAGCGTTCCATTTAAAAATACACACATTTCCACAGAAAATAAAATTAAACCACTGCTGTTTCAGATGTTTGGAGGGTTGGATAAAGGACATCCGAGCCTGGAAACACTCTCACGTGTCTCCAGGCAAATAAAAAAAACGCATCTCACATTGCGTAGCTCATTCACAGTCCAAACTCTCTGGGCGTGATTTACAGAGACGGTGGGTAGAAACACAGACGGCGATGGAACTGCATTTGCATTTTTTCTTCAATGTGACGTCACATAGTTTCCTTGTTCAGAATCGCCCGTTTGGGCTGTGTTTTTTTCAAATGCAGAAAAGGATCGCAAATGCTCAGTTTAGACATTTCACAACTTTTAACCATGGGGGGGGGGGGGCTCACATTAACGTTCAAAAACCTCAGAAAGTGAACATTTCATGCCATGGGACCTTTAATGATTTTTTAATACAGATTATTTGTAAATTCCTTTTTTGGCATTCTTGAATTTGTGCAAAATTTCTTGAGTTTTCGTCAGTGGGAAGTACCCGAACCTTGCAAAAAGGGGGGGAGGAAAATAATAATAATAATAATAATAATAATAATAATAATAATAATAATAATAATAATAAATACATACATGCATACGTTTTATGTAGCGCTTTTCACTGTAACTCAAAGTGTTACATTTCCAGGCAATTTCATTCACATTGTCTTATTCCTTTAGTAATTCACTTTACTGAAAGGTGCACAGTGTAACTTTTCTGCTGGGGGAATCTCTGCTTGTCTCCATGGAGATGTTAAAGGGATAGTGCAGTTTTTTTTATGTTAATCTGTATGTGTTTCCTTCTAAAAGTTCTGTGTGTTGACACCGGTTTACCTCTGACAGTCTCAGCTGATCCCGGTTCTGCTCGCGTTCTGGAGCCCACGTAAGTAGGTCCGCTAACTTCCCTGGAACATGAAATAAAGCCTGTTTTTATTCTCAAAACAAACATTTGTCTGAAAGGTGATATATTTGCATCTGAAACAGTTGTCCACATCCTGTTCACTTGTAAACTTCGGCGTAGACGTCCGCTGAAGGTGAACAGGCTGATAGAGTTAACATGGGCGTAGTGATACGAATGTGAAATACGCTGCTGGATGTTTTGTGGACAACTGTTTGGGACACAAATATATCACCTTTCTAACAAATGTTTTGTTTTGAGAAGAAAAACAAGTTTTATTTCATGTTCCAGGGAAGTTACTGGACCTACTTACGTGGGCTCCAGAAAGCGAGCCGAACCGGGATCAGCTGAGACTGTCAGAGGTAAACCGGTGTCAACACACGGAACTTTTAGAAGGAAACACATACAGATTAACATTAAAAACCACACTATCCCTTTAATATGGCATTAAACATATCTAACAGGCTTTTCTGTAATTATGGGTGTCTTTATTGCTCAGATAATGTGACCCATAACTTCTCCTGGTGGTGCTGCCTTTTACGGGCTCCTTACCTGTACCAAGGCTTAAAAGTCCCGTACTATGCTCTTCTCTCAAACGGAATTGCTAATCTCAACTAAACAAAAGGTAAAAGGAGCTGTTAACTTGAAAACTACCACTTCATGACATCACAAGGTGGAACAGAGCATTTTGAGCTTTGAAGATGTAGACAAGCTGAATGAAATGGCTTAAAGCTCACAAGAGTCCATTTTGCGTGATGTATGGTTATGCCATACTTTGCCATACTTACATCTCTATGGAAACAAACAGGTGGCCAACCCTCCACCAGAAAAGTTACAGAGTGTATCTTTAATAACAGAATAATCTTGACTTTTTTACCCTTAGGTGAGGAGGTGAAGAACCCCCAGAGGGCCATCCCAATCGGAATCGTGGTGTCTTTGACCGTTTGCTTTTTGGCGTATTTTGGTGTTTCCGCGGCGCTGACCCTGATGATGCCGTACTTCCTGTTGGACGAGAAGAGCCCCCTCCCCATGGCCTTCGAGTACGTGGGGTGGGCACCAGCCAAATACGTGGTGGCCGTAGGGTCCCTCTGTGCTCTGTCTACGAGGTGAGAAACTGGAGTAAACTTCTGTGCTGATGTCATTCTGTATTTGTGAAAACAAGTGCATGGTAAACACTCCTGTGGTGATTATTGGGATCTTTAACCCCCTTCAGATCTGGCATTAGAAATGATTGAATTGTGTTTTTCACACAGTATTTTCAGTTAGTATTTATAAAGCAGTATTTGCACAATATCATTCATCTGGTCATGCAAATGAAGAGTAGGAAAAAGGTTAAAAAACAAAAACGATGTAACTTTCTGGTTGGGGGTCTGTCACCTGCTTGTTTCTATATATACATTGATCTGTTTGTAATGTTCCACAGTATGATATTAAACAGCTATATGTTAACGTAGCTCAAAAGTGCCTAGAAAAACAGGCTCTCTGCCTCCCCACAGATCTGATCTGTAACTTGGTTTGGTCTCCATGGAGATAGAAAGGTTTAATGCCATACTATGAAACATTCCAGACAAAGCAATAACATTTCCACAGAGAAAAGTATTTGATGGACCCTCCACCTTTAACTATGGCTTTATAAAAAATGTTCATTATATGAATATTACGAACTAATCCATGTCCAATATGTGGTTTAACCCTATGGATTTATTTTTAAATCTATTGCTGAATTAATATTTACACAAATGAGAAATATTGACAGTTTCCATGGATACCACAGTGTTTAGAAGAGGCATTTACAAAGTTAAAATATAAAGACACACAGCATGTGTATTTGCCTATTCGGGCGTAAAAACTGCCCATTTTGGACGTGTATTTTTAGTATACATTAAAAGTGAATGAGGATGGCCACACTTATGCAGAGAATATGGATCTATTGTTGTATTTGTGCATTTACAGTTATGTAAAGTCTGAAAAAGCCCAGGTCCAGAAAGACTGTTAGTTTAGTGCTTTGAAATTTACTTTGGACATCCTGGTGTTTGCCGTGCTCAGCCTGTACATAGCTTCAGCCAGTGGATTTCACTGTAAACCTGTTAAAGTGGCTAAAAGCACCGAGTCCTCAGCCGTGTGAAAACCGCCGGCTCCAGCCTAAAGACCCACCGAGCCCATCAGACCGGACTGGGCACGTTCTGCCCTTTAACAGGTCTGACTGAAGAGCAGTCCTCTGTAGACTTCAACAACATATTACACTTAAAGCTTCATTAGGTACCTTTCCTAGTGGAGGGTCCGTCACCTGCTTGTTTTTTGGATATGTGATTGCTTTGCCTGGAATGTTCCACAGTATGACATTGAGCTTACATTTATTAAACTGGGGGTTTTATAGCTCAAACAACACATAGAAAAACAGGCATTCTGACTGTGAGCGAGTCGCCTCTTCACAGATCTGACCTCTTATCTTGGTCTGGTTTGGTCCATGAAGATAGAAAGGTTTAATACCATACTGTCCATATGATGGACCCTCCACCAGAAAAGTTACACAATGCACCTTTAAATTATGGCTACATAGGATCCAAACAGTGATATGATTTTTAATGTCAGTTCGAAAAGGTGTTTCTCACTTGGATTGATTCATTTTTCTCATTGTGAAACATTGATGCTTATCTTGACTGTCTCTGTTTTTGCATGTCAAATCTTAATATTGTACAGATGATTACATTTTTGGGTTGTGTTTCCAATCAAAACAGGTTTATCAAATGTGTTTCTTGCTTGAATATTTTATACTATCTCTTGTTCAGCTTGTTTGACCACTGCTCCCAAAGACTAGGACCAAACACCATATTTAAAGTGTCTCACTGTTCTGGTGAAACACTGGCTTATGTCCAAGGAAATGTCATTACTTTTCCTGAAATGTTCCACAGTCAGGCATTAAACACATCTGTCTAGCATTCATTTAACTGCACATGTTTTTTTTAATTACTCTAAAATGTCTTGCTGTTTGCCTCTCCACTTATACGACCTGCAATTTAACCCAAACTACAACCCACCTAAATAAACCTGTAACCACAGAATCCCATCTTGAATTTAGTCTAAATCAGGTCATAGAACTAAAACAGGACTAAGACCTAAACCAGCACTTAACCAGTACCAAACTACACTCCCCCTAAAGAAACCTTTAATCCCCACTAATCTAGTTTGAATATCATGTATAATGTCACTGATACAAAGACCAGATTCTGATCAGATTTGTTCCTGATTTAATGCTTCTCCTGATTTGTTTGCCACAGCTGCTGAGACTGTGGCTCCAGGTCGCGCCCTTTGGCAGGTTTTAAACTCTTATGCAATAAAGAGTCCTCCTGTTTATTTTGAACCAAGGAGCAGACACTCATGACTTTAAAATATTCCCCCAACGACTGTCCACGCCCTCGTTTCTCAACAATAACTCAGAAATGCCTCAAATAACAGCACACAGCTCAAACACACACTTTTTCTTCATACATCATTTTGAATAGACACAATAACTTTATTTTACACACTTTCAGTTTATAAGGTGCACTACATAACTGTTCTAGAGGGTCTGCCACCTGCTTGTCTCCATCTCCCTAAACAACCATATGAAATATGCAGGATGGATATGTTTAATGCTTTACTGTGGAACATTAGATAAGCAGTACTCTGGGTAGTACTTGGGAATATCTGGTGCCACATTAGCGCTAGAAGCAAAAAATGTTGTGTCCTTAAACAAGACACTCCAGCCACATGGCCTTGTATGAAAGTGGTGTGTGCGTGAATGTTGGTGGTGGTAGGAGGGGCAGATGGTGTAGATTGGCTGCCTCTCTTCTGTCAGTCTGCCCCAGGGCAGCTGTGGCTAAAATAGTAGCTCAGCATCACCGAGTGTGAATGAATTTAAGACTATAATATAATATAAGGCGATATAAGACCAAAGTGTTAAAGCGATGACATCTGCATGACACAAACAGGTGTTGTAGGCCTTACCTTCCATCAGAAAAGTTACATACTGCACTTTACCTAATCTATGACCCCATGATACTCAAGGAAGAAACACAGTGATAATCATATGTATTGCTTGTGTGTAATTGGGACTAATGTGTATTGGCTTGTGCATGTGTTGCTGCAGTCTGCTGGGCTCCATTTTCCCCATGCCTCGTGTAATCTATGCCATGGCCCAGGACGGGGTGCTTTTCAGAGCCTTAGCCCGAATCAATCCCAAAACCAAGACGCCCCTAATCGCCACTATGAGCTCCGGGGTGGTAGCAGGTGAGAGAACGGGATGCTAACTTCTGCTAAAAGTCACTAAACCTGTGTCAAAAATAATCTTGATTTTTTTTCCTTCTATTTCAAGGTTAATTTTGGGATGCTGTTCATATTTTTATTTTATTTTATTATTTTTTTAGGCCCTGGTTCAAAAAGCAGCTTCAAACTCATCTCAGAGTATGTGAACCGCTGCCCTCTGATTGGTCGATTCACTAATTCAAAGTATCAATGAAATATCAATACATGTTATACTGCATGAGTAAATAATATGCATGTTTGCTACAATAATAAATATAAGTTTAGTATCCAAAACTACTTATTATCCTGCCAAATCGTTATGTTATGACTTTAACATTATTTTTGTTTAGTATTAATTCATAGTTAAACCATTTTATTTCTCTTATAAGTCAAATGATTCATGTTCTAGTTGGCGACTATGACCAGGAACCTGGGTTAAACTGGGTTATAAAAGGTCTGGATTGAGTTGCTAAATTGACTTAGTCATGTTCAAACTTAATCATGGTAAAATAATCATTTGTGCTTCAGCAATCAATGAATTTATACTTTTAACCATTACAGTTGTCATAGTAAAGAATTAAAATGCCCTAAAACTCCAGAAGCAACTGACCAACAACTGACAATAGAAACAAAACTAAGAACTGTGAATAGGTGAACTCCTGTCGTAACATTTAAACTCTGAGTTGTTTAAAGCTTCTTACATGAACCAGGACCAGTGCATTAAGCCCTTTGTGTGTGTTTAACCTGACCTCTCTCCTCCAGCCTGCTGGGCTCCATGTTCCCTCTGCCCCGTATTCTCTTTGCCATGGCCCGAGACGGTATTCTGTTCAAATTTATGTCCAAAGTCAGTAAGCGCCAGTCGCCTGTAGCTGCCACCATGATGGCGGGTACCACAGCGGGTAAGCTCCACATGAGAGGGGCACAGCTCTTCATGGCCCTTCTACTGGGCTGAACTGTGGACTTTTTGGTGATTGTAATCAAGTGTTTTGGTGGTGGTTGCATGCAGATTGGTGTCAAAATGCATGTTGTTTTATTGGTGAATATTGTATTGTCAGTCCGGCCTTAATTTCAGACTTAAAGATATAATATGTCACTTTGTGGGGGTGGAAAGTCAACTGCACGATTGATCCATGGAAATAGAAAGTAAAACCATACTTGGGTAAACTGTGAAGGATTATAACCAGGAACAACATTTCCATGGAAACAAGCAGAAAGAGGCCAAATAAATCCAGTTTATGTTTGTTGTGGGAGATACTGGTGATGGGTGGAGAGCGTTATGAACATTTTATTATTTGTTCATTTGTTTTCCACATGCTGAAGGCACTAAAACAACTTAACAGCCATTTTAATTCTGCAACTGCAAATATGTGTAGTTTCTTCATTTTAACGTTGTCAAACACTGTGTGAGGATCCTATATCCTGTATATCCTATATATATCCTATCCTATACAAACCTATCCTATACAAACACATAAATATACACTTAGATGTTAAAACACACACTCACCATGTAAATGTATATTTATTTGTTTGCTGAAAAATATAGGATCCTCACACAGTGTTTGACAATGTTATAGGGAGTAGCAGAATTAAAATGTTCAGTTGTTTTAGTGCCTTCAGTGTTTGTACTGGCCTGGTTTATCTATTAAAGTGCCTGTCCTCGGTGTAAATGGAACGATCTTTTAAAACAGGAAGAGGAACTCATTGAAACAAAGCTGTAGTTTGCAAATTCATTTTTCACTTTGTTTGTTTTGTGTTTACTTATGGACGGTCAACTATCTGTATGTCTCAATGCCTCAAATATGTTTTTAAGCTCAAAAATATAAATCTAAGATTGAATATACGGTGTAACCGTAGCTACAAGCACAATATCAGGAGCATTTTCAATATCTGGCAGAACCTATTGTACATATGGACATTTAGAGACATATGGGAGCTCTGATTTGGCGTTTGTTATTAATCATACATATTGTTTTAATCTTTTATTGCACTACTGACTGTATTTCCATTGGTTGCCGTAGCGATCATGGCGTTCCTATTCGACCTCAAAGCCCTGGTGGATATGATGTCTATTGGGACCCTGCTCGCCTATTCCCTGGTGGCCGTCTGTGTCCTCATCCTCAGGTCAGTCACTTTCAAACTACCAAAATACTTCCAATATTTTACCCTTTGTAAAGTACATTGTATTTTATGTGTTTTACTTTCCTTCATAACTGTGAAACACATGGATGTTGTGGAGTGATTTCTATAGTGATTTGATCCATATTTTATGATAAATAATCATGAGTTTTTGCAATACATACAAAGGTTTATTCTTGTTATTATATTAGAACAAATGTTCTAATATTCCCCCTTTGACACATTTTACGTGTCACTTTTGTTCTGATCAGACATCGGTGATGGTTTAGGTGTCTTTAGGACAATGCTTTGGTTAAATTGCACTTATGAAAGAAACATTTTGTTAAAACTGTTAGTGGTTAGGTCGTTAGTGTTGTTAGTGTGGGATTATTTCATTGGCTGTTGAAGAAAAGAGAATTTTTGCAGCATCCGTATCTCCTGTAAAAGGAGCACAGTCGCCAAGGATGGTCCAGTGAGTCAGGTCCAGTGTTTGTGATCACAGCTGCCTTTGAGAAACGCTTCATTCTGTTTTTAAGAGAGCTCATAAAACATTTGGGACTTCCCGAAACCAATTGCAATTGAGGAGGTTTTCTAATACCAGCTGAACATTTTGTAGAACATGCAATGTAAATATACCATGAAACTGCAGTGATGAGGCAAAAAAAAATATATATATAAAGAAACTATTAAATCTAAACATTAGTGTATAAATGGATAAATTCAAGTAGTCTCAATATTATGTAAAGCAAATGTAGCAGAACCAAACATCATTTGCTTCTGTCATGTTCAAACACAAAACAAGTAAACCAGGAAAAACAAATGAAATAATCAGTAGGCTTCAGACTAAAGTGTTTGGTCTGTGGATTTCAGTCGTCTGAAGTGGATGTTGGATGTTGGATGTTGGATGTTGGATGTTGGATGTTGGATGTGGGCGGAGGTCTGGAGGACAGTGAGCACAGCAGAGAAGGGAAAAGGGTGTGGTGCTTTTGTAATTCTATTGTGGCTTTACTGTATTCCAATTATTATTGGCACCTGAAAGCCACAGTGGAATGACCAAACAACCACAACCTTTTCACTTCCCCCCCTGCGGTGGAGCGTCCTCTGGGCACGAGCCCGGCCCATACACAAACATCTTTACACAAAATATTGATTTTTTCTATTTCTTTTTATCGGGGGTGATGAGCAAAACAAAATATTCTTGGCTTGGTTTATGCCTGAATTGGCAACAGTATTTTTAATTTCAGCTGCAAAATAAAATAAAAAAACTGGGGCATTAGCAATAAAAGTGAAATCTACAAAGGCACACACATGAATAAATATGAGGATATGAGATCTTATTGCTTTGCCTGTAATGTTCCACAGTATAGCATTTAACCTTTGTATTTAGCATTTATTCAATTCAATTTATTCAGCAGGTGTTTTTAATGGGAAAAACATGCATTCTTGCTGTGAGTGGGTTTGCCTCTGCACAGATCTGACCTGATGCTGTTTGTCATAAAGACACACTGTGTAACATGTCAGGAATAAGAATAACTTCTCCATGGAGACAAGCAGGTGGCAGACCCTCCACCACAAAGATGACATTGTGTACTTTTAATTCAGACATAATAATCATAAACCATCCCCTGGAGGGTTGATATATGAAGATAGTTGCATTTGGAAGGGCATCTGATGGAAACCCAGACGTCAACCCCTAAGAGTTGTAATAACATCTGCAAAGCTCAAAATGCTCTTTTCCACCTTGTGATGTAATGAAGTGATCATTTTCACATTAACCAGCTACTTTTGACCTTTGTTTCAGTAGAGACTGGCAATTCCAGGGCTGAAATCATCCAAATGATTCTAGTGACGCCGACGGTGTCTGGAGTTCGAAAACACGGTGCACTTCATGTATCACTACGTGACATCACAAGGTGGAACAGAGTTTTTTTCAGTTTGAGAGAAGAACCTAGCCTAAATGTGCAGAGTTTATGTGTTAAACATGTGTGAATGAAACAAAACAGAACTCCAGGTATATTTGTGATGAGGATTATAACATAGATCAGAAAAAGTGTAATATAAGTGTAATATTTCAGAGATGAGCCTGTCGTATTTGAAATGCCCTCCCTGCCTCCCTGTGCTGTTATGTCACTGGTGAAATAGTTCTGAATGCGTCTTCTGTGCGTCTCTAAATCTGGTTAAGAGTTTGAGATGTTTTTGAGACTTGTTTGCTCAGGTTTGCTTAGATGGTAACTCTGGACCTTTGCACAGCGCTGCTAATGGATCTGTTTAAGGTGAGGAATAGTAAACATGTTATTGGAGAGTGCTTCCTGTTTCCAAAAATACACAAGTTTGGGCCAATGTAGCAGCCAGGTAGCATACATCTAAAACATCTAAAACATCTAAAACATCTTAAACATCTAAAACATCTAAAACATCTAAAACATCTAAAACATCTAAAACATCGAAAACATCTAAAACATCTAAAACATCTAAAACATCTAAAACATCGAAAACATCTAAAACATCTAAAACATCGAAAACATCGAAAACATCGAAAACATCTAAAACATCTAAAACATCTAAAACATATACTGGGCGTTTGGATATTATTAGCAGTCAATATGCATAAGCAACTAAAAGGGCATATAGGGCTGATCTTCATGTCAAAACCAAGCCTATATCAATTAAGAATGGATATCCGAAATTAAAGGAGCACTATGTAACTTTTTACTTATTTATAGCATTAATCTCGTTTTATAATCCAGTGTTATTTAAAAAATATATTTCAGGGGGAAATATTTCATGTGCTAGGCTACATGTTCTTTTGAAATTCTGTGACTTAATTTGACCCCTCCTTGAGCCGCCACCTTAACGTGGTGGAGGGGTTTGAGTGGCCGAATGGTCCCTGGAGCTACGTTGTCGGGGGGCTTCATGGCCCTGGTAGGGTCACCCGAGACAAACAGGTCCTGGGGGACGGGTCAGACTAAGGTCGTTTTCACACCTTGTTTGGTTCGTTTTAAACGAACCAGAGTTCGTTTGCTCCTTTGATTCGGACCTTTTGTTCTGGTGTGAATAAAAACCAAAAATCTCGATCCGGAGCAAACAAGCGAACCGAGACCACCTAAAAAGCTCGGTCTCTGCACTGTTCCATTCGAACTCTGGTGCGGTTCGTTTGAGGTGAGAATGCAGACCGGACTCGATCTGACACAAGTTGGCTTTTTGTACTTAACGAGCTCCCGTCGTATGTGGAGCATTATGGGAAACCGAGACTGACGAAACGAAACTAAGCGAAACAAAACAAAACTTATGAGTCTTACTTATGTTTTGTGTGAAGAGCAAGAGTCAGAACTTGATGCTCACATGAGTTCTGTCCTCCGTAGTCGTCTTGCCCTGTGTCTTCGACGTTTGGAAATTGATTGTAAAATAGTGTAAACCTCACGATGCTGCTCAAACATTTGTGAGAACTGTAAAAACTGAGTAAACCATATCGCTAAGGCTAGACTGAAAACAGCAGGTAACACCGTTATTCTCCTCCTTCAGTGTTTGGACACGGCTCATTTCTGTCCAATGTCTGAGCGACCTCAGCACACGGGGTTTTGTTTATAGATGTTAGTTCACTTGGGGAAAAACTGCAGTGTGAAAGCGAACTGCACCAAAATAAAAAAAATAAAAAAACATTTGGTCCGGACCAAAGCAAGTGAACTATCGGACTTTCCTGGTGTGAAAACGACCTAAGAGCAGTTCAGAAGCCCTTATGTTGAGTCTTACATTGAGGTCAGATACTTCGCCCGGACTGGCGTTACCGGGGCCCCACCCTGAAGCCAGACCTGGGGTGGGTGCTCACCAACGAGCGTCTGGTGGCCGGGCCTTTCCCCACGGGGCCCGGTCGGGCGAAGCCCGAAGGAGTGACGTGGGGCCGTCCTCCTGAGGACCCACCACCTGCAGGAGGATCCATAAGGGCCGGTGCAGAGAGATCAGGGCGGCAGTCGAAGGCAGGGGCCTCGGCGGCCGGATCTCCAGACATGGAGACCAGCTCTGGGGACATGGAATGTCACCTCGCTGGGGGGAAGGAGCCCGAGCTCGTGCAGGAGGTTGAGCGTTACGACTAGATATAGTCGGCCTCACCTCCACGCACAGCTTGGGCTCTGGAACCCAACTCCTTGAGGGGGGCTGGACCCTCCATTTCTCTGGCGTTGTCCGTGGGGAACGGCGGCGGGCCAGTGTGGGCCTGCTCATTGCCCCACGGCTCAGCCGCTGTGTGTTGAAAGTGTGAAGCGGCTGGGATGAGGATCAGCTCTTCCAAATCCGAGGCCATGGTTTTCAACCGGAAAAAGGTGTCTTGCCCTCTCCGGGTGGGGGAGTGTCCTCCTCAGGTGGAGGAGTTCAAGTATCTCGGGGTCTTGTTCACGAGTGAGGGGAGGATGGAACGTGAGATTGACAAATGGATCGGTGCAGCGTCGGCAGTGATGCGGTCGCTGTACCGGACCGTTGTGGTGAAGAGGGAGCTGAGCCAAAAGGCGAAGCTCTCAATTTACTGGTCAATCTACGTTCCTCCCCTCACCTATGGTCATGAGCTCTGGGTAATGACCGAAAGGACGAGATCGCGGATACAAGCGGCCAAAATGAGTTTCCTCCGCAGAGTGGCTGGGTGCACCCTTAGAGATAGGGTGAGGAGCTCAGTCATACGGGAGGAGCTCGGAGTAGAGCCACTGCTTCTCCACGTCGAGAGGAGCCAGCTGAGGTGGCTCGGGCATCTGTTTCGGATGCCTCCTGGACGCCTCGCTCGGGAGGTGTTCCGGGCATGTCCCACCGGGAGGAGGCCCCGGGGAAGGCCCAGGACACGCTGGAGGGACTATGTGTCCCGGCTGGCCTGGGAACGCCTTGGGGTCCCCCCGGAGGAGCTGGAGGAAGTGTCCAGGGTGAAGGAGGACTGGGCGTCCCTGCTTAGACTGTTGCCCCCGCGACCCGGCCCCGGATAAGAGGAAGAACATGGATGGATGGATAATTTGGCTCTATCCTCATAAATATGTTATATTTATATTTATTATACAGTGAACCCTCGTTTATCGCGGGGGTTAGGTTCCAGAAATAGCCCGCAATCAGTGAAATCCACGAAGTAGGACAATTTTATATTTTACAATTATTCTACATGTTTTAAGGCTGAAAACGCTTCACCAGACACATTATACACCTTTCTGAGACTGGTATTAACATTTTCTCACATTTTTCTCTTGTTTAAACACTCAAACTTTTGTAGATTTTCATTAAAATATATTAATAGTGAGGGGGGGGGGCACGTGACACGCGGACACGTGCGCGCGGACACGTGCGCGCTGACACGTGCGCGCGGACACGTGTGTTTGTTTTGGTACCACATATCCATGCCATGTGCGAAAGTCGAGTGGAAAGCGACCTGGATATAATTTTGGGCAAGACTCAGGCCACTGCTAACAGTGCCGAACTGCTAACAGACGCCTCTGAGCACCACAAGACCAGGTAAGACCAACCTGCGCTCACAAGAGTTGGTTGCATTTCACCCCGGCTCCAAAATCAGTCCGCTATCAATGCGTCGCCAATACTCCACAGCTCTCTAGGACGGGGTCGGGTTCGTCCTCTCGGCGTGAGGGGGAAGACCCACTGTCTCCTCTGTGCGCGCGAGTGTCCTCCCCCCGCTGCGGGCTCCCTTGAATGCGGCTCCCCCCGCTGCGGCTCCCTCGAATGCGGCTCTCCCCGCTGCGGCTCCCCCGGCCCGTCCATGTTGATTCTTGGCTCTTCCATGGTCCGGCTCGCACTCTCTTCCATGGCTCGTGCAAGTAAACAAAGGCCACACCTCCTGTCACCCAGGCGCTCTCGTGAAGGACATCAGAGACTCTGTCCCTGCCACCCTGCGTGACCATCCCTGGTCTAGACCTGGTCTAGACCTGGTTTAGTCCTGGTTTAGACCTGGTTTAGTCCTGGTCTAGTCTCTTAGCTAATCAGGGCGCAGGACAGAATGTTACACTGTAAAAAAAAAAGTTACACTATAAAAAAAATTGGAAAAAAAAATTAAAAAATATTGGGAAAAAAAATCTGCGAAACAGCGAGGCCGCGAACAGTGAACCGCGATACAGCGAGGGTTCACTGTATTTATATTTATTTGCCTGGATTATTTCGCAGTGTCACATTAAAGTTATAAAAGTTATAAATCAATACTATGTTGTAGAATATTGCAGGTGCAGCAGTAAAATCTCCATGGAGACAAACAGATGATGAATCCTGAAAAGTGACATAGTGGACCTTTGACAAGCCTGTTGCTGTGGTCATATATATGTGGCATTATGGACACAAAATTCCTTGCTCTAATTGCACAACATTTTGTGAAATGATAAAAGGAGAAGTTCAATTTGTCAACTGGACAAAGTTTGTTTGGTTGAAAACGTTTCGCTGCTCACCCGAGAGGCTTCATCACAAACATTTTGTGAACTTCATGACCTTTGCCCTTTGCCCCTCAGGTACCAGCCGGACGGGGTCTTGGAGCGGCGGTCCGGAGCGGGAGAGAGGGACTTCCTGTCTGAGTCTGACCTCACAGAGTCGGAGTCTCACCTGAACATGTTAAAGGGGGCGGGGTCAACTCTCCAGGCGGCGCTCGAGCCCCCCTCCTCCCCCTCAGAACAGTCCTCCTCTGTCGTCAACATGTCTGTGGGAATCCTGGGTAAGAACACAGCCCGAGCATCATGTGATGACAGGTAGTACTAGACTACTAGAATATATGTGAATATATGTGAATATATGTGAATATATGTGAATATATGTGAATATATGTGAATATATGTGAATATATGTCTCTTTTTGTTCTCTAAGTCCTCTCAAAATACATATTTGCAATCATTTTAATGATCAAAACACCATCCAATTTCTATGTTTGTGATGTTTTAATCTAAGTATAATAAATTAATAATTACACATAAATTAGCCTTTTAATGTACATTCTTGTTTGTACTGGTGGGGTGGGGCATTTTGTTTAAATACATAGATGAAAACAGTATTCATTTACAATTCTGTGCAAAACCTGATGCAATCGATATTCATGTTTTTCACAGGCACTAAATGGGTGAGATGGGAACTAAATAAAAGCATATTTTAGTTCATTTTTTATGTTTTTTTTAATGCACTGATGCACTATGTAGAAAAATATGTGTCCTTATCCTGGGTTTGCATCTCCACAAACGTGGCTCTATGGCCTGGAGGAGGGCGTTCCCCTGCTCCATGGACATGTCCCTTTGGCTTTGATACACTATATTGCCAAACGTATTCACTCACGCATCCAGATCATCAAAATCAGGTGTTCTAGTCACTTCCATGGCCACAGGTGTATAAAGTCAAGCACCTAGGCCTGCAGAGTGTCAGTGGTATTATAACAAAGTGGAAGCGATTGGGATCGACAGCAACTCAGCCACAAAGTTATAGGCCATGTACACTGACAGAGTGGGGTCAGCGGATGCTGAGGCACATAGTGCACAGAGGTTGCCAACTTTCTGCAGAGTCAATTGCTATAGACCTCCAAACTTAATGTGTCCTTCAGATTAACTCAAGATCAGTGCGTAGAGAGCTTCATGGAATGAGTTTCCACAGCCGAGCAGCTGCATTCAAGCCAAACATCATTTGCAATGCAAAGCATTTGTATGCAGTGGTGTAATGTAGTTCTCTGGAGTGACAAATCGCGCTTCTCCATATGGAAATCTGATGGACGAGTCTGGGTTTGGTGGTTACCAGGAGAACGGTACTTGTCTGACTGCATTGTGCCAAGTGTCAAGTTTGGTGGAGGGGGAATTATGGTGTGGGGTTGTTTTTCAGGAGCTGGGCTTGGCTCCTTAGTTCCAGTGAAAGGAACTCTGAATCCTTTAGCAAACCAAGAGATTTTGGACAATTCAATGCTCCCAACTTTGTGGGAACAGTTTGGAGATGGCCCCTTCCTCTTCAGCATGACTGTGCACCAGTGCACAAAGCAAGGTCCATAAAGACATGGATGAGAGAGTTTGTGGATGAACTTGACTGGCCTGCACAGAGTCCTGACCTCAACCTGACAGAACAGGTGTGGGACCTCACAAATGCACTTCTGGAAAAGTGGTCAAAAATTCCCATAAACACACTCCTAAACCTTGTGACCAGCCTTCCCAGAAGAGTTGAAGCTGTTATAACTGCAAAGAGTGGACCGACGTCATATTAAACCCTATGGATTAAGAATGGGATGTGACTTAAGTTCATATGCGAGCCAAGGCAGGTGAGCGAATACTTTTGGCAATATAGTGTATATACTGTATTTCCATGGAATCGTGCATGTGTGCCACATCCAGAAAGCTTTGGTTTAAAATCAAACAAATATTCAAATGGACTCACCTACATTGCCCCTCTGTCTCTCCTCAGTGCTCTCGGTGTGTGTGATGAGTTACCTGACCACGTGCCACATTGGAGCCATCGTCTCTCTGGAGGTCTGGGTCCTGGTTCTGCTCAGCTTCTGTCTGCTGCTGTTCAGTCTGTGTGTGTTTATGATCTGCAGACAGCCCCAGACCACAAACAAAGTCTCATTCATGGTTCGGATGTTGGATTTAAGCACTGCTTAGTATGAGCTCCAATCTGCTGAAGTTAAATATGTTTGAACTGTGCTTCTCACAGGTTCCTCTGCTGCCTTTTCTGCCCATCGTCAGTATCTTTGTGAACATTTATCTCATGGTTCAGCTCAGTGGAGACACGTGGATCCGCTTCTCTGTTTGGATGGCTGTCGGTAAGGCAATTTACAGAACTATATCTGTTCAAATGTCAGTCTTCTCTCTCTCTCTATACATGCGCACACATGAAATTAAAAACTATTTAATCATTTTATTCATCAATTTTTTCTTCTTCAGGTTTTCTGATCTACTTCGGCTATGGCATGTGGCATAGCGTTGAGTACCAGCGCCACCTACAGCCTCCACAGAAAGAGAACGGAAATAGCAAAAACAACTGTGAGAAATCAGACAGAATCCTGAAAGACCAAGAATGCTTCATCCGCCCAGAGAAAACCAGCGAGTTTTAGACACTTTTACACATTTTCCTCAGGACTTTTATTTTGCAGGGTCACATGGAGAAGGGCCCTGAGCAGTTTGATGTTTACTGCTTTTGTAAATATGTCAAGAAAGCACATTTATTCTGAAAAACCAGTGTCAGTATTGGTTGAAGGTGATCACATGATGAAGTGACATCACTTCCTGTTGTGCTTGTGGAGGCGGGGCTAAAGAGGACAGGTAAGACACTGGAAAGATCATTTTACCACAAAGCATTTTATCGTGGACTAAAACTATAAATGAGCACATCTATCTTGTCTGCCTTTTATGTTTACTCTTACTTAAAGCAGCACTATGTAACTTTTCTGGTGGGTGTCCCGCTACCTGCTTGTCTCCATGGAGATGCTTTTGCTTTGCCCGACATGTTCCACAGTCTGGCAATAAACATGTCTTCCTTGCAATCAGTTTTTCGTGGTCTAAATGATTAAAAGTGGATTATGAACAGACTTCTCCACAGATCTGGCCTGTAATGGCCTGGGGATGCCACCTGAGGTAGAAGTTTAATGCCATACTGTGGCACATTCTGGGGAAAGCTCCAATTTCTCTATGGAGACAACTAAGTAACGGAGTCTCCACCAGACAAGTTCCATAGTACCTCTTTAAGATTAGTCAGCGAATAGACTTAGAGATTGTCTTGTTTTAAAAGTGTTTGTATTGGACTGTAGTTCACGGTGGGATAGAAACAACTTTTTTAAATCTCGTTCTTTTCATTCATTTAAAAAAATTAAAATTGGACCATTTAATCCAAATGTACGTATAAAACTGAATTTTTAAAATGTGATTTTTACCATTATATTATTTGGAAAGGGTGGAGTTCAATCTCTATTAGTGGTATTATTGCATGCTGCCTCTGTGCCTTTGGGCAAGACACTCATTTCCTTTGACAGGCCTGTTGATGCTTAGATTAAATCAGCCCTAACCCTAACCTTACATAAGATCGATGTATTTTTGGCACTTGAAGTTGGACAGTAAATGTCAAACAGAACATTTATTGCTACTGGTATGTGCAGCTCATATAATGGAAATAATGTATCTGTTATTCACCTCCACGGTTAGGGTTAGGGTTAAGGGTTAGGGTTAGGGTTAGGGGTTAGGGTTAGTGGTTAGGGGTAGGGTTAGAGGGTTAGGGTTAGGGTTAGAGGTTAGGGTTAGAGGTTAGGGTTAGTTAGGGTTAGGGGTTAGGGTTAGGGTTAGTTAGGGTTAGTTAGGGTTAACGGTTAGGGTTAGAGGTTAGGGGTTAGGGTTACGGTTAGGGTTAGAGGTTAGGGGTTAGGGTTACGGTTAGGGTTAGGGTTTAGTTAGGGTTAGGGGTTAGGGTTACGGTTAGGGTTAGGGTTTAGTTAGGGTTAGGGTTAGGGTTAGGGTTTAGTTAGGGTTAGGGTTAGGGTTAGGGTTAGAGGTTAGGGTTAGAGGTTAGGGGTTAGGGTTAGGGTTAGAGATTAGGGTTAGTTAGGGTTAGGGGTTAGGGTTACGGTTAGGGTTTAGTTAGGGTTAGGGGTTAGGGTTAGGGTTAAGGTTAGGGTTAGGGTTTAGTTAGGGTTAGGGTTAGAGGTTTAGGGTTAGGTTTAGGGTTAGGGTTAGGGTTAGGGGTTAGGGTTAGCAGGGTTAGGGTTAGGGTTAGGCTTAGAGGTTAGGGGTTAGGGTTAGGGTTAGGGTTAGAGGTTAGGGGTTAGGGTTAGGGTTAGTTAGGGTTACTTAGGGTTAGGGTTAGTTAGGGTTAGGGTTAGTGTTAGGGTTAGGGTTAGGGTTAGTTAGGGTTAGGGTTAGAGGTTAGGGTTAGCACAGCACGGCTCTGTGCTGTGTTCATGTTTTACATTTTGAGAATGTCATGAATTCACATATTGTGACAGAGGCCTATAAAACTCTATAGAAGATTTACTGTTTTTAAAAGAAATTTACTAAATTAAAATCCATAAACATTGCACCTCATCAATATTTGTTGGGGGTTAGGGTTAGGGGTTAGGGTTAGAGGTTAGGGTTAGGGTTAGGGTTAGGGTCCACAAACCTGCCACACTCTTTACTTCTCTTTACTATTTTGTTTGTGAAACATGTGGAGAGGAAAGCGCTTTGTGCATTTGTGGACAGGGAAGATGTCTTTGCTTTTCTCTCAGCTGGACATTATTGTTCTTACACTTCGATCAATCAGATTCAGATATTGGTCACAACGTTCTGACTTTTCCCGATCACTTTTAGCGAGAGCCGTTTCAGATTGATGCTGTAAAAGAACTCAGAGTACCTCACATATCAATGTTTATTTATTTTTACTTATACTGACAGAGAAGATTTTGAACTTGCCCTTTTTGTTTCAATATTCTAGAAATAGCAGATATGTAATCAATAAACCAGGTCTATAAATCTGCAGTCTGACAGTGGAACATTGAATTCTGACCTTCCTCCAGCTCAGTGTTAAACTATGACGATTCTACAACGTCACATATTGAGTATTAAGGATCAGAGGACTGTTACTGTGATGATTTGATTGATTAGAATGAATTTGTAGTTTTTTTATGGCAGATAGTATATATTTTGTGATCTAGATCATAACAGATTTGAATACTGTGGAAAAATGTCTTTTCTCATGTTGTGTTGAGTTAAGGAATATTTCAAGCATCTTGTTGCAAACATTTTATACTACACTTTATTAAACGTGGAAACTGTTCAAAACCTGTGGCACTGGAATCACTAAGTTCACTCTTCATCGACTGGGTTTGTCTCAGTCCTGGTTTAGTCCAAGTCGATTCCTGGTTTAGACCTGATTTAGACCTAGTTTAGACCTGATTTAATATATTTCCATTGAAGTTTAATCTTGATTTACTTCATGATAATTGAGATATTATTACTGTATTTGGAGTGTTCCGCAGTATGGCATTAAACTGTTTGAAGTTTGAAGTATTTCTACTGTGACAGTGTGTGAGCGGCTCGCCTCTCCACAGATCCGTCCTGCAACTTGGCCTGACTGTGCAACCTTAAATTACATAAGTGAAATGCCGTAAAGTAGAAGTTTGCAGACAAAGCAACAATATTTCATTTCAACAATAAGCAGGTGGTGGACAGTGTCAGAAAAGTTTCTTAGTGAATCTTTAATCTTTTTTAAGTAGATCTAATATTCATATTTTTACAGTATGGAATTGAACTACTAAATAAACTGTTCAGCAGGATTGTGTTTGTTAAGACACTATTGTGTCTAGTCTTTGTTAATAATATCAATTATACAGAAAAGTATTGAAAATATGTGTGTGTTTATATTGAACCTTCACTTTGTTCATATTTCTTATCTTTGCCTTTAAAATCTTTGTGTTTCGGTTCAAATATTGAAACTGCAGCTGTTTTCTTTGTGGCGTTCTCTTGATTAAAGCCACATACTACAGTACTACAGTACTACAGTACTACAGTACTACTACAGTACTACAGTACTACAGTACTACAGTACTACAGTACTACTACAGTACTACAGTACTACAGTACTACAGTACTACAGTACTACTACAGTACTACAGTACTACAGTACTACAGTACTACAGTACTACTACAGTACTACAGTACTACAGTACTACTACAGTACTACAGTACTACAGTACTACAGTACTACTACAGTACTACAGTACTACAGTACTACAGTACTACAGTACTACTACAGTACTACAGTACTACTACAGTACTACAGTACTACAGTTACGGGGGGGGGGGGTGTGATCAACACATCCTTTGTCATCAGTATTTTATTATTTTTTTAATCTAAACACATTTGACTTCTTTGATTGTTCTGATTGATGGAATAAAGAAGGAATGTGAATACACGAATATCCAAGTTTGTCGAAAGTATTGAACTGAAAATATAACGTTATCTTCACTTCCATGTTCCACCTTTAAATTAAGGAAAACATGTTCATCAATACAAAGGATCAATACACATCAGCAATGCCCAGAGGAATCAAGATGTATTTTACATTGATGTATGTACAGGACTCTCAAGTTGAGCGGGGTCGTGTGTGAGACTGCGTCATTACCGAGGAGAGGGGGGGGTGAACAATTTCTCCTGAGGAGCGGCTGAAAACGTGCGGTGCCTGTATTATCCAACCGATTTTCTGTGCACAGAAGCGCTGTGCGTGAGAAATACCATGTGCAGCTTGTGAGCGTGTGAACACGTCGAACTGCAAGTGTCACACTCTCAAAGCGTGACACTTGAGAACCCTGGATTATATTTTACTATACACATTTCTCAGATAAATTAAATGAAAAATGTACAAGTTTGTATTGTAATTGTATTGTATTGTAAGTTTTCTGTGGTGTATGGCATCTTGAAGCATATAGAGTATTTTGGGCAGTACTTACAAAGATACATGTACTTTTATTACTAACACTATTTTATGAAGTGAGTTTGTCTTTTCTGTGAACTCTGGGACTCAGAGAACTAAAATATCTCATGTCACTTTACAGCAGCGGCTGATCCGTACAGAAGAGGACTGGGGCCACATGAACAGATGTTTTTTTTTTCATTCTGAGAAAAAAATCTCAGAATTTCTGAGATTAAAGTCTGAATTTCTGAGAAAAAAATCAAAAATTCTGAGGGAAAAAAAGTCAGAATTTCGGACTTTTTTTCTCAGAAATTTTGACTTTAATCTCAGAAATTCTGAGAAAAAAAGTCAGAAATTCAGAAATTAATCTAAGAATTAATCTTAAACTACGGACATATGTGAAAAGCATCAGCCTCTACAACAGCCATGTACAAATCTAATACATTTATTCCTAGAACATCTTTTGTAGTTTATAAAATACTGAAGTTCTGAACGTTGCACATTGATCTTTATGACACAATTAATATATAAAAAGAAGTGACTTTATTGATCTCACACTGTAGAAATTCTTCTCTGCATTTAACCCATCCTGTTATCAGGAGCAGTGAGCAGCACATGACTGCGCCCGGGGACCAGCTCCAGGATCTTCTTACTTCGGTTTGGTCAGGACCAAAGCTGGAGGATTTTACCTGGTGCGTGTTTTGGGTTGGTGGGGGAAACCGGAGTGCCCGGAGGAAAACCACCCAGACACGGGGAGAACATGCAAACTCCACACAGAAGAACCGGAACCTTCTTGCTGTGAAGCATGAGTGCTAACCACTCAGCCACTGTGCTGTTGCCATTACTGAATTTTGTATTGCTTTGACTCAAGTGTAACACAGTAGATAATAAAGTGACATAAAGTTTGATTAATTGAAGATGCATCTGAACTCACTGTCCACACGCTGAACTACAGTATGTCTATGAGCTTTGTCTAAACAAAATACTAACAACCAACTATCTTTATATTGTCTTGCTTATTAAAACTTCTAACATGCTTTATTATAAAATCATAATATGTTCAGCTTGGACAGTGGCAGACTTCAGTGCAGATCAGAGACACAACACCATTTTTACTGTCAAAGGTCTCCACAGATTTGACTTCTAACTTGTTGTTGTGACCTGATTGTCTCCATAGCAACAGAACTGTGGAACATTCCAGACATCCCGACAATTAACATCTCCATGGAGACAAGCAGTTCAAATGAATAACTCTTATTTTTGGTAATTATTTGGTGCATTGAGCAGAGTTTGAGAAAGTTAAACTGTGACGGGGACTGAAAGATGGAAAAGCTTGTCCATTATATGTGCAAATATTTAGTACAAATATTTTGTGAACTGCATTCATATCTTATCATCTCTCAAATAACATTTGAACAGCGCTAGCAACATATTAAAAACGTGAAATAAAATCAGATTATAAATGAGAAATATTTGGTTCCCTATTATTTGTCACAGTGAAATTATTTTATATATTAAAAACAGATTTCAAATAGAGGAACAGTTTTACGGAGACGCTCCCCTGTGGGGCATCTGTCTCATATGTGAGTCCATATCACATTTCAAATAGTTTTTCACCTCCCAAACCACAGCACAAGTTCAACTCAACACAACAATACAAAGATATTTATTATCTTCTGCTAGAATAAAAATAAAAATAAATACAAGTGGAATAACTGAAGTCAAGTTAAATAGTTACATATTCAAAAACGACGTGCAAAAGTAAAGTTTGCTCATACTGTTGGCTGCTAAAGTTCTTCACAGCTTGTTGAGCTCAAGTTTAGATGACACACGTCTTCATATCGGTCAGAAAGTCTTCATCTTCAGCCACACAGTATTTCACTAGCAAAGACCACGCCACAACAACGGAATACGATAAACATATTTATTGACGATGGATGGATGTGATTGCTGGGAGGACGCTCTGTCTCAGGTGGTCGCCCGGCACATTTAGGACCGTCCTTTTGTAGACGATGAGGTCTTCAGGCTGAAGGATGAACGAGAGACAGTAGTTTAGCGGGAACACCTCACTTAGTGGACACAGTGAACACCTTGAATCCTTCAGGCCCACTCAAGGACACTAGTGTGTGCTACATTATTATGTCAGCTCTCTTGAGGTCCACATTTTTTCAGAAAAAAACTATCCGTATGTTTGCTGTTGTAAAAAGACAAAATAACCGTGACCGTGTGTTTGCATCCTTTAACTTTATCACTTCTACTTGGTCAGATACCCGCTAAAGCCACTTTTGTTTTGTCAGACAAAGTTTAAAAGTGTGTAGCGCATATTTTGTATGAAACCATGCCCACGAAAGGAAAGAAGAGTGAACAAGAACGGGAAGATGTGGCTAGCGTTAGCGCGTTTACAGCTGTGCTTACTGCTAAACTAGCGAGTTACTTTTTCGCTGAAAACGCGCGGTGCCTGCATTATCTAACCGATTTTCTGGGCACAGAAGCTCTGTGCGCTGCACTTGAATTGCGTAACTAAATTTCAGCGTGAGAAATACCATGTGTGAGCGTGTGAACACGGCGACTTGCGGGTGTCACACTCTCAAAGCGTGAGACTTGAGAACCCTGCGAGATGTCATGAAGAGGCTCTACGAGTTAGGCTACAAACCCGCTCTGAGGTAAGATAGTCACTGTACTTGAAGACAAATCGAGGAAACTTCTCCCCTCCGTGAAGGAAGCTGCGGATTTAGCATCTCGTCATTGCCACCAAACCAGAGGTGAACTGACAGCTACAGTTTGTAATTAGCAGTGCTTAATGTATGTGCTGTCATTTGTTTGATTAATGAGTCGTGTTACATTTTAATTCAACTGGCACCTTATTTCACTTTCACCTGTGTATTTATTGTTCTTATAGAACCCGTTATCTATAAATCCAGGAAGAATGTTCTACTTTTGAGTTTTAGTTTATAATTGTCTTTATATCCCTGTATTTAAAAAAAATATTTCCAGGCAACATTTTTAAGAATCAGGTGATAAGGCTGGTAAGCTTTTTTTACATCAGGCTCGGTCAGAGGCAACTTCTAGATTTATACCAGCAAAAAGATCCGGCCCGGGCGTAACCCTTACTGACCCTGAATTTTATACTGCTCTTTATACATCTGACATTCATTCACCTTCCCCCAATGCAGAAAAGTTAAATTTTCATCTTTTTCCTCTACAGATGGAATGCGAGGCGCTGCCATCACCACTCTTGAAGTTCAGGAAGCTGTTGGTTCACTTCAGAGTGGCAAGTCGCCTGGACCAGACGGCTTAACTACCGAATATTACAAGAGCTTTTCTGCTCTGCTTAGCCCTTTTCTTAAAGACATGACATATTAAAGACGTTTTACTCTTGGTCGCCTTCCAGATGCCCTGTCGGAGGTCACAATTTCTTTGCTGCTTAAACAGGACAAAGATCCTCTGCTCTGTAGTAGCTACAGACCCATTTCACTCCTGAATGTTGATTTTAAAGTTTGAAGGTTCTTGCTTCATGTTTGCAGCGTGTCTTGTCACCAATTATAGACCTGGACCAGTTTCATGCCAGGTAGGCAGTGTTCCTGTAATACTAGGCATCTTTTTAAGAAGAAGAAGAGAAGAAGTGACTTTATTGATCTCACACTGGAGAAATTCTTCTCTGCATTTTAACCCATCCTATATATATACATATATTAGGAGCAGTGGGCAGCACACATTAGGGCGCCTGGGGAACATCTCCATGATCTTCTTGCTTCGGCTTGGTCAGGACCTAAGCTGGAGGTACCTATGGTGCATGTTTTGGGTTGATGGGTTTGTGATGTTTGGGTTTTAACATCATTACTTCCCTCAGCTCTTTGGTCTCTGAAGTTGTTGTGTCTCTGGATGCTGAAAAGGCCTTCGACAGGGTCGAATGGAACTTCTTTTATAATGTGCTGGCCAGATTTGGATTGGGCAGAGGCTTCATGGATTGGGTGAGGCTCCTCTTCTCTTCGCCTAAAGCGTCAGTTGGACAAATGATACTCTCCCCCTTCCTTCTCTTGATGTTGCGGCCCTAGACAGGGCTGCCCTCTTTCCCCCCTGCTGTTTATTCTATTGAGCCCTTGGCCTTGTGGTTGTGTTCAGAAGCCACTTCCAAAGGCATTACGCGTTTGGATACTGTCCATAAGGTTTCACTTTATGCGGATGACCTTTTGCTCTATGTTTCTGACCCTGTCACTTCTTTTCCTGCTATTCTAAACATCCTCCATGAGTATGGTAACATATGGGGGTATAAACTTAAGCGAGCTGCTGCCTGTTAATGATCTTGCCAGAGCACTCTCTCTTTCCATAGTGCCATTTCTGTGGTCGAGCAGTGGTTTTCAGTATTTAGGCATTCACGTTACTTTCTCTCTCAGCGACTTGTATCGTGAGAAGCTCACCCCTTTGACTGACAAGACTGAGGGACTTTGTGCGTTGGTCGTCTTTGCCTTTTTCACTTGCAGGTCAGATACGCTTGGTCAAGATGGTGGTTCTCCCCAGGTTTCTCTACATCTTTAACACCTTCCTGTCTTTCTTAACAAATCCTTTTCCGTTCGGCTGGATAAGATTCACATGTGTCACAGCTGTAATAGGACTATTCAAAATGTTCAATAAATAAAGTTGGGGAAAAAAGAATAAGACCAAATGTGTCAATAAAATAGGAGTAGAACAGCATGGGGGGAAAAGAGACTATTGTGGGCAACTATTGATTATGGAAATCAATCAAAGTGTGTAGACTAAAACTTTGCTACAGCTTTTTGTTTAATTTGATCAAAACAATAAGACGGCGTATACCACTTGCTATATGCATATGTTATGCTGTTATTATAATTTTATAGTTTATCCAACAACATTCATCTCATAGCACAGCAGAACAATCCAACTATGTGTTTTAAAAATAATTTCTATTTGTACATTGTAAATTGTACAAATTGAGGCTTGTGTAGTGCTTATAGGCCAGTTTTTATCTTTGCTTATATTTGACATGAATTTGCTGCTGATTCCATGACAACACTGTTCTTGTGCTTCAGGCCTGAACATGACGTGGGCTTATAATAAACATACTAAAGGAGAATGGAGCTAAAGAAGTACCAACACGTCATCATATCATTTGGAAAATACATAAATACATAAATATACTCTATAACTGCCACAGTGAGCCCTGTTATTTTGGAATTAAAATATTTGTATGAATCCGCTCTACATGATCCTGATGTTTTTTGTCTATTTTGTCTATTCTGAATATGGACCCCGGTCCACAGTCGGTCCTAGAAGTGCTAGCCTTGTGAGCTTCATTTGACTGGAGCTGAACACTACGGTGACGCCAAACTCTCTTAGTCTTCTTCTTTATTCACTTTATCAATGGAAACAAGCAGGGGAACAAATAAAGAGCAATGCAAAACTATTCAGAGTAAAGACACGTGTTTGTCAGTGCGAAAAAACAACCAACAACTAAAATAAGAAAAAAACACATTTGGCTGTTTTGGCAAAAAAAGTTTCATACTGTGGCTTTAAATTAACAGTGATTATATAATTTACATGGATCAGGCTACAAAATTTAAATTACTATTTGATGAATTTGTTACATGGACTAAAGTCATGTATTTAAATAGAAAAAACATTTCATTGTTTGACTGTGACATGCAAAACACGACTTTTCCATTAGTGTTCTTGTCATTAGGTCTGGTGATATGAGAAGAGTCCCACACAAAGCCCAGTCTTGATGTTTAGATACTTTACAGATATTGTTCTTGAAATTTTTTTTAAGTAAAATTAAAAGTAAGATAAAAAAAAAAAAAAAAAAAAGTCAGACATTTTTTTCCTCAGAATTTCTGACTTTTTTTCTCAGAAATTCTGATTTTTTTTTCCTCAGAATTTCAGATTTTTTTTCTCAGAAATTCTGACTTGAATCTCAGAAATTCTGAGATTTATTCTCAGAATAATACATTTTTTAAAAATCTGTTCCTGTGGCCCTAATCTGCTTCCGTAGATCCATGAACCAAGCAGTAATCGGGTTTAATGTAAATCTCGTGGATATTTACAGACACATTCTTGCTTTACAGTTTCTTTTTAGAGATGACAAATGATTTAATTTAATTTTGTTCATAAGTTTAACTCACTCTTCTGTTCTACTCAGCTGTCTGCAAACTGCCTGATCGACACACAGATGTGTCCTTTGTAATTCACTGCCCCGTCCAGCAGAGGGCGCATTTCTATCACCAGATGTTAGAGGGGAGGAAACTCAGGTCCAGAGTTATTTTCCCCCTTTTCTCTCCATCTGATCCTGAACACAATGGAGCAGCAGCAGATCTAACCCAGACAAAAACACTTCCCTCTCTCCGTCTGTCATCCGTCTATCATCCGTCTATCATCCGTCTATCATCCGTCTGTCATCCGTCCATCATGAAGAGCTGTGTTCTTCTTCT
>JAVJIX010000345.1:212500-220000 GCA_036785185.1 Paratrypauchen microcephalus
GATGGGTTAAAATGCAGAGAAGAATTTCTCCAGTGTGAGATCAATAAAGTTCACTTCTTCTTCTTCGTAACTGGCTCAGGTCGTCCTATTCCTCATTTGGGCCCTGATTTTATTCCATTTCTTCTGGATGGTACAGTTCTGTTTAGTCCTGGTTTAAGTCCATTTGGTGTGGAAAGTTGACAATATTTTTTTACTTTTGTTTTGCAGCATAAATCAGATCGATAAATATGGCCAGTTGATCCTCACAGCGCCCTCTGCTGCTGACACTGGGCTCTACAGCTGCTGGGTCATTCTTTGTGATGGAAAAGAGTGCTCCAAAGACGAAGACCGGAGCTACTCCACATACGTCTACTTCAGCGGTGAGAAAATACTTACAGAGGTTCTGGTTACATACATAAAATACAACCTGCTTTAGATGCACTGCTTAATGGAGGCCATGGAGATGTTATTGCCTGGAATGTTCCACACTATGGCATTCAATTTATCTATTCAGGTGTTTTTGTTGTTAAAAGTACCTGCCTCTCTGTCCATTCCCTGCTTGTCTCTATGGAAATAGAATGCCATACTGTGGAACATTCAAATGAAGTCTCTATGAAGACAAACAGGTGTGCCCATAAGAAAAGTTCCACAGTGCACGTAGTGGCCATGGTTACAGCACAATCCCATTATCTGAGTGTGCAGGGATTTGCACAAAAGTGTAATGGAATATCCTTTTTCTTCATTTTTCAGACGGTGAATATGGTTATTTTGATACACAGTCATACCTCACTTTACGAAATTAATTTGTTCCAGAAGTGGTTTCGTAACGTGAATTTTTCGTAAGTTGAGTAGCTATTTCAATGGAAAAGGCCTGATTCGTTCCAAGTTTTTTTTTATAGTGTAACTTTTTTTTATAGTGTAACACTGTGTTCTGCGTCCTGATTGGCTAAGAGACTGTAGACTAGGGTGACCATTCGTCCGGATTTTGTCCGGACAGTCCGGTTTTAGAGCTGTCTGTCCGGCCGTCTGTCACGTGTCCTCCTTTTTTACATTTTGTCCTCCTTTTGTCCTCCTTTTTTACATTTTGTCCTCCTTTTTTACATTTTGTCCTCCTTTCGGACCCTCGTCGCCCACCGTTGCATAAATCGTCATAAATCCCCACCCATTATTTACACTTGCTAGTAGCAAGTATTCTTATTATTTTTTAACATATCCTAGGTGAGATCTATGGTTATGCGGTGGCACAGAGTGAGACTTCACACAGAAACATCAACACGTGCGGCATGACACGATATTGGTTAAATACACGGAAGCAGCTCAAAGCGCAAAGCGCGAGTACAGAGAGGAGATAAGAAGAGCGCTATAATGAGCGCTATAAGAACGCTATAATGTTTGGCGAGTATGTCTGGGTCTGGAAATACTATAAAGTTGATGACAACAACATTGACATAGCAAACGGTGGGATATGTAATCTTGGGATTGTGAGGGGTGGAAAGGAAAGGGCGACATTTAACACAACAAACCGATACGGCACCTCAAAAACAAACACCCGACACAATACAGCGAGTTACAGGAAACCCAGCCAAAGACGAGTCAGCTCACGCTGCAGGAGAGTTTGAAAAGGAGACAAAAAAATGCCCCCTGACAGTGCGAAGGCCCAGGAGAACACAGCCAGGAGCACAAATGATCACAATGAGTGACCTACCATTCACCTTTGTAGAGAACCCTGGATTTCTTATGCTTATGGAGCACGATGGACCTCGTTAATAATAATAATAATAATAATAATAATAATAAGCCCCGCGCCGGGTCATGCTGCACTATCACACACGTGTCCGCGCGCAGTTTCCCCCCCCCCCCCTTCCCCCACACTTCACTATTAATACATTTTGTTGAAAATCTATGAAAGTTTGAGTGTTTAAACGAGAGACAAATGTGAGAAAAGTTTAAATCCAGTCTGAGAAAAGCGTATAATGTGTGTGGCTGAGCGCGCATTATTTGAATTTTTGAGATTTCGCGTTTCATAACTTGGAATTTTTCATTTGTTGGATCTTTCGTAAGGTGAGGTACCACTGTATATTTTGTTATTCGTTTTAGATTTTCTGTTACTTGTTTAATACACTTACGTGTTGATGTGTCTTTGTTAATGTGTAATTTTTATTTATTGATTGATTGATTGATTGATTGATTGATGAGACAGGGAGAGTGCACAATGTACATTAACCTTAACAGGAGAGGTGCATTGTGCAGGTTGTAGCTCATTTCCACCTGTCGTCCCTGTTGCATGTTTTATAGTTTTGAATTTATTTCCCAATTAAAGATTAAAGATTTGGTTCTTCTGTCTTTTACAATACCATTGGATTGACCCTTAAGGTGCATGGGATCATACCTGTTGTGAATATAAATGATAGTTTTACACCACTGAAGAAGCCGTTTGTAAAGAAAAGTTGAAAAAGAGTTCCACACTGATGACGTCGCACTAAGGAGAATCCCATCCAAAAAGTTTGTCACTCTTTTCCCATTCTTGTGATACTTTGAACATTACTTCAACAAAATAAATGTGTTTTCTTGTATTTTTCTTTGTCAAATAAAAATGTCTTTGCACATTAGGGGAGTTTTGGCCCAGTATACATCATGGTTGCTAGGTAACAAACAATAATAGATTTACATGATTTCCAACCAGAAAATACAACTGAAACCTACAAATTGGCCAAACTGGGGAAAATATAGAGACATTAAATCTAAAATATAATGATCTTAAGTGTGTTTTGGAGCAGATAGTTTAATATTGTTTAATATTGTTGTGCACAGACAGAGACAGCCTGTTCGTGCCGTCTCCCATCCACATCGAGCTGGTGTATCTGCGCCCAGACCGCCCCGCTGTGGTGCCCTGCAGAGTGACAGACCCCCAAACCCAAGTGACGCTGCACAGAGAGGTGCCCCCACAGGAGATACCCACCAACGGGACCGGTGTGACCTTTGACCCCACCCAAGGTTTTGTCCTGGAGAGTCCCGGACCGGAGCTACAGGGAGTCTTCTACTGCAAGGCCCAGCGCAGAGGGGCCCCACAGATATCGACTAAGTACCAGCTACTCTATGTGGAGGGTAAGAGATGGACCTGGTTTAGTCCTGGTTTAGTCCTGGTTTAGTCCTGGTTTAGTTCTGGTTTAGTCCTGGTTTAGTCCTGGTTTAGTCCTGGTTTAGACCTGGTTTAGTCCTGGTTTAGTCCTGGTTTAGACCTGGTTTAGACCTGGTTTAGTCCTGGTTTAGTCCTGGTTTAGTCCTGGTTTAGTCCTGGTTTAGACCTGGTTTAGACCTGGTTTAGTCCTGGTTTAGTCCTGGTTTAGTCCTGGTTTAGTCCTGGTTTAGTCCTGGTTTAGTCCTGGCTTAGTCCTGGCTTAGTCCTGGTTTAGTCCTGGTTTAGTCCTGGTTTAGTCCTGGTTTAGACCTGGTTTAGACCTGGTTTAGTTCTGGTTTAGTCCTGGTTTAGTCCTGGTTTAGTCCTGGTTTAGTCCTGGTTTAGACCTGGTTTAGTTCTGGTTTAGTCCTGGTTTAGTCCTGGTTTAGTCCTGGTTTAGACCTGGTTTAGTCCTGGTTTAGACCTGGTTTAGACCTGGTTTAGTCCTGGTTTAGACCTGGTTTAGACCTGGTTTAGTCCTGGTTTAGTCCTGGTTTAGTCCTGGTTTAGACCTGGTTTAGTCCTGGTTTAGTCCTGGTTTAGACCTGGTTTAGTCCTGGTTTAGACCTGGTTTAGACCTGGTTTAGACCTGGTTTAGTCCTGGTTTAGACCTGGTTTAGACCTGGTTTAGTCCTGGTTTAGACCTGGTTTAGTCCTGGTTTAGACCTGGTTTAGTCCTGGTTTAGACCTGGTTTAGTCCTGGTTTAGTCCTGGTTTAGACCTGGTTTAGTCCTGGTTTAGTCCTGGTTTAGACCTGGTTTAGACCTGGTTTAGACCTGGTTTAGTCCTGGTTTAGACCTGGTTTAGACCTGGTTTAGTCCTGGTTTAGACCTGGTTTAGTCCTGGTTTAGACCTGGCTTAGTCCTGGTTTAGTCCTGGTTTAGTCCTGGTTTAGTCCTGGTTTAGACCTGGTTTAGTCCTGGTTTAGACCTGGTTTAGACCTGGTTTAGACCTGGTTTAGACCTGGTTTAGACCTGGTTTAGTCCTGGTTTAGACCTGGTTTAGTCCTACTTTTTGACCACAGGTAGATTTCCACTGAACACCAGCTGAGGGTAAGTGGAGGGTAAGAACAGTGACATTTTTGTCATATTTTGTGTCCAGTTCCCAGTGGTGCTCCGTTTGTCAGTGTTGAAAAGTCGCCGGATTTGGTGATTGAGGGCGACTCTGTGAATGTGACCTGTACGGTCCTGGGAGAGCCCGAGGTCCCCGTACACTTCAACTGGATCTACCCCAACCAGGTACACGGCATGAGTTATTTCAAAGTATTTGAAATAAACAAATACTTATTGGTACTCCATGGGGCTAAAGAGTGGAGAGGCACTTTTTGTTCTGGAAGTAAAATTGCCATTAATTTCCTTTCCATGGGTTTTACAGTCATGCCGCAGGTGGGGGGCCCTCACAGTGCACCTTTAATACAACAAAAGAAAAGGCAATGGAGTCATAAATGATTTGTTTTACTCACCGGACCTCTTATTGATGTGCAAATCCAATCAGATTCACTAGTGTTTTGTATATTTTCCAGTCGTCCCGTGCGGCTCAGGTGCACTCGTCGTGGCGTTTGGTGAAGAGGGGGCTGGGTCACACCACTCGAGTCTCTCAGAGCGTTCTCACCATTACAGAGATGAACCGGAAACACTCTGGGAGCTACATCTGCAAAGCCCAGAACAAGTATGGAGAGACTCTAGTGGCCACCAACGTCCAGTCTGGATAAACTCTACACATCTCAAAACATAAGCTCTTAAAAGTGCACTGCGGAACTTTTTTGTTTCCATAGTGATGTTTTGTCAGAAATGTTCCAGAGAATGGTATTAAACTTATTCATCTACATGAAAACAAGACAAGTTATAGGTCAGGTTGATGTTTTTCAATGTATTTTTGAGCATTTAAAACAAACATAATTGAATAAATGCTATTGTTTAATGCTATACTGTGGAACATTGCAGAAAAAGCTTCACCAGAAAAAAAATTACATAGTGCACCTTTAATAGTATTTTGAATCTATTTGAAAATTTAAAAATTTAATCTAAGCATCAAATATTTCCTCCCAAATACCTGCTCGACTCCGAGGTAAAGACACAGTCCTGGTTCATCTAAACCAGAACTAAACACTGACGTGCCCCCCCCCCCTAACTGGGACAACAATAGCATATATTATAATAAAACTAATAGTAGTGCTTGTAAATACTTTCTGAACTGGTTTGCATCCCAGAGAGTTTTATATGTAATAAAAACCTTCATAGATTGTACCATACATTTTGTCCTTGTCAACAATAAATCTGTGTTTTTCATCGCTCCTCCTTGTATCATATTTAACACTTTAAAAAAATATTTCCATGGAAACAAGCCGGAGGAGTTAGGTTTGTGAAGATGCTCTGAGTAAGGACACGTGTTTTTCACTACAATAAACACAAACGAGCTTGTGAGCTTTGTTAGCTCATCAGAACACAAACCTGGACTTGTGTTTTGTGTTTTGTTTCATCCTTTATATTATTAGTCTGTCTACAGCTTAACATTTAAGCAATTTACCTTTTTGTTGTCTTCATTTTCTGATCTCTGTGCATTGTTTGTAAAATGTGCTATAGAAATAAAATGGATTTCGATTTATATTTCCAAATCTCAAAATGCTCTTTTCCACTTTTGATGTGCTGAAGCGAAAGTTCTCACATGAACAGAACACCTTTTACCTTTAGTTTAGTAGAGATTGGCATTTCCAAGGCTGAAATGATCCAAATGTTTCTAGTGTGTATATGTATAGGTGCGTAGAGTTTAAAAACACAGTGGAGCACTTGTGTGTTACATCATGACATCACAGAGTGTTTTCTGTCTGAGAAGAACTCGGACAGTTTTTATTATGTTGTCTGAATGAAACAAAACACTTTTGAGGAGGAAACAACATAACACAGATCAGAAAATAGAATAATAGACTCTTTATGGATCTAGTTTTTTGAGAAAATGTTCCATACTGTGACTTTAAAACAAAAATCCTACATGTGTTTAGCGGCATGTGTTAAGAGCAGTGGGCAGAGCGGAGCACCAGGCTCTTTCTAATCATCTCCATATGAGGAATGTGATGTGACGGACCACAATGCACTGCTCCCACTTCAACCTGCCCAAAAACTCACTCACACAAAACACACATTAGAACAGACAACACACACACATGTACAGCTATTGGGGAGGGTTTAAATGTGTTAAGTATAATAAAAAGGACCATATGTAACTGTTCTGGTGTTGTTGCTTTGCCTGGATTGTTCCGCAGTAGGGCATTAAACTATATACATCTTGCATTTGATAAATTACTTGTGTTTTTTTTGCTATAAATTCTTTGAAAAAACATTCATTCTTACTGTGAGTGGGCTCGCCTTTACACAGATCTGACCTGTAACTTGGCCTGGTGGTTTTTTTAATGACATACCGCATCTCCATGGACACGAGCAGGTGGCTGACCCTCCACCAGTAAAGTTACTTAGATTAAACTTTATTGCAAAATCAATTAGAAATGGCATGTTAAAGATCCCATGACATGGTACTTGTTGATGCTTTTATATGGCTCCTTAATGGTTCCCTAATACTGTAAATGAATCCTTCTTCAAAATCAACACTCAGTGCATGAGAAACAGAGATAAGATGAGAAAGAGTAATTTTTCTCTCTCTGAACACTCCATAATGGGCGTTGTTGCTTGAATGCAAATGAGGAGGACAGAGATGGCCTATAGTAGAGGGTGGGGGCGTGGCCAAACTCTCCGCTCTCAGCTGTCCGCTCTGATCCATTTCCGTGTTTTTGCGTGGAGAAGAGATTAGAAGCGTTCCATTGAAAAATAAACACATTTCCACAGAAAATAAAATGAAACCACTGCTGTTCAAAGGTCCAGAGGCTCAGATAAAGGACTTCCGAGCCTAGAAACACTCGGACGTGCCTCCAGGCAAATAAAAAACGCATTTCGCATTGCCTAGCGCATTCACAGTCCAAACTCTCTGGGCGTGATTTACAGAGACGCTGAGTACAGACAGACGGGGGTGGAACTGCATTTGCATTTCTTTTTTCGATCTGACGTCAATAAGTTTCCTTGTTCAAAATCGCCCGTTTGAGCTCTGATTTTTTCTAACGCAGAAAAGGATCGCAAATGCTCAGTTTAGACATTTCACAACTTTTAACCATGGGGGGGGGGGCTAAACAGGGTAGGGGAGCTCACATTAACGTTCAAAAACCTCAGAAAGTGAAAATTTCATGCCATGAGACCTTTAAAAAATGTAACTGAATAAATAGAAGATGGACAATTTAATGCCCTACTTTGGAATATTCCAGGGAAACCAATGACATCACCATAACCTTCCAACCAAAA
>JAVJIX010000345.1:225000-227500 GCA_036785185.1 Paratrypauchen microcephalus
TTGTGCAATTATAACAACTGAAACAAGAAAAATATTTGCCCAAAAAGGAGTGGGAAGAAAAAAAATTATTAAATAAGACCCCAAGAATCCTTCCAATGACACAATATAAAACCCGAGCAGTGAATGCGATTTCAATCATTCGTAAACTGTTTATATTTGAATGATGAAGGTCAAAGACACTTCTGCTTAAAAAAGAATGATGGGAACTAATAATGTTTTCAGTGGTCCTGCACACACATGTTGTACCTGGACAGTGCGGCGTGTCGGTCCATTCGAGCCTTCAGATCCTCATTTTCCTGTTGGACTTTCCTCAGACTCTCCTCCAGCTTCAAGCTTTTCTCCATCTGGAAGCACAATGTCGTTGTATTTCATTATAGCTCAAAGGGAGGTGTCTCAAAATATCACAGCTCTATGATGGAGTAACAGTAGCATTTATGAAAGTGGGCCACTCTCACAATTCTAGAGAAAATGCTACTTTTCATATGAAAAAGCTGCTCTAATGAGACTCAAAGATGCACTTGATCTTTACAGGTCAGATGTATGTATCTCTGTATCAGATCTCTGTATTCCATCTGTACCAGATGAACACTTAGGTCCAGTGTCACTCACCAGTTTGTCGACCTCCATGAGTTTCTTCTCTTGTTGGTGAAGTTGTTGGTTTTTTATGTCCAACACGACTTTGAGACTCTCCAGCTCGTGCTCCAGATACACCGTGTGGGAATCCTTCTGAAAAAACAGAAAACTCTGATTAGCACCAAAGTGTGGGGAATGGATATGATAATACCACATGTATTAACATAGTATCTAGACTTCATACACGTGTTTTTTAAGAGAAGAAGAAATCCCCATATTCAAATACCACACGTCCACAACAGACGGAGCCACAAGTTATACTGTTTTTAGGGTAATGGGAATTATTTTACAAGTCCATCTTCAGTGTACAGTAACAAGACGAGAACGAGAATGTGAATAAAAAAATGAGGATAAAAAAACAGTCAGGCCTGATCTTCTTGACAGAACAGAAGCAGTGATGGTCGTGTTTGAAGACCAGATTCACTTTTCCACTGAGGTCTGCGTTAGGCCACAACAGCAGCCATGAATTATATTTATTTATATATTTAGAGAATACATTTTCCCTGTAATCTCAGTTTTCTCATCTATTTTGCTCAGAGCGAAGCATCAGTCTGTTCATGGCTTTCTGCTGGTCTCATGAGACTTTGTGATGATTAAAGCTTTGCTTCATTTATTTACACTAAATAAGCCTAAACATAAAAGTGCATTATGCTAATGCTTGTGGTGGAGGGTGTCCTTGGAGACTAGTTTCATAGTTCACCATCACCATGGAAACACATCACCTGTGACTCCCTCCTCCTGTTTTCTTCCTCTGTGAGTTTCTCCATTAGAGCCTTGTTCTCCTGAGTCAGCTGCCGGACCTTCTCCTGTGAACAGTGATGTTATTACATCAAATATTAGATATTTCATTATTTCTTTCTATTCAAGGGGCCATTTCCAAGGCTTAAACTCATTACAGGTTATTCCCTTATTAAAGTTTAAAGTACATTTGATGATTCATCTTTTTTCTTTCTTGTCAAATATGTTTTTTCTGTTTTTTTGTTTTATGCTTTTAAAGTTCAGTTTGTAATATTTTTGAACTTACATTTAGGACCATCTCTGCATCTTTCAGTGTTCTGCTGAGAGACTGCAGCTCCTGAGTCTGGCTGCTCATGAGCTCTGAGGGGCAAAACAATTGGAATTGTAATGAGCGTTTTTAAAAGACTTTGGTCAAATTTAACTAAATTTCTTTTAGTGTCTTTACCATCCAGTGAAAGTTGGTGCTGCCGTCTCAGACTCTGCAGCTGGTCTCTGTGGCTCTGCTCCAGGTCGAGGCTCAGGGATTCATGAGCAGCTCTGAGCTCCTCGCACTGAAACAGCCGAGTGAAACAAAGGTTCATTTGTGAGCAAATATTAACTGGGTAAATAGGACTAATTAGTTACACAATGGTTCTCCCCTTTGTGAAAACAGCTGTAATTAGATGAGCATGTGATTGTCAAAGGATTAAAGCAGAGCACGGTGTATTTGTTATTACATTGAGTTTAGATGGTTTGGTTGTACAGTGTATTAAGGATTAGACTAAGATTACACCACATTTCTTCATTAAATATTAACATGTAGTGACTAAAGGGTCAGTGATGTGTCCTCTGCATTTGACCCATCCTTCAAAGCTGCTCAGGCAACTACAGTGCACTTTGTGGGCACCATCTCCACATCTTGAGCTAGTCTTGGTCAGGATTATGTCAGAGGGTGAGTTTTTCCTACTGCATATGTTTTGGGTTGAGGGTCTGTGAAAAAAGACCTTTTTGCTGTGAAGTGCCAACTATTCAGAATACAAATATGTACTTTTAGATTATCACTTATCACAAAATATGAAGACAAAACCCAAACCCTGCATATTTAGGCTTAGTTCTATCAAAGGGAAAATAGTGAAAATGAAACAAAATG
>JAVJIX010000345.1:230000-330000 GCA_036785185.1 Paratrypauchen microcephalus
GGGTTAGGGTCAGGGTTAGGGTCAGGGTTGGGGTCAGGGTTGGGAGGGGTGGGGACATCTCCCTGAAATGAGTTTTTGGAACCTGGGATGTCTGGTACTATACAAGTATGGCATCAAAATAGATCCATAATACACATGCACGATAAAACATGCATTCACGCGTACTGTATTTTCTCACACAAGTAGATATTAACTGCAAGCGAGAAAATTATCTCTGATTACAAATTATCACAAGGAGAAATCCGTGACCTGTGCGTAAAACAACCACTGGGGGGCAGACACACCCTCGAAAAAAAAAACAAGCTTGCGAGATTCACTTCTGCTCTCCAAGTTGTTTTCTGTTTGCTCGCTTGCGAGGTGGATTTCTGCTCCCCCTAGGTAACTATGACAACAAAACTTAAACGGCAACAGTGATTGGACTACTGAGTTTTGTGTTGATGCAGAATATCTGAAATAAAAAAACTGTGTTTCACATTGCATGTTTTTATCATGCATGTATATTATGGAACTATTTTGACGCTATATAAATACTAGTAAACAGCACCTTCAATCAACTGAAAGGCAGATTAAACCGTCAGGTCACTCCCAAAACTCCAGCTAGCACACTCTATGGTCTCCTTTCTGCTGTGGTCCACATTATCCTCATAAAATAAGTTTTTATTTATATAGTGCTTTTTATAGACATATGTCACAAAGACGCTTCACAGATCATTATCCATTCACTCCATACCCAGTGGTGGTAAAGCTACTATTGTAGACTGACCCCATCAGCACCTCTGACCATCATCATCACTCACACACACACTCCACTTTCATACTAGGCAATGTGGGTGAAGTGCCTTGCCTAAGGACACAACGACAGTTATACAAAGACTCCAACGACTGGTTAATCAAATAAAGTAGAAATATTTCTTCAAACATCTGTGGAAAATGGACCTAAAGTAGATTATGATCAAAGGAGAAGTTCAATTTGTCAACTGGACAAAGTTTGTTTGGTTGAAAACGTTTCGCCGCTCATCCGAGAGGCTTCGTCAGTTCTGAAGTAGATTACATTTATGACAGCAGCCCATTATTATCAAGGCATGTAACTATCAGGGATGTGTTATAGGTGAATGACTTTAAACACAGTGCAGTAAATGCAGAATACTATAGAGATAATATAGAGATACTAGTCCAGTCTAAGCACTTTAATGTGAAATAGACCCAAGATACAAATCTGTATTTGTCTTTGGATTATATTTTTTCAAAAGTGAATTGAGTAAAAAATATGCCTTTCTCCATGGAGATGTTATTTCTTTGTATGGAATGTTTCACAGTGTGGCATTAAACCTTTCTATTTTCATGGAGACCAAACCAGACCAAGTTACAGATCAGATCTGTGGAGAGGCGTCCCCGCTCAGTCTGAACGCCTGTTTCTCTACGTATTCCTGAGCTATAAACACCTGTTATTAAATAAATGTAAAGTAGAGCTGTTTAATGTCATACTGTGGAACATTCCAGTAACATATCCATAAAACAGTGATGGACCACCAAACCAAAAAGTTACACAGTGCAGCTTTAATAAACATATGAAGCTTTGTGACATTATTTTCCTGTTTTGGGGCACTGGTCTCTTGAGTGTCTCATAGCAGCGTTTACGGTGGTCTCCATCACGGCTGTTTATCTGAGCAGTGAAGTGGGTAACAGTGACACAGTCCATAAGTGCTCCCTGTTTAAGACCAGCACATAGACTGCCCCTCACAGACACTATCAGCACCCGGGGCAGTACAGAGGGGGCAGTTTAAGAGATACCGGCAAAGCAATATACAGATTTCCATCCAAGTAGCAGCACTGGCTTTCTCTGTATAATATTTGAATTTAAATAAGCAACAGGATAGACATTAAAAACACTAAAATACCCATGAAGATCATGAAGAAAACATGGCTGGCACTATAATATACAAGACTCTGTTAAAGCTAAATGAGAACTAAACATAGACCAACTGGGACAAGCCTTGCCTGGTTTACCCCAGACCACATCAGTGAGATATGGTCTGGGAGCACCTACTGAACATCTCGTAGTGGAGGTGTGGTTTACGATCGCCAACGGCCGTTTATTGGGGGTTAAGAATGTCCATCATTTGGCGTATACGTAGCCCAGAGCCAATCATGTCAGTTGTCAGTTCAAACTACAAGTTTTTGTTTTTCACGTAGTACGTGTCACCGTCTTTCCACCCCTCCCCGCTCTCTGATTGGCTCCCAGAATCAGGAGAGCTCTCTTAGCCTAGTTGCCAGGTTGTCTTTTAGATCGGAACGAACGAAAGCAGCCTGGGATTTCCCAGGTTAGGACTAGACCAGGACAAAACTAGAAATAGATGGATCTAAACCAAGTCTAAGACCAGGTCCTCCTTTACAGACTCAACTGTGACTAAACCTTGGCTGGATTCAGGTAAAAAGCAGAGGTCATACACATATTAACCCTCCAACAGAACAATCCATAGGTCTCAAAATTAACCTTCATATTCTCCAGATCAAAATGTCTAAAGTATCAAAGCTCAGATGCTAATAGATACTAAAAGTAGTACTGAAACTCATGAGCAGGTGTCGATATTGGAAAATAAATAAATAAAAATAAAAATCACATCAGCTGAATAAAATTAGACATTTCTTGAACAGTTTCATCTTGAGTTTGATCAGAACTACTACTAACTATTGTCGTATAAAATTACAATATTGTCTAAAAAAAAGAGCTTTTAAAATGATCATTTGGGTATGAAAATTGGCATAGACCATGGAGTCTACTAATTCTTTAGTATTGAACTAGAGTTTGACTTTAGACTTTAATTGCATAAGACAGTTGAGAAAAGCCCAGGTACCTCCTTTTGAGAATCATAGGCCCAGACCTGTAACATAAGCTGTGCTGCTCACACTTTGGCCCGTGTTTCTCTGCATTCCTTCACCATGTGCTGCAGATCTGGTCATATGAGGCTTTGGTTTAAATCTGAGCTCAAACACAAGTCAACCCCAACGTGAACCAACTACACAGGCTCTATATAAATGATGTTTAGAAGAAAGAGTGGGATAACGGGAGCATTTAAAGTTATGTTAAGTAATTAAGTTACCCAACACGAATGTGACAAGGAAGGTGCTTTGTACAACTAGAAATCCTATGTTGTATTTAAAACAAATTCACCAAAAATGTAAATAAGTCAAATAGTTACTGAAATGCACTAAATATTAGGACAATGTCCATATTTTCCCAGCTGGTAAAGTGTTGTGAGTCAGTCTTACAGAGACATGTCCTGGGATATGAGGTGAGCATTTCCTCTGCTCAGGCCCCTCGAGAAGTCAGAGGTGCACCTCAGGGGTCCAGTCCACTACACCAGCTCACATTTTACAGGAACAGTAAGACGACTCAGGAAATACCAACTGTTACAGGGGCATAAGCCAAAGAATCATGAGCAAAAGAGCTTTAGGTCAACCTGGTCCAGACATTGAAAATACAACAGTTAATACTTGATAAAAGTATTATCATGGATTCTACCTGGACGACTGAGGGACTTTTCACGCAAACAGTTAATACTAACAAGACAACAGTCAAATCTGCAGTATGAGATGGGAAACTGAATACTAGGAGATGGTCAGTTTATGTGTTAACCAACTCATACTTCAACAAAACTTAGCACTATATAAAAATATATGTAATTTATATAGCTTCTTTAAATATTTGTAATTACCAAAACAGACTTGCAGCATTATAAAAACACTGCATTTAATTTTGTCTGTAAAATATAACTATATTCTTCTTTATAGACCTGTTTTTTTTTTTTTAATCTTAAAACATTTCATTTTAAACTGTTTGCAGTGGTCCAAAGTTATTCTTCACTTGTCTTAGGCTAGGCAACTAGCATCCTAACCACACACTTCCTCAATATCGGACAATAACACACTTTTATGCACATTAGATGCAGACAGTACACATCAGACTTATTATGACCTCAAGAGCTGCTTATACAATATATCTGTAAACTTTGCTCAGGTACATGGGATAGATCTAGTACAGTGCCTTTAATACGGTACATGGGATAGATCTAGTACAGTGCCTTTAATACGGTACATGGGATAGATCTAGTACAGTGCCTTTAATACGGCACATGGGATAGATCTAGTACAGTGCCTTTAATACGGTACATGGGATAGATCTAGTACAGTGCCTTTAATACGGCACATGGGATAGATGTAGTACAGTGCCTTTAATACGGTACATGGGATAAATCTAGTACAGTGCCTTTAATACGGTACATGGGATAGATCTAGTACAGTGCCTTTAATACGGTACATGGGATAAATCTAGTACAGTGCCTTTAATACGGTACATGGGATAAATCTAGTACAGTGCCTTTAATACGGTACATGGGATAGATCTAGTACAGTGCCTTTAATACGGCACATGGGATAGATGTAGTACAGTGCCTTTAATACTACACACACGAGTAGTAGGCAAACACCTGCTTCACTGACACATACAGATACTCATTTGGGTAGAGTTCAAGGTATAAAATGTAATCCTTAGTACATAAATCCTGTGTGTGAATGGCCTTGTAGCTCGTGTACTCACCCAGCTCCCCCCTCAGCTGCAGCAGCTCCTGGGACAGCCCCCTGCTGTGCCTCACAGCCTCGTCTCTCTGCAAAAACACAATGTCAACATCAAGTTCAAGGACTGTTCACAGACAGAAGAACAAACAGGAAGTTAAATACAGGTCTGAAAAGGTGTGTGAAATCATTTGCATGCATTTTTTAAAAATGTATTTATTTATTTTTTGGGGGTAAATTATTTGCACTTTGAATATAATTTTATTACACACCGTACCATGCTACCATGTTGGAGCTGAAAAATGTTAATTCTGACCTGTTTTCACTAATATTAATGTTTATTTACTGTTAATTTGCAGCATTAATACTGGGTTGGGATTAGGATTATTACACAAATTAAATCATTAAATAATGTAGAATACTAAATATGTCCTGTAATTACCATATAATTAAGTACCATGATTAAACTAATTTACTATAGCTAGTACTTAATGGTACCGTGGTCCAAAGCATGACAAAGTAAAAGTAATAACATGACTAAAATGGTAAGGTATTTAAGGTGCCATCTTTAAATATTTGCGGAATTCTGCTTCATCTTAGTCTATTATTTTAATCATAACTGAAAACTTAAATCCAAATTTGAGTCTCTAAAAGAAACACCTACACTGGCCTATTGGAGCTGCCTTTACAATAGTCTACACTTCATAAATACACTTCATAAACTGTTCATCAATGAAGAGAAAGTTACTCTGATCGAACTGTGTCATGGTAATTATTGTGTCAAGTGAAAATACAACATCAGCAGGTCCAAGAGCAGATTACTGTAAAAGCAGACAGACAATCGAATAATCAATCATTTAAAGTTTACAGACAATTAAATGCAAGACTGCCCTGCCTTCAAAATAGAAAAAAATATAAAAAATAAGATACTAATTGATACTAAATCTTGTCGAAAATGTGTCAAAACTAGTTACTCCTTTTAACATGTATCAATACTAAAAAAAAGTCACATTCACAGAGCAGAAAAGAACCTTTCCTGAATAACTTTAGAATGATCTTGAGCTGTATCAGAACAAGTATTAGAGCACAGACTAGTGTACGCCCAGGGCCCACTGTGGAACCTACAGGAGCACTGAGGGACAGATCCAAGATCACATGGGAACATAAAAGAAAGTACTACGATATAATAAGATAAGATAAGATAAGCCTTTATTGATCTCACACAGGAGAAATTTACTCGCCACAGTAGCTCCAGGACATTTGGACAAGAGGGAAAAAAGTGCATGCAGGCAGGGAGGGGATAAAGGAAGTAATAAATAATACAAATAGTAATACGTAATAATAATGAAAAATGGTAATAATGATAATAGTAACAACAAGCATCAACATGAAAAAGTAGGATATAATGTTGAACATTATATTCTATTGCCTAAATAAAGTGTTTTTTTAAACAAAAATATACATGAACACACAAAACTAAGGCTCAAATTATATGAAGTATTTCCACACTGGTTTATGCTGTAAATCAGACTATATTTGGCTTTTAAATCACTTTTGTATTAAAGTGTGGACGTTGTGGCTACAGAGTGCACTTTGCTCTGGCCAATATATTTAATACACCTTTCCTATTTAGAGACAGTGACTAAGGAACACATTTGCTGATTCATAAATTAGCCAGAGCCAATACCCAAAGTTATAGCTACAATTCAATTTCATTAACTAAAGAGTATGGGTCAAAATATTAGCTAGTAACAGACAGAATTTTGTCAATGAGGAAGTATCCAAAACACATCTGAAATGACTTGCCACAGAACAATAATGTAATAATAAAAGCAAGTTACCCCATCTGCAGTGTAAGGACCACCAAGGCATGCTCTGCTGCCGGTACAGCCCATGATCGAGCCTCTATCCTGGGGTTATTCTGCTGGAGAGCCCCCCCTCCCCACCTCCGGCTATGGAAACCCACTCCTCCAGTATTTCAAAAGACCCAACCACATCCACATGCTGCCGCTACAACAGCAAAGACTAGAAACTGAGGGGAGAGGGGGCGAGGGAGCGAGAGGAGGGAGGAATAGCCCAATGCCCGCAGAATGCACTGTACATCTACCAGAATAACAAAAAGAGGTGGAGCTAAGTGAGCTAGGAACTGCCTGTGGACCAATCAGGCAAGAGCACTTAAAGCAGCTGTATTGGAGACACTGACAGACAGGGGGGAGAGGGAGGAAGCCTTGCCCAGTGCAGTGACCTCCTCTGGGGATGTATCAGAGCTTCATTACGCCAACCCCCATCCCGCTACAAACCTGCACTAAATCATCCCCCTCCCCCTTCTCTCTTCGATCTGCTGTCATCTCTATAGAACCTGTGGCTGCATTAAGAGACAGAATCATGACAGCTTGGATTTCCTGTTTTTGGCAATGAGCAACAGTGTGGAAATGCATACAAACAGTGGGAAGTGGTCACATGACTAACGCCGTCTGAGAATATGGTGATGACTGAGCGGTGTCATCTTCAAGTCGTACATATGTTTGCCACTCATGATTTAGAGCTACTGCAATTATCAACTATGACTAGTCAACTGTAGAAAAGTATTATAAAATAGTTATCTGGATTATACACACATTTAACACTACTGTGTCGTCGTATGTGTCAAAGTCAAAACATAAAAAGAAAAACTTGTATTTGGTTAAAAATGTGAAAATCAAAATTCACGAGAAATAATTGTTTGACTAATCGATTAATCAAAAAAAACAAAAAAACAAACAAACCAAGAACTAATAATAATAATTGTTTTTGCATGCCTATACAATAATACTATAATATACTAATAAATACAAGGCGAGTAAAAGAGCGGCGATGTACACAGAATACATTATTCAAGCATCACCACTGACTCGGCACAGACATTGCAGGTAGATTGTTTTATATACTTTGCATTTTATTCTAGATCCATCTCCTCCTTGAATTAAAGCAACTCAACTAAGTAAAAGGAAATGGCAAGATTGATTTGTGGTTTAGTAAAATCAAATGTAGCAATAAAATGTGTGTGGTGAAGTATGGAGGTGCAGCTAGATGACACCATCAGATGGAGGTGCAGCTAGAGGACACCATCAGATGGAGGTGCAGATGACACCATCAGTGGGACGGAGAGCTTTTGGGAGTGGAAATTATACAAGATGATTGAAATACATGCAGTGTGTTTTTGATGATGGATACACATTATAAAAACTAATACAACATAGAATCTTTAAAGCTATTTTCTCAAAATCTAGAGGCATGTATCAAACTGAAGTGGGATCTGGTGTGGCTTTAAGATGATATCAGATCAGGTGTAGAGTAACATGAGGCTAGGGAATAAGATCGATGAATAATTGCTGCAGATTGAATTACACTTTCCTGGAAAATACATTGAATACATCTGTCCACATATTAAAAGAACACATTCAAAATACCTATACTCCTTTTATAGCTTATAACGTATAGCACCTAAGAGTATGTGCTACTGCTGGCCATCTCTAGCGACAACTGAAGAAGCAGCTTGGATAAGCTGCCAAATGACCAGTTGACAAATTGAACTGCCATGGATTCTACCTGGACAACTGAGGGATTCTACACACACCTAATAGTATGGATTATAAAAACAGGGTTAAACCACTTAAGTGGGGACTAATTTGCAAAAGTAGAAGGCAAAAAGCACAAGGTTGGTTTGTCACTTAAGAAGAATTGTATTATTTAAAAGGGCCCATACTGCACTATTTTCTGATCTGTAATAGTGTTTCATAATGACAAACAAACTGTAGTTGTGTTTTTTTTCCATTCAAACAATTAACACACAAACCCTGCATATTTAGGCTGAGCCTGAGTCCATCTGTCAAACAGAAAACACTCTGTTCCACCTTGTGATGCCATCTGAGCAAAAGGTAAAAGGTATCTGTTAACTTGAAAACTACAGCTTGATGACATCACAAGGTGGAACAGAGCATTTTGAGATTTGGAGTGACTGACTAATAAAAGGTGTGAATGTGAATGAAACAAAACAAAACTCCAGGTATGTTTTTGTTTTGTCACTGTATAAAAGGTTGTTGTAGCCTTGTAATTTCATGGTTTCATGGGCTACATGATCTTTACCAATACAAAGCAATATTTTTGTTCTGTGTTTGTATGCGTCATGTTTATTTTACTCACAAATTGAACAATGTCTCTTCTAAAAACATCCAGGATAGCACAGCTTATATTACTGTCTGCATTTAGAAAACAGAAGTAAAGCCCTGCCAGTGAGCGTAGGCTGGGATAAACACCACCTCATCATGACAGATGGATATGAGTCAATGATCAGAGCCTGTACCACACGCAGGCACTCAGTGGATGTTACCATTTTAACTATGATGGTACAAAAAATTATATTTGTTTTGTATTTGTTATACAAAATAAAAATCTTGTGCACAAATGTACAATTACCATTAAACTACAGTGGTACCTCACCTTACGAAAGACCCTACATACGAAAAATCCAAGTTACGAAACGCCTTCACGTCAAATTTTGGTCTCTAGATACGAAAGAAAGTTCAAGTTACGAAATTCAATTAATGCGCGCTCAGATGCACGCCCCGAAACGTAAATACACTTTATCAACACACACGGGGTTAGGTTCCAGAGGTGGCCCGCGGTGGGAGAGGTCCACGAGGTAGGACAACTTTGTATTTTGCAATTGTTCTACATGTTTTAGGGCTGTAAATGCCTCACCACACACATTCTACGCTTTTCTCAGACTGGAGTTGGGCTTTTCTCGCATTTCTCTCTCGTTTGAACACTCGAACTTTCATAGATTTTCAACGGAATGTGTTGATAGTGAAGCGTGGGGGGACACGGCTCAATATAGCGCCGAACGTGCGAGGGGAGCGGAGACACAGGATTACTATCAACAACACATCATCAGTATGGTAAAACTCACCTGTCTCATGACGGTCTAAACCCCGCTCACGTTCCCTTAGTGAGTGAACAATCCAACGCTTGGTGAATTCTGCTTCACAGTGATAGGAAGAGCCGACATCGAAGGATCAAAAAGCAACGTCGACACGGCACGGGATGGAGCCGCGGCGCCCGGGCTGTGCCTCCCCCTCTGGGCCACGGGCCCGCGCAGCCCCCCGGCTCTGGAGGTCACATAGAACCAGAGCCCGCCCCGCCCCGCTCTTATTCCCGCTGAAAGAGTGTCTTTCTCGGCCTCTTGGCTCTAGCGCGGAACGCGCAAGGAGCGCGGAGACACGAGCAACGCTCTCCTCCAACGGCACTGCCATGTCCCGGGATAATCCTGGTTTAGTCCAGGTCCAGTCCAGGTTTAGACCTGGTTTAGTTCTGGTCTAGACCTGGTTTATTCCAATCAGGACGCAGAACACAGTGTTACACTATAAAAAAAGTTACACTATAAAAAAAAACAAAAAAAAAACTTGAAACGAATCAGGCCTTTTCCATTGAAATAGCTACTCAACTTACGAAAAATTCACGTTACGAAACCACTTCTGGAACTAATTAATTTCGTAAGGTGAGGTACCACTGTATTATCAACCTTTTATACTTAAGACTTAACTTGGCACAGACATTTCAGCATGTAGCCTGTCACATTGGCTTCAAAACAGTCAGTACCTTAAATTATAGTGACAGAGTACAGCCCAATGAATAAATATTTATGATGGTACTCACAGGGGAGCAGCATTAGTGAACTGACATGAACTGCAATCACCAGAGACAACTCTAGGACCGTTTAATGTCATGTAGTAAATGAAGTTAGAGGGAGAGAGCAAAAGAGATATTTTTATATATATTTTATATATATTTTTTTATCATGGGCCAGAATCAAATAAATCAAACAAGCACTTCATTTTAGTCTAGCTTAACCTAAGAATAAAATAGATGTTCTGCGAAAATAATGTTATATTAATCCTGGTTTAGTCTTGATTTAGTCAGTGTTTGAAATTGTGACACTTTTGCATAATAACGTTGAAATAGAGATTACCATAATTGAAACCAGCAATGTTTTTCCCCTCATATTTTCCCATCAAATTTTAATCTTACATGTAAAATCTTAAAAATTAAATAATTTCCCTTGTGGATCAATGAAGTTTATCCAAGTCAAAAATGTGCAGCACAATAAGGCATTAAACCTACCTTTAGAGACAGTTGGCTTATGAGAATAATGCATGTTTTCCATTTGAACACTATATTTATTGTGGGACATTCCAGGTAATGCAATAACAGCTCCATGGAGACAAGCAGGTAGCAGACAGGACATGCTATTGGAATAGACTAGACTAGAGGCCAGTCCAGTTTAATATAGCCCTTACTCCTGGGTGCCATGTGTGGTGTTACTGACTCTACATTGTCCTCAGTCAGAGTGCAGCTGTCTGTGCTGTTCATATCACACAACACTCAGAATATTATGCAACAGGCAAGTCTAAAGTTATCCACAGTGAAGAGAGAAAGGCCAAATGCTGGTTCAAACAGACTGTAAATCTTTACTCTCCTCTTCAGTGTTCAGACACTTATAATATTTTAGCTTCAACACTGGCTATGTTAAATACAAAGCAGAAATCACATTTCTGGTGTTCTCAGATTAGTGAAATGTCATGTTATGTAATCTATTTTTTTCTGATTGTTTAAACCTGTGCAAGTTTTGGGCAAGGAAAATTATGCATAAATGTTAATTAATGTGGCAAATAAAAAAATAATAAATAAATAATGATTACTGATTAATGATTGCAAGAATTATTTTAAAATTAAGTGTACTTTCTACCAAATACAACAGCATGTACAATAACTTTGTTTCCCCTGGTGATTCTAGCTATCTAATATTTACTGGCCATGTCTTGTGTGGTGTTTAGCAGAGGGGAGCTGATGTTGTAAGCCTGTTTGTATTGTATAGTGAGATGCATAATCCCTTGTGGCGTCAGGTTCCAATCACATGACTCATCTATTAAAACTGATGTATGACCAGCGGTGCGCTTCACTGCTCTTAATTTCACTCTCACGGTTCCACTGCCAACGACAAAACCAACAAGTCTATGAAAGCCAGACATATCTAAACATTTATCCTATGTGGGAAACAATGTATATCACAGTCCACTAAATAAATAAAATGAAGGTTCTTTACAGTGGATTATTCATTCTCTCCATACTTGGTGGTGGTAAGATTCTATTCTTGCCACAGCTGCCCTGGGACAGATTGATGGAAGACAGACTGCCATCTGCCTCTTAGTTAACCACCAACACTCAATTCATACACTCATTCATACTAAGCAAAGTGGGTGGAGTGTCTTGCCTAAGGACACAACAGTTTAAACCAGAGTCACTGCTGCCCCACTATAGCATCTTGTATTCCCAGCGGTCTCCAATACAAGCACTAACTAGGCCCGGTGTTGCTCAACTTCTGATATCTGACAGGTTCAAGCATCGACAATCAGGTACGGCCTCAATATCAAGACTAAATTGCAGTTGAACCAGATCTAACGAAAGCAAAACCAGTAACAATCCATCCATTTTCTTCTGCTTTTCCGTAGTTCGTGTCGCTGGGGCAACAGTCCAGACCGTTCTGCCGCCCAGATCACAGTGCACCGGCCCCATGGATCCTCCTGCAGGTGGTGGGTCCACGGGAGGACGGCCCCATGTTGCTTGATACAACCGGCCTTGAGGTACTTCTGTCATGGGGGCTCGCTAGCAGTGTACCAGACACTGGGGGCGAGGTGGGGTGAAGTGTCTTGCCCAAAGACACAACGGCAGCATTCATCTGTGGGAGCTGGGATCATACCACCATGGATCAGTGGATAAACGCGCTACCAACTGAGCTACTGCTGCCCAAACAGCAACAAAATCTATCCAATCCAATTTCTATAGCACATTTCATAAACAAAACTGTTTCCAAAGTGCTGCACACTTTAATGCAACAGAAACATAATAAAAACAATAGAGTAAAAAACAAAACAAAAAAAACAAACTGTAAAATAGACCAAGAAGAATAAATAAATAAAATCAATTAAAAGAAAACTATAAAAGATAACAGAGGACCACACAATTGACACGGTGTTAAAAGTCAGAGAATAAAAGTGGGTCTTAAGACGAGACTTAAAGGCAAATTAACGTTTTTTAACAATCTGAGCCTTCTTTCTGCAATAAAACAAGTAGTTTTACTCACCCATAGCAGTTTGGTGTCAATTGGAGCAGTATCGCAGAACTTATGTTGAGCCGTTCTGTTCTACTAATGATCCCGTATCTGTTAACATGGTGCTGTATCATTTGCTCGGGGCATTACTTTGCGGTGTCCAAATAACACAAACTTTAGCACTTTTCAAATCATAGAAGCCCGATGTCTTAATGTAAGATTTCGTTTGAAGCAAAAGTGGGCTGTAATCCGAGATTTAGCCATAGTTTCGAGTAGATGAGGAGGCCAGTGCGCATGTGCGGACTGTGCTCTCAGCTCCCGGGACCCAAACATGAAACGCAAAGCTGAAAACTATGGATAAATCTCGGATTACAGGCCACTTTTGCTTCAAACGAAATGTTACATTAAGACATCGGGCTTCTATGATTTGAAAAGTGCTTAAGTTTGTGTTATTTGGACACCGCAAAGTAATGCCCCGAGCATATGATACAGCACCATGTTAACGGATACGGGATCATTAGTAGAACAGAACGGCTCAACATAAGTTCTGCGATACTGCTCCAATTGACACCAAAATGCTATGGGTGAGTAAAACTACTTGTTTTATTGCCGAAAGAAGGCTCAGATTGTAAAAAACGTTAATTTGCCTTTAAGACGAGACTTAACACTCCAGCTACCCTAAACCAAAACTATTCCCAAATAAGGCAGGGTTAAAACAAAACTGACACTAGCTAAAAGGTAATGACCTTTATGTTATGTAAGCTGTATCCATCCTACATATTAAGAACCAGTGATCTACTATTATTACCCTGCACAACAACATCACTAGTCGTCCAATCACTCCCCTCCTGTCATACACACAGCAGCAGCAGCTTTACAGTCCCGGTGGAGAGTGTGATGGTGTAAAATGAGAAGTAACAAGGAAGCATTAGGAAAGTAAGTCTATTTGATCCACTGCAGTTGTTCAATGGATGACACAACTCGCCCTCCCTCTCCCTCTCCATTTCTCTCTCTCTCTTTTGTGCTCTTTCTCTCTCTCTCCTGCTCTCTCGCTCAGTCTGTCAGACAATTTCCACAGACGTGTGTTACTCATGAAATTCAATCTTTTCTCCAGCCACCACTGTAGTAATTACACACATTAATATCAGCACATCTATATTAAAATTAAATATTAGTAGCGAGACCAGAAGCTGCAGTACACATAGAAGAATTACTGTCTAAACAGTTTCCTCCAGTGACCATAGTGACACTGTATGGAGAGCAAGACTATAGACAGGGAATAGAAGCTAAAGCCACCCATACAAACGAACTGAAATCCGCATGAATCATCATCCAGCAAGAACGTACAGGGCCCCCCAATAATAACGCATACGCAATTCAAAACAAAATGTAATGTTTTGCTCTCAAATGTACATGTAAACAGTACAAATCATAATGTCTATGGGCTTAATACTGATTTAAGTAGTAAATGAAGCAAATAAATTATGTAAAGATAATTTCAAACTGTGTGGACATCCTTGAGGGGGGCTCCAAACCCCACTAGCATATAAAACAACAGGGAAACAAATAAATAAACTAAATATACTTTCTAGATTTTAAATTGTGTGTGTGAAAAGCTACAAAGAGTGGAAAACCTATGTAGTGCAGAACATCTGTTATGTTGGGTGTTGTTCTTTTTTTTTTTTTTTTATCAATTTTTCAACCTAGTAGAAGGATTGATTTATAAAGGTCATTAACAAATAAGTTATAGGAGTAATGGTCAAACTCATATTCTCCAAAACCAAACTTAACAATAACTATTCACACAATAACATATCCATACCTGAGCCAGAGTCTGCTGCAGCACAATAGTGAAAGCCTCAAATCTCTTGTTACTCTGTGCGAGCTGGGTCTGCAGGTGCTGGATCTTCTCCGTGTTCCTCTGAGCTTCGCTGACACCCAAGGGCCCCACATCCTGATGGGTTCTGGACAAACACCCCTGCGTGTGCTGCTGCTGCTGCTGCTGGGGACGAGATCCAACTTTGGGCTTGTTTTTGTCCACTGTAAAAGAGGTGACAAAGTTGATCATCATTATTCCAGACTCCATGGGGTTTTGTATCTCTTCGGTCTGTCCACTCCACTTGTTGTAACTGTAATATGTCATGATGCCCTCTCCTTCCCCTCTGCTCTCCACTCACGTAAAAATGGACCTTGTAAATGCAATTACTTTTCCATATCCAGATTTAAACCTGTCCTTTGCACACACTGGTCTCCAAGGACAACTTAATTTAGCAGGGCCATGTTACTGTACTGGTCTTGCTTTACATCACTGTTATAAATATCCCTATAATATTAACTGTTGTCAATCTAACTTACTGAAACAGTATGCTCATAGCACCTTACATTTATATAGGGGAACAAGTGAGTGGTCAACAAGTAACGGCAATACACATTATGACTTTAATTGTGGGATACATGGTGCATTGTTATGCAGAGAAATACCACTTCTAATGAAGGGAATATACTGACACCAGGCCATACATTTAGCTCTATATTTATAAAATGTTAAGAGGTTAAACTAATATAGAATTATACAAAATGTGTACATTAAAACATGTGTATTGTAAATGTTAAGTACAATCACTTGGAACACGGTGTGTGTGTAGAATACATTAATACAGTACAAGTACATGTCTGAATATTAGATTAGTTAATAGAAACTGCACTATTATAAAAGAAGATTTTAAAGCTTATACTTAATTCATATAAAAAGACAGCAATGACCACAGCTCTCAAGTCTCACGCTTTGACAGTGTGACATACGCATTTCAAAAAGTTCACACGCCACACATGGTATTTCTCACGCTGAAATTTTGTTAGGCAATTCAATGAAACTCTAGCCACTGGTCACAGCGCTTCTGTGCCCAGAACATCGGTCTGTGTGGCTCAGAAGAGTTATCCAGGCACCACGCCTTTTCAGCCAATCAGAAACTAGATTGTTCTGTTGTCGGGCAGACTGTAGAGTCTAAGCGCGCACTGCACTGTCAGTGATAATTGAAGGACGACAACTGACTGGAACTTTTCAATTATAACAGATTTTAACCATCTACTTTTTAGACCTAAGCCATCAGTAAAGAGAATGGTTAGTAATGAACTAGTACTAGGAAATTGTGTTAATTAGCTTTCTTTGCTGTGAATTTGACATTACTTTAAACTGGGGCCCCCTCTGCTGTTTAAGTAACATATTGCAACTGGTAAAACAGCTCAAAGGGTAAACAAAATTAAATACAAAGAGCTCAAATACACATTAAAGTGGATATTTTCATACACTTATTCCATAGTCTACATGTATTTTCCCTAACTCTTTCCTGCTGATATTAGTGAAGACCGAATCTACAGGTGGATGCTGCAGTAACTGGTCTGTGTCCCGAGGGATTATTATGCAACATCTTTTCTGCTGAACAAATCAAAAATGCATCCCTGGCCCAGAGTAAATAATTTAACCAGGTCTAAAAAAAAACTGTCAAGTAGCTCTGCAAAGTAGACATGATGTTCAACAGACACCCACACACAGCTATGAATCATAAACTTAGATTTTAGACAGTTCCTTCTTTTCAAAATGAACATAGCACTGGGTTAGAAGACGTTTTTATATATCTGCAACTAGGGTTGGTCGATTTTTACAAAAATAAAGATTTTTTTCTATTTTTTTCAGTACTCAGACAATATTTTTATATATTTTGCATCAGGAATAAGCTCCAAAAATGAGAACTTCGCACTTCTATCTCTTCAGACGGGTGCGTTGGAGGCGAGGGAGCAAACCCAGAACACACAAGGAGAAAACAATCCCGCACTCCGTCTTACTTGCAAAATGAAAAAGTTTATTAAGAAAAAAAAAAAAAAAAAGATTTTTTTTTTTTTTTTTTTTTGCCTGATGAAGGCCTAGGGCCGAAACGTTGCATGTCTTAATAAACTTTTTCATTTTGCAAGTAAGACGGAGTGCGGGATTGTTTTCTCCTTGCATCAGGAATAAGCTAAAAAAAATATAACTTAAACCATTGTTTGATTGACAAACATGCAGCACTACTTTTCAATGTCATTTTTATAGTTAATAATCATAATAATAATAATTAATAATTAATTGCATTTATATAGCGCCTTTCATGACACCCAAAGACATAATAGACATAATATGGACAGAATAGCACTAGAGCTGGCAGTCCTTCATATCCAGTTGAATCCACACTTAGGTTCAACACAATCTGATCTGTGGGGGTAGTGTTCAGTAGTGTTCAGCTCAGAGTGCCAGTGAAAGGGGATATCTCAACACAGCACAGGGGATATCTCCAGACAGACCATTCACTACAAATACACACTTCGTCATTACGTCAACTCAACATGTTTATAATCCAGGGCAACTGGATTTACTATGAGGCGCGCGGACCGGACCACAACGGGGAGTGGGAAAACACGAGGAGGACGACTTATCTTCTTCATTAACGAACGCTGGTGCCATCCCGGAAATGTACACGTGAAACAGACCAGATTTACTACAATTAAGATCAAATGTTTAGTGACATACAAGAACCATTACATGACATCAGACCAGACTTTATATCAATGAACCATTTTTAAGCTTATATACCAGTTCCTTCCAATTGTTATCTAAAGGCAACTTAACTTCAATTTAAACCAGTTCTATAAATGACTTAAACCTACCAATTGAATTCTCTCCTACAGTGCAGCCGAGTAATCATCACAGCGTTTCCATAGTGTTGCCCGGCGACCAGAAACCAAAATAACCTTGGTACATCTCCACACTGAAACCAGAGCACACAATCTCCAAGTGACAGGAGATATTGTGTTTTGATTGCCCATCAAACTAACGCCATCAGTTCCTTATTATAATTTAAATAGGAAGAAAAAATGAAATTAAATATAACAAAATAAGGGTGTAATATGCATGGCTAAAATATCAAACTTCCAAGTGGCGTCTTCCTGCTTAGGGTCATTTGAGTGACCAAGGTAAGTGAAAGTTGAACCTATGGCCCCAGTAAAAATTACACCAAAAATAGATTGGAGAAAACAAGGTCAGGTTTGTCAGGAAACCACTGACCACCACAACGATCTACAAAACACACCACCTTAAATATGATGCTGTAAAAGAAAATATACTTAAATGGTTGTACTAAGATTATAGTGACGGACCTGTTCGGAAACTCACTATGTTCCTCTTGCATCCCGCAAGCAGCTGGATATTTCGGAGTAACCCTTTGGCAGTTAGACGCACGTGTATGTTTGAGAGGGAAAGTTTCGGAGACCATAACATCTCGAGCGAAGAGCAAAAACAATCCACAGGTGAAGAAAAGGGTCAAGCAGAAGTGTAGCTAAAAGAATAGCTGTAACAGTATTACTTCAGCCATTCTTTAAGGAACAGCAAATAAAACAAATTAAACTACTAAATGAAATAAAAATTGTGAAAGTGTATAGGTCCATTTAATTGTATTTCCAAGTTAAAAATATGTAATCTCCAGTGATGAAACCACAATAATGCTAAGAAGATTTAAAGCTGATAGAGATTTGAAGCTATTGGGAGATTGGGGGAAAAAAGAAAAAAAAAACATTTAAAATCCCTTAATCCTCTTGGTAACACCAGACTCCAGTCACAAACCAGCACAGAGACAAATGCCAGAACACAGAGCATCTCCAGGCTTCATGATGGTGGTGCTGTGGTAAAGCAGAGATGCACCGGGAACTGAGCAGGGAGGTGGGTGGGGCTGAGGGTGACACCGACCAATGAGAGAGAGGCAATGAGAGACCGACCAATGAGAGAGAGGCAGGGAGGACTATAGGTGATATGTAGACCAAGTGTTTGGGGTCAGATTATTTATCACTAAATGGATTTATAACAGTATATAGCCTGGATTGGACATCACCAAAGTCCAGGCCTGAAAGAATAAAATATATAATTTTCTCTAATGGTGTGGTGCCAATGTAGGTTTAAGCAAAACTCAAAGCAACAAGAAACAATCTAATATAATCAAAATGAGCATCCTGGTCATTTTAGGACTTTTAAAACCTAAATACAAACATTTTCTCCTCTACAAAATTCTTTCAATTTTAAATCAAAAACTTATAACCCTTTACCTAATGCCGTCAGTATATGAAAAATGTCACAATCAATTTAGAATTACAATATTCACATTTTAGTGTTTACAGGTCAACTAAATATCTTAAAACAAGTTTGTGTTATTTTAGAATTGTATAATACATTTTGAAAAATGCAGCAGGGATTTAAATGCAAGGAAATAATTCATGTGCAAATTCTATATTTTATTAGGCTTATTGCCATGTTGTCCTTGTTTTATGTTTTATGTGATAATAGATTAAATATCAGTTTCTGCATTGGTTCTACATTTTGTTATATTTGCATTTGCTAACAATAATAAACTAAAAACTCAATATTAGCCCTCTTGAATGGTCAACTGTGCTCAAAATAGCACCATATAGCAGGAAGCCCATGAAAAACGTTAAACTCTTACCAGAAGCAGTTAGTCTGGTGAGCCTGGTGGTAGTGGTGGTCCTGGTCTGTGGGCTGGTGTGGCCTTTGGTGGGTCCTGTAGTTCTACATGGAGCAGTCAACACTGGCACAAGCACAAGAGAGAGCACACTGGAGTTTAACTGACCCATACTGTCTCTGGAAAAGCATGCAACATCTGATCGAGACTGGCAAATCTCAAATATTTTTAACCATGATACTGTGAATGAGTGTTTTGATCAAAGGAACCACAACAAAGGTCTGTATAACTCAATCAGCATTAATCAGCCAATACTTCACAAGTGGTCTACAAAGTACTCAACACTTTCATTGTAAATGGGAATTGATGGACTTGTTTTCTTATCATAGAGTGTCATTAAAAATACAAGATTAAAAGCTTTGTAACATGATTAATATTTATTAAGTTAAGTTTCTGTTGGGTTGACCTGGTGTACTGGTCTTAGCTGGAGTAGTGTTGAGTGTCGCTTTGAGGACTGGGACTTTGAAAGGGGTTGAACGCCTGCTTGCTGCTCCAGAAACTGTTAAAAAATAAAGAAAAAGTTTAGTTTCACTTAATATTGCAAAGCAGCAGAAACATGCCATTTTGTTCCATAACTTACTGATTTCTTACTGATAACCTTACCATTACTTACTATTACTACTATTTGAAAGTTTAACAATGAACCAACCATACTATATGCACTGAGCTTTTATTGAACATGTATTAGTTTGGTTTTAGTTCATATTTTGAGCAATTTGTCAATACAAGGGACATACACAATACATAATAGATATGCTATGGTACTCAAAAGAAGTTGGTAGAAGTTCACATAGAGAATATCAGTCGCTAGGCAGTGATTAAAAGGAGTTCCTATTTTCTTCTCTCTCACCGATCATAGTAATCAATCATGATTTTTGATTTGATAGTTTGAGTATAATCAAATAAAAATGAACTCTGCTCCAAACCACATGGGTTTACCGACAGAATTGACTGTAGCCTTCTTCATTAAAAAGACTCAAGACAATTAAAGATGACCCAATCTCGACCTTAATTTTTTGTTTTTTTCAATTGCAAAGCCCTAATAAAGAATAAACATCACAAAAAAGTAATCAAAAGCTTAACATACCAGTTCTCACCTAAACCAATACAGCATTTTCCATATCTACAGTTTACATTTCCAATACAAAAGTCCATCACAGAGGATTTACTGAGACACTCACATCTCCAGAGCATCCCGTGCTTCCCACTGAAGGCAGCTAACAAAGGAATGATACAAAAGCGATAGGATCCGATGAGCAGACAAGTCAAGAGTGTGAGATCACAGCTTGACCCTGCACTACCACTGGCCGAACCATCAAAAGACGAGGAATTATGGAAAATGTGTGGCGAAAATTCAGTCATGGTACCACATCGGACAGCATTGTAAACAGCCATTGATTTTATATATATATATTTAAAAAAATCAAAACGTGCTCCTGTGGTCTGGTGCTGCAGACAGCTTTAGTTATAGTCTGTCTGTTCGATTGCACCTCAGGGCGACGTGTGAACTAGACTGGAACAGTGCTGTTACTATGACAACAAACACAAGGGGGCGGGCGTCTGCTACTACAAAGCCTCGACCAATCAAAGAGCAGCATTATGGAGCGTACGCAGCAGAGGGAAAACTCACTCCAATTTTCAACTCTGAATAAAAAATAAATCTTGCTCAATAATTTGTGAATTTTGTTCAACAACAATGGCAATAAAGCTTTTTTGGGAGGGATTCTGATAGAAAGGCAAGACTACAGATTTTACTAAAAAATGCACCTAGTTTACCCTACAAGTGTAAAACTATGCAAAGACCTACTATTTAAATGTATTAATATTTATTATCACACCAATCAAAAAAAATTACAAAAGATGAAAACCATTAAAACGACCTTTAATCTCTATACTCCCTTAAAATCATAAAACATTCATTTATAAAATATACTGCATGTAGAGGGAAAATATAATAACTTGAATATAGTGTCAATAACATACAATAATAGAAGATGGATAGAGAAATGACATGAAGGAGGGATTTAACCTTGTGCAGCTCTGAAGTGGGTCACTATTACACTAAGCCTCTCCTTCAGTGTTCAGGGTCTTTCACTTTGGATGGAGGGACTCAGTTTGGGTAAATCTGTCTCACCTTGTGTCGTTTTGGTGCTGTCACTGGTCTCCCTGTGAACTCCGAACTCGTTGGACCCTGGTTGGATCCTGGATGGTCCAAAGGTCTTCCGTTGTTGGAGTCTGGACACAGATGTGGGAGGGGGGCCCATCAGAGAGGTGCGAGTGGGGGTCTGAAGATGCTGGGATGAACTTGGCTTGTTATTAGCAGCTAGGGCAGTGTCTCCAGGAGCTTTTCTATTACCTAAAATAACATAAGCAATGAATCAACATACAGAATAGGTTAAAAATATACAATGTATGTAAACATTAAAATGAATGAGTTTCTACAAAAAATTAAAGTACTACTATATATTTTAAATAGATCTTAAAATCAAAATTATTAACATAAAACAATGACACTGACAGCTGACACCTGACATTTAAATAGTGTCAAAACGGGGAGTGTATGTAAGTAAAAAGTTTAAAATAAGATACCCCATGCAGTAACATACCTATAGAACACACCACAGTCCGCATTTCACATTTCAGCATATAGTAGCAGTACAAGTAGTAAATAAAGTTTGGTTGTTCTCTGCCTCTCTACTTGTAGTCCATTTAAAATTTAAAGTTTGTGTTTCACTTTTAGCATTCTACTGAGATCCAAACCTCCCTTTCCTTCCCCTGGACTTTCCACTGGGGCAGATAATTTCCCTTGAGAGGAAGAGTCTGCGGCCTTCCTCTAAACCTCCTGTCCCACTGAATAGGGCCACAAAAGGGGGACCTGCTTTGGGACCTGAGTGTCCGGACTAAAACAGAACACTGACATCTGTGACCAGCTCTGCCTTCCGCTTGTGAGGCCCAGTATCAAGTACAGAAGAGTGGGATGGGAATGCTCAATGGTGCCCTCTGCAGGAGGTAAAAATGGTGCCCTCTGCGGGAGGTAAAAATGGTGCCCTCTGCAGGAGGTAAACATGGTAGCAATTGTAACTAGTAAAATCTGTTAATTTATGATTTCATTTCTGTCTATAATAAAACTATATTATCTACATTTAAAGTTCATATTGTGTAAATCATTTCTTGGAGTAAAATAAACATTTAAAATTTTACTAACAGGTTTGTCACTGTATTTTCTGAATTTTGATTTTGATCACAAAATAAAGTGCCCATGTTATTCACATTCACTACTATTCACTAACTGCTGAGCAGTATCGTTTCTAGCAAGTGATTCTTTTAATATCAGGTGGGATATCTGAAAATGAATAAAATCTGTTTCAAAGATATGCAAAATGTATTAATTAAATTGATTGATAATTAATTGTCTACAATTAAAACAATAAAAAATGACGTCAAAAAGAAACAGAAACATCAAGTAGAATTTCCCAAACATGCGTTTAAGGTGATTTCTTAAGGTGATTTTCTATCAAAAACATTTCCTCACCTGTGATTTTGCTCTTAAGCAGTGGCGTGCCCACAGCTGCGGTGGTTCTGTTGCTCTCTCTGCCTGATGCTCCCGGTTGCTGCTTGCTGAGAGGAGTGGTCGCCATGGGAGCTGCAGTCATGGGGCTGGAAGCTGGACATTTGGAGGTTGATGCTCTGCCTGTTAAGTTTGGGGAAGGCTGTCCACGCACCCTGGTCTTAGTCTCTGTACAGGATGTTGACGCTAATGTACTGGAATGAGACTGCAAACAAAAATGAACTAAAGATACAATACTTTTACATGTGTCAAAAAATATCCTTAAAAACTACTTACCACCAACCCAATTTTCTTCACTTTTCTACAGTTAGTTTCGGTGGATTCTTTTGCAGATCCAGGTTTACTTTGAGAGGAATTTTCCTGATTTCCTGATTTGGTCTGGCTCTTTGGGTTTTCGGTTTTTGATTTGGTAAGGGAATAACTAGCTGAATATTTTTGAGGCCTTGCCATTTTGAAAAGCCTAGACAGTGCAGTGGAACTTTCAGAGTTAGAACGGGGACGTGTACTTGGGGTATTGGGGGTTGACTTTTCATGGCCTAAAGCAGAGCCAGATTTCACCTTTTTGATTTTGTTGGCTTTATCAGTCTTTGGAGCTGGTTTTGTGACTGCTTTGTCAGTTTTTTGTGGAGATTTATCTGGGTAACAGAAGGTGGTATTTGCAATATTCACTTTTGGATGAGTATTAGCTTGGCCTGGGAGTTCTTGCTTGGTGTCACAACTAGCTGAACTACAGTGGGCCACTGGAGCCTGTTTCCTTGTATCAATGCTGAGTGATGCATGGATTGTTTTACTCTTTGCTTGAGACTCTTCAGAAACAATAGAATTTCTTTGTGAGTCTTTTGGGTCTTTGTTAGGTCCAATGTGTAGTTTTCTTTGAGAATTAAGGACAGTTTTAGAGACTGGAGTTGTTGTACCATTATTAATTCTGGTAGGACTTGGCCTAGATCCAACTTTGTTCTCTTCTTGTTTAGCATTCATTTGCGGTGGTTTATCTGATGCTACAGCCCTTCTCATCACTTTACATTTCACACTGCTCATGTCGGACTTTGGAAACTTGTCAACTTCCATTTTAGTGACTTTGTCATCTGAATTTGGTATTCCTCTCTCAAATTGTTTGGGAGAGACAGAGTTTTTCTTCCTCAACACAGGCCGGAGAGCAGGACTTCCAGTATTTTCTGTGCAGGGTGACACAGCAAAAGAAGGTAAGTTGGGCAGATGAGTTCCCAGGTTTTGTACAGGAGTAGAAGTATGAATATCTTTATCAACATCTTGCACAGAACACAATGGGGTGTCAAATGTCATAGCTTGATCTGGTATTGAGAGAGGCTTGGATTCATTAAGCAGTTCAGCTTCAGAGCAAATAAACTGGGCATCATTTGCACAATCTGATGTTGAGTTTTCATAGAGAAAAGTGGTATGCAGTCCATCTTTCTCTCCTGGTAAAGCTAAGAAAGAGTTACATATTTCCCCATCCTCTTCACTTGGGAGCTTCACTGTATCTCCTAATACAAATGTGTTGTCTCGTACCACCATTTCTGCAGAGCTGAAGGAGTGGTCCATGGACTTTCTATGGGACTCCTCAGACAAACTTGCTTTAGCTTGGTCTGTTGGTTTAGACTGATACAGCAGTTCAGATCTAGAGGAAATAAATTGAGTGTCATTTGTAATATCTGCATTTTTGTAAAGAAAGCTGGTACTGAGATGCTTCCCCTCTCCTGGCAAAGCTAAGAAAGACGAGTTAGACGTTGCTTCATGCTCTTCAGTTGGAAGCTCTACATCATCTCCAAACACAAATGTCATCCCAAAGCAAGGGTGGTCTCCGGCTTGGTCACTTGCACCACCTGCGTCACTCAAAGGGGTTAACAGAGACTTAGATTCATCATGGTTTGAGACTGGAGGAGCTGGGGACTCCTCAAATGAGGATAACATTGAAGCTTGCTGGTCCAGGACAAAGCTGTTGCTCCGTACCACAATTTCTGCAGAACTGAAGGAGAGATCCATGGACCCTCTATGGGACGTCCTACACGAACTCATCCCAGCTGAATCTGGAGATGGCACTTCACTGTTGCTTCCCTCTGACGCAGTCTTATAAAATGTTTTGTTTCCTTCAGAATCTTGGTTGCTCAAAAAACTCAAGCTATCATTCCAAAAATTGATACTGCTACTGTCCGGTGTGGCTATAAAAGTATTCTCCAAATGAGTGAAGAGCTTTCCTTGTGGTAGAGTTATTATAGTATTGTTTGGGTGCAGGATAGGTCCATCTGCACTCTGTGTGTTAATATCTGGGGAAGTGCAGTCTTCTCTCTCACTCAGGGTAAAATTACAGCTAGCAGAGTCGGGTGACGAGGACAATGAGTAGTTGCCGTCAATGTCTAACAAACAACCTCTGTTTGCCAAAAATAATGAGGGATCATCAGGGTCCTCACAAGGCATATTGATGTTTTTGTCCGACATTGTAAACTTCCAAGAGCCTGAAATTGTGTCTGTTTCTTTAGTTAAAAATCTGTAAAAAGAGTAAAGAACAAATGAGAATTTTGTTTGTAAGAAAACCAAATATGTAATTTACTTATGTTGTTAAAACACATATCGTATCTCTATATGATAAGATTAAGATCAAACTTAAACCTAAAGGCTATAATAAACATCAAATATGAATATGTATAATATGAATTGCTAATTGTCAATTAAATACACACAAAAACCTTTACAATTTCAATTATTTTTAGCAACTTATAGCTAGTTTCAAGTTTCAAAGATTTTTCCACCAGGCTTCTTTGAAAATGAACACACCTTAACTTCAAACAAAGTGTTTTGACTCCTGACTGGTAACAGTAGCTGCAATCACTTATTCATGACATCGATATAAAAAATGCAAATGGTCTAATACTGTATAATGCTATAGTTGGCAGATTAGAGTGTACTGCATGACATTGCCACTTGTAATTTCACCTTGAGGTTTCTTTGCATCTTTCTAATGATATAATTTAATATGTCAACACTCTGAGCCAAGCTGTTGGCTTCATTCAGAAGAGTAACTGAGCTACACTAAATTATAGCACGTCACATTGCTGTCTCGCCAAAACAGCTATTTAAAGATGACCACAACATGGTTCAGATTCTAAGTAACTGAAATAACAAATGTACAATGCAAAAATCAACGGTAACTAATATTATTAACAAGGTAATTAAACCAAAAATACTAACATTTAGGGCTGTCAAAAGTATTGAAAATCAATGACCAAAGATCAAAGATCAATGTCAGCTTTATTGTCAATTCTGCCATATGTGTTCAACATACAGTGAATCGAAATTGCAAAAAAATATGAAACAAAACAAAAACTTTCTAAGAAAGAAAGAAAGAAACAAAGCCTTTAAAAAAAATCTTAAATCTAAAATCTGAAAGCAGTGCAACAGAATAAATAAATAGGTGAGAGTTCAGCTTCCTGACAGTCTGGTGGATGAAGCTGTTTGACAGTCTGGTGGATGAAGCTGTTTGACAGTCTGGTGGATGAAGCTGTTTGACAGTCTGGTGGATGAAGCTGTTTGACAGCCTGGTGGATGAAGCTGTTTGACAGTCTGGAGGATGAAGCTGTTTGACAGTCTGGAGGATGAAGCTGTTTGACAGTCTAGAGGATGAAGCTGTTTGACAGTCTGGTGGAGTGGGCCCGGAGACTCCGGTACCTTCTCCCCGAGGGCAGGAGGCTGAAGAGGCTGTGTGAGGGGTGGCTCGGGTCACCCACAATGCTGGACGCTCTGCGGGTGAGGCGGGTGATAAAAATGTCCAGGAGGGAGGGGAGAGAGACACCAGCGATCCTCCCAGCTGCATTCACTCTGCGCTGCAGGGCTTTCCTGTTCGGTGCAGCTCCCGTACCACACAGTGATGCAGCTGGTCAGGACGCTCTCAATGGTGCCTTGGTAGAAGGTGGTCATGATGGGTGGGGGGGCTCCAGCTCTCCTCAGTTTGTGGAGGAAATAGAGGCGCTTCTGAGCCCTCTTTGCCAGTGATGCAGTATTCACTGTCCAGGAGAGGTCCTCACTGATGTGCACCCCCAGGAATTTGGTGCTGCTCACCCTCTCTACAGCAGCACCATTGATGGACAGTGGGGGGTGCTGGGTGGGGCCTCTCCGGAAGTCAATAACAATCTCCTTGGTCTTTTCAGCATTAAGGAGATTGTTATTGCTGCACCACTGGGTCAGAAGGCTCACCTCACTCCTGTAGTTTGTCTCATCGTTATTAGAGATGAGACCCACCACAGTCGTATCGTCCGCAAACTTCACTATGTGATTGGTGCTGAACGCTGGTGAGCAGTCGTGGGTCAGCAGAGTGAAGAGCATCGGACTGAGCACACAGCCCTGGGGGGCTCCTGTGCTCAGTCTAATGCAGCTCGAGGTGTTTCTGCTGACTCGCACTGCCTGTGGCCTCTCACTGAGGAAGTCCAGCAGCCAATTACAGAGTGAGGTCTGAAGCCCCAGGTGGTCTAGTTTGGTGATGAGCTGCTGTGGGATTATGGTGTTGAATGCTGAACTGAAATCTATGAACAGCATTCTCACATATGAGTCTTTATTGTCCAGGTGGGTGAGGGCTGGGTGAAGAGCAGAGCAGATTGCATCCTCGGTAGAGCGGTTGGCCCAGTATGCAAAATGGAATGGGTCCAGGGTGGGGTGGGGGGATGGATTTAATGTGTGCCATGACTCGCCGTTCAAAGTACTTCCTTATGATGGGGGTCATTGTAACAGGGCGATAGTCATTAAAAGTGTCTGGAGTGGGCTTCTTTGGCACGGGAACGATGGTAGTGGTTTTGAAGCAGGAGGGAACGACAGCCTGGCTCAGAGAAGCATTAAAGATGTCTGTGAAGACATCCTTGAGCTCCTCTGCACAGTCCTTCAACACACGACCAGGGATGTTGTCCGGGCCTGCAGCCTTGTGGGTGTTGATCCTGGAGAGTGTTCTCTTCACACACAGGGGCTGGTCGTGGGGAGGTGGTGGAGTTTTCTGGGGCCGGGTGTCATTGAGCAGGGTGATGTTGTTGTCACAGGTCTGTGGCGAGGGTTTGTAGTCCGTGATGTTCTGGATGTCCTGCCACAGACTCCGTGTGTCCCTGCTGTCTCTAAAGTGTCCGGTTATTTTCTGTGTGTATTTGTGTTTGGCTTTCCTGATGCCACGGGACAGGTTGGCTCTTGCTGCCCTCAGATGGGGGACATCCCCAGCTCTGAAGGCAGCGTTCCTGGCTCTCAACAGTCTGTGAACCTCCCCTGTCAGCCATGGCTTCTGGTTAGCCCTGGTGATGATGGTCCTGGTGTGTGTGACATCACCAATGCATTTGGTGACGTAGGAAGTCACAGTGTCTGCGTACTCCTCAATGTCCGTGTGGTTGTTGTATGTGGTGGCCTGTTTGAACACTGCCCAGTCTGTTGTACCGAGACAGTGCTGTAGTGCAGACGAGGCCCCCTCTGGACACACCTGGATCTGCTTCAGAAACGGTTTGGAGACCCTCACCTGGGGTCTGTATGCCGGTCTGAGCAGAACAGAGATGTGGTCAGAGAGGCCTATGTGGGGGAGGGGGTAAGCCTTGTATGCTCCTATGTGGGGTGTAAACCAAAATCAGATAATAATCAATACTAAATTTAGTATCAAAACTAGATAGTTATTTGAGCAAGTATAGATACTAAATGTCACATTCACAGGACAGTAATCAAATGAATTTCCTCAATAGATCTAGAATGATCTTAGCCATCAGAACACGTATAATTATTATCATTGTGGAATCGGTATTGCGTACTCAGTATAGTGTACCTAGTATCAAAATCTAAATTTTATTATCCTGACAACACTACTGGCATTATTTAAACAGGGATACAATTTCAATATGCATGACTACAAAGTACAAACCGTACAGTGACATTGTCAGTAGGGATAATAAATAGCCAGCATGTTAGCAAAAGGTCAGCATTGTTTGGCTTCACAGCTTAGACCTGCAGTTATCACCACTGACCCCTGTGTGTAAAATATAAACACGTACACTAATTGAAGTCAGGCTTGGACGGCAAGATCTGAAACATTAGTCATGAAAACAAGTAGTGAATTAAAATAGAGCAGAGTAATGTTACACCGTAATCTGCCCACTCAGATAAAATATAGGCTGGGCAGGCTGCAGTGCACATTGAACCTTGGCACGGGAAGCTCCTCCAGGGCTACTGCGGTATTTTTTGACACAAGACAATAACACCAAAGTAGTATCTCCTCTGGAAATAGCCTTAAACTTGTTCTGTAATAGGAGGCACCTGTGCACCTAACACACAGTCCCTGACCCTACAATTTTATAGTGAAATTAACACACAAATCGACACAACAGGTTTACAACAACAACAACAACAACAACAATAATAATAATAATAATAACATCAACAACAACAACACATCTGTGGTTCAAAGAGTGTTGCTGTTAAACCAAGGACAGGTTCAATAGGACATCTTGGTACAGGCAAATTTTCCTTGACCTTAGAATTTAGAGGAAAAATGAATAACATAATAAAACAATCACATTCACAACAGGTTTACAATACTAATAACTTACCAGTGGTTCAAAGTGCCTTGCTGTTAATCCAAGGATAGGTCCAATTTGACATCTTATAACAGGCAAATTTATCCATGAGAAATTAAGCAACTTCAAGACCTGGTTACAGCTAAAACTAATTGACTAATTATTACACATTTTAAAGATACACTGACAGTAATGTGCTAGGGTGGGGGAAAAAAAAATCATATGAGGAAAATTGCAATGTATTCCTGTAGCAGAGGAAGAGAAGTAGTTCCACCAAGTAGATCAATAGCAGTACAAATGCAATGAGTGACTGGCCCATGTAGTTTGTCAATAGCAGGCGTGTCAAGGTCCAGCCAAGCAGCGTGCCCCGTGCAAAGCTCTGCTCTGAAGTTTACAGAAGTGCGGCCTGAAAAAGCACGTTACCTTATCCATGCGGACCACAGCGTAGGGGGAGAGGCCAGAGTCGACGGGGCTGGTGGCATTCACTGTTGCTAAGCACCAAAGTCCCTCTTTTCTGAGTGAATGGGCTGTGCAAGAGAATTAGCATAACACCAGTTAAAGCTACAGACATAGTTATCCAAGGCAATAAAAACAGGAAGGAATGAGACTCTGAATGAACAGAATGAACACACAGTTCAACACATGCTACCACAGCGGAGTGACACCTGAGTCTAAGACCTTTAAGACCTACGCTATTTCTGCATAATCTATACGAGGCGCATGACCCCAGCTGGAAACTAATCTTTACTAGGGGAAACTTGTAAAGTACAGAGCAAAAAGGATGATATTTTCTAAACTGATCCTAATGCAACAGCATCATGAAAGAATATCTCCACCAGTATTTTGACTAAAATTAAAGATGCACTATGCAACTTTTCTGGTGGGGGTATGTACCATCTGCTTGTCTCCACACAGGTGTTATTGCTTCGCCTGGAGTCTCTCACTTTGCCTGACTATTTTACATTTACTCAATAACAGGTGCTAATAAACAATAAAACACACTTTCTGAACTGGGTCAACCTAACACAGATCTGACCTGTAACTTGGCCTAGTGCCATGGAGAGAGGTTTAGTCGCATACTGTGGAACATTCCAGGCAAAGCAATAACGTCTCCATAGATACAGCAAACTGAAAAGGACACTGGTATTTTTTGTATTTACAGAACATTGTAAAGCATCAATTATAGGATCTTAATAGTATTAGTTTGCAGCTGAATAACTGCTCTTAAAAAGCTACAATTCCTCTAAAGGCTGTACATGCAAATAACTATAATTGTCCTGATCTAGACATGTATTTTTCCTAAGAAAGCTGAATGTATGAAGTAAAAAAAGTAAAAAAAACAACAACAACAAAAAAAAAACATTTAAAAAACTGCCTACAGTTTGTATGTTGTTTTGGAGGATGGACAGGGCAGGAGTGGGACCCACAGCTGTAGCTGAGAGCTTCTAAAGTCCAGGATACAAAGCCACCCACATCAGGCCCGAGCAGAGGGTCACAGGGGGAGATTCCAGCGCTTATACCACCAGACAACGCAGCCCTCTGTAAAGCATAGAAAACAGCACAATAAGTCTGTGGCTTCAGCTCCGTATATCAGTGAATGTGATGAGAGACACAGAAAGAATGCCCATTATCAAGCCTTTACACACAATAATATGAGCCAAGAAATCCAGTGAAGGAGGATCAAACTGCAGTATTACAATTTCTCTAGACAGAACAGAAATTGTGGTGGTTTTAATCCAAAAGGCAAATTTACAAATGTTGAACCTGACCATTTCTATTAGTGACTACATCCATGAACTTTATTATGTACATATTACACTATTGGCATTGATGTTTTTATGTCCTCTGAGCAAAAGACAAGTTAAACTGTATACTTTTAGGATGCCCAAAGCTCAAATTACAATTATCTCATGCAATATATTCAAATACTGTGGGGAGAATAATGCTACTTGCATCTAAAAATGCATTTACAACTTTGACAATATTGGACACTATTATTTTAGGGTATTGATAAAACAATACAAAGCATTAGGCATAGGTGCAATTGAATATGTTGTAACAGTCCTTGGTGATATTTTGAGACACTGAAATTTTACAGGGCAAACAACTGTTCACTCTCAGATTCATAACAGCTTCCCATTGTGAATAGAACTATCCAGATTAAATGTAGTACAAATGCTGAAGAAAACACAAGGCCACACAAATCTTACAGAGTGGGTTCCATTAATAGAGGAGACCACTGTAGCCCCCCACAGGCTAAAGTTTTGCCACTTTAGTCTAAAACAAGCTGACCAATATAGCTCACTGTATCATCATAAACATATCACTTAATGTTTAAAGGTGGACTATGTAACTTTTGGTGGGAAACCAACCTTACATTTTAGTTTCCATGATGAATGTAACTGCTTTGTTTGGAATGTTTCATAGTATGGTATTAAATTCAACTATTTCCAGGGAAACAAACAGGAGATCCCACTGGACCAAGATCTGTGCAGAGAAGGGCCGCTGATTGTAGATGTGCAGGTTCTTTGAGCAATATAAAACACCCACAACTGAATGAATGTAAGATGAATATGTTGCCACAGTGTGAAAACAACTCAAATATCATCTCTTTGGAGCCAAACAGGTGGCGCACCCTCTACCCAAATGTAACACAATGCACCTTTAAAATATCCTTTTTTCATTAGCAGAGGCAATAAGCGAGATACAAAATAATATTGAGTATTCAATACAACTATTCAAATAATTTGCCTGTGCCACCACAGCCTCAGGATGAACCTGTGGAAAACACTGGTGTTGATTATATGGATTAATCTGTGGCATAGACGAACAACACTGTTTTGAAATGGCTTTTCTAAAACAAACAATACGTAGAATGATATAGTCATATAGGCCCCATTCTCCATAGTCACACTCACACACTCACACACTCACTCACACACACTCACACACACACACACACACACACACACACACACACACACACACACATGCACACACATATACACATACACACACACACACACACACACACACACACACACACACACACACACACACACACACACACACACACACACACACACACACACACACACACACACACACACACACACACACACACACACACCTCAGTTAACTTGTATTTTTAGCAGCCAGGAGTAAACATAGTACACCTACAAATAGCACAGAAACACTTTGCAGTTCATGAATGGTTTAGGGTGGGCTTTAACAGTGTTATCACTGAACATATAACAACATCAGACAGGCTAGACACAGATAACTTCAAGTATAAGTAGTCAAGTACTTCAAGTATAAAAGACAATTCATTATTTTATGTGGAAGTAAAGCAACTAGTTTAATGACTTTGATTGCAAGCTGTTATGTGGTAGGCCTATAAGAATATTTATTTAATATTAAATATAATCAAGCAAAGCGAGTACACACCATTTGTAATTTCAACGAATTCATAAATTAATATAGTTTAATTTGACTAATAAAGATAGTAAAGGAGCTTTCTTACCCGTTTGCCAGTGATTACAGCTCAGATGGTTTCTTCAGGCTAACAAAATATCAATAACGCACATTTTTTACCTGTTATTGGCTTTGTGGATCTATAAATATATAGATTAATATGGCGTTTTAAGGTTCAATTTTGTATATGAATTTAAATATTTGAATAGTTAAATAAAGCAATACATCTTTATCACAGTAGGTAGAACTTTGTGTGTGTTTCCCGCACGTTTTTACCTTTCCCCAATCCTACAGCGCGCATGCGCACTACAGGAGTCATTAGAAGCACCTGTGCATGTTGTGTTTTCTATTTTATAAAGTGTTTTATACATGTAGAATTCATCAAAAACAACATGGACTGGCTCCGTATTTGACCTTAGTGAATTATGGTTTATCACTGACTATTTAATCATTTATGGAAGTGGATTTCCTTTGACCGTTTAGACTTGTAAACTAGCCTACGTTAGCTCCATTAGCTCCATTAGCTCCATTAGCTCCCCTGACTGAGGGACATGGACGACCCCTAATGGACAAACTTTTTTGATGCAGTGATTTAAAAAAAAAAAACAAAAAAAAAAAAATATATATATATATACTTTTTTATTTATTTTTAACCCTATCGAGACTAGACTAAGCGTCTATAGCATAAATTGAGAATACTTATATTCTTATCAGTATGTTCTAAACTAAGAATTTAGTTAAAGATCAAGTTCAGGGCTATACACTGAGGCGGTGAGTATCCTAAATGTACAAATTTCAGACATTTTCAGACACCATAATCCAACATGTACTTGAGTAATAGATTTTACAGTCTATACAGTTACAGTTGTATAATTTCTGGCCACTCTACCCAGCTCTGCACAATGATTTGTTAAATAACTTTTAAATAACGTTTCGGCCCTAGACCTTCATCAGGCCTAGGGCCGAAACGTTATATGTCTAAATAAATTTCACATTTTGCAAGTAAGACAGAGTGCGGGATTGTTTTCTCCTCCTGTGTTCTGGGTCTGCTCCCTCGCACCCGTTTGAAGAGACTGAAGTTCTTAAATAACTTTCTAAATTATTATTTACTTTGTATTTTATTTCTAGAGGTCTATGAACACATTCCATCCATAAAAAAATACAAGTTAATCTAATATGACCAGATTTTATTCATTGAAATCTGAATGTACAATAATTTAATAATTACACAATTATAAACCACAAGGGTGGAAGCATACATATTTACAATGTAAAAGTGCATTGTTAAACAGAATAAACATGAAGACACTACCTACTTCAAAGAGAAAAGTCCCAGAGAAGTCAGTCTTAATTTAAAATAACTATGGCACCTTTCAAACTGATTAATATTGATTATAACAATTTACAATTTATTTGCGAGTTCATTTCTAATTATACCATATCTATCTGAAGTGAAGACTTGGTGCTTGGTAATGAGGGGTTTTCTCATTGAAGATGTCCTGCAAATGACTCATGAAACTCTAATGACATGATATGCTACCCATATTAGCAAGTTGTGTTAAATATTTGCATCCAACAGGCATTTTGCTTGTAACAATGTCATCCACAGTGAGGTTTTCCCATGGATTTCATGAATGTGTACAGAGATAGGTGGTCATACAACAAACCAATACATCAGCCTGTGTACGTACTGGGTAAGCACAAGACGAGTGCAGATCCATTGATCCATAACTGTGGTAGTTATGTGGGACTGCAGAAGGCAATCTGTAGATGTGCATTCAAACAGGACACTGGGAGGGACCACTGAATTTTCCATTGAATTTAAAGCTAGATTGTAATAGCTTTTAATGTCGTTCATTTGAAGTCAGTGTTAAACCAATGCTTTCACTTTTTGTCCCCTTCTCTTTTCATGGCCTCCAAAGTCCACTCATTTTTTGACACAGTTTGGCCAAGCAAGACCTCCACATGAAGCAGAAACAATAATATATATGATCACCTAAACGGAGCAGAGAAGAGAAGATTAACAGCACTTCTTAATTACATGAAATAATTACATATTTGAATTTACTTAACATTAAACTATTAACTATTAAAATGTCATTTAAACACAAATCATTCTTTCTGATCATGATCCCTTTCCATGTCATTTAAGCAATCTTAAAGGATCAGAAATCAGATAATAATAGGCCTGTCACAATAACACATTTTAAAGTCTGATATATTGCTGAAGTATATAGACGCTAACATACAATATTGAAATCAAACCAGAAAGTAGAATTATCCACACAAAAAAATTCTAAATGTAAAACATTGTTAAAAAATCTAAGCTGCAATAAATAAATAACAGAATGTAAATCTTAAGTAGTTTGTCTGTATCTATGAGTCATGAAAGTTCATAATTAAAACTTCTACACCTCAAATCTCATCATAGTACAAAAAATAACAAAGATTTCCCCACTAGTACAAAGAAATATCACCTATGATAAATACTGACCCACACATATTATTGTTCCATCCATCATGTATTGATCTTATAAATATTGATTGATTGATTGATTGATCTATGTAGTATTTATTCTGACAGGCCTCTTTGGTGTGCATGTAACCACAGCCAGAAATATGTTGCTGAACTTGCTTTACTCACCAGACACACAAAGAAGATGAGAACAAAAAGCTTCAGGTTCTTCATACACATGGCTCGTGCCAGGTTTCGACTTGTCGTCTTAAATGTGACTGACTAAAAGGAAAAAAAAAACAACAGCCATCAATCTAATCTGTGGATACAAAATAAGGTCTACTTTTAATTAGTGTTTTCATTTTAAAATATGTAAAAAATGCAACTCACTGAATCAACAAGATTTTCTGTCTTGTCAATCAGCAGCTCGAGCTTTTCCCCCCTCTGAGCAACCAAATCTGAAGAACGCCACAAAATCATCAGTTCATGCTCTGACACATGTAACTATTGAGTCAAAATCACAATTTGAGTGGTCACAAATATCAAATTGGGAAGACTACAGTCAATTAAGTAACTTTTTTTTTTTAAAGGGAGCATTTGTTAAAAATAAAAACAAAAAAAACACTGACTCTGTAACTCTGCCAACTGTGGTTTCGACTTCTCCCAACATGTTAAGAAATGCATGGGATTCTTGTAATAGTTTAGCAGTTTCATATTTCTCAAATGTGTTTTCCTCTGCTTGGACGTGCGCTTTTCTCAATGGAGATGTAATTCTTTGTCCAGAATGTTTCGCAGTATGGCATTAAACCTTTCTATGGAGCCCAAACCAGATCAAGTTACAGGTCAGATCTGTGGAGAGGCCACCACGCTCACAGTCTCACACTATGGAACATTCCAGACAGAGCAATGGTATATCCATAGAAACAAGCAGGTGACGGACCCCACAACTAAAAAGTTACATAGTGCACCTTTAAATGTAAACTTTGAACATAATTATACTAATGAAACATAAATTATAATGATATAGATGATTCCAAAATAGTTCTGCTGTAATTTCTTAAACCAATGAAGGTGCGTATGGAAAGGCAGATCGGTTTGCGTAAACTGGAGATCAAACAGTTTGTATGATTTATGATTTATTTACTGTGACAGTTCTGCCTTTGTTAGAAAGAACAATACAGACACTGCATTGACTATAGAGTTAATCCAAATGCTAGTCTGTGAATGCATATTCCCAATGCCAAAATATATTGTCCAGGCTATTGATACTTTGCAGCTGATGCCATCAACATTCCCTGGGGATGTGAAGCCAACAGAAAGCACTGCTCTGTTAGAAGCTCTTTTACTCAAATTAGATGTTGATCTGAGCTTTAGTTCAACACAATCTGACCAGAAAGAGCTGGTTTGGTCGGAACTACAACAAGTGAGCTGATTTGTGCTGTAAACAGGTCTCTGACACGTAAAATTACAGTCACACGCTAGCGTTGGCCTACACTTTTTCCAGTTAGTCACTCTCACCTTTTTCTAGAAAATCAAACACCGAAACAATGTGTGTAGTGATCACAGGCTCCTGAAAATATTCTGTTTAAATCCAATTTGTATTTTTTCCAAAGTTTTTAGACCATCTTAAACCCTTTTTGTCTGTGGGCATTGTGTCACCATTGAAACTGCTGATGAACATTCCACCAATAGAAACACACAATAGAGCACCCCCAGCATTACTGCAAAATATCAATACTACAGACTATACAATCAAATGGAATGTGTTGTCTTTAGATACAATTGTAAGCTGAATGGGACATGTCTTTATTTTGTCAGTGAAGAAACTCACCAATGTTGCGAACCATTATCCCTTTCAAATCATCCACTTGCATCTGTGTTTCAGTGAGACGATCCGTTCCCCGCGGATCTGAATGATGCTTCTACAAAACAAAAGTGTCATTTAAGGTCACTGATGGTGTCTCATGAAATAAAGTGTCCAGACTATTAAGCCTAACCACACGAACCATCTGAGCCGCCAACGTTGAGGAGAATTCACTGTTCATGGCATAAGGAAGGGCGGTCTGTGCTCTGGACCCATATGTTGTTTGGAAGCGTTTCTTCACTTCACTGAGAAAGCTGAACGCTCGCGATCTCTCAAAATCCTTTTCAATGAAAAATACAAAGAAACAAAATTATTCCCTTTTGTATTATATTTAAATGCATATTAACTAGGGGTGGCACGGTTCACAAAATTCACGGTTCGGTTCTGTACGGTTCTTATTGGTTTCTTTCAAAATACACCTTATATCCATTTATCTTAATAATCCACAATAACAGGATATAACATTAAAAAGGTTATAAGATTATATAATAATCTAATGTAATATAAAATCTTAATACACGTAATAATCACACAATCTGAATTTGACTTTAAGCCCATTATTGGAACCATCTCTCCGATCTGGTGGCAGTAACTATGTCACCTGCTGTTGAAAAAACCCAACCACTAGATACTGAAGAGACAGAAACAAAAGTATGTGTCTCGTATTAAACTTCTACCGGTGTGCGGGCCGCGCTCCGTCTGGAGCTGCAGACACCGCACGTCAGCACGTGAGCGCAGCTCTTTCGCACGTGTAACGCGTATCACAGGGCAGGTTAAACTTTATAAAACATCTGTCCGTGCCTCACTTACCGCCTTTTCACATGGTCTCCTCCTGTTAGCTTCCCTGATAGCGCGCATAAGCTAGGGAGCTCAATGCCTCTGATTAGAGCGCATTTCGGCGGTGGGAGGGGGGTGTCCGTGACTTTCCTCTTTTCCCCAGACACCAGACTTAAATGACACTGGTGCATCCTCTATGTCCTTGCCGCTATCTCCACTCTCACTTGCCATTTCTATCCAACTTTATTTACCGAGGTTACATACGGGCATGCCAGAGGCAAGTATACATTGTGCATGCCCGGAACCGTCAGGTGCGCACTGAACGGTTCGTCGTGATAAGCAAACCGAACAGTTCGTCGGTTTTTCATGAACCGTGCCACCCCTAATATTAACTAACATATACTTAATATTTTACATCCTGTTTGGACATAGACAGCTGATATGACATAAGAAGGTAATTCAATAACTGTTACCTAGAAGGTTAACAAGGCCAAAAACATCTCTAAATGACACAGACTAATAAAAATAAATGACAACATCTCCAATTTGATGAGTGAAGATTTAAACTACCAGAAAAGTCGGTTCTGTATTTCAAAAATGTATTTATTACAGCTATTTTCCCACCAAACTAACTAAGAACTAGAAAAACATGAATAAGCCGTCATATGCACTTTAAACCATTTTCTGATTCTGACAGACCTCCATCCATCCGGACCTTGTTTCATAAATTTAAAATCTGTATAAATAGTGAGAACAAGTATGGCTCTGTGATGAGATGACCTTTGACATTTCCAATGGTTTTATTACATCTCATTTTGACAATATACACATTTCCAAGGAGAATGGAGATTATTAACTGTAGTTGTGTCATGAGACACATTTTAAGAGCAAGATGGTGGCAACTCAAAACCGTGGGTAGTCAGACACATCTATAAAGTAGTTTGTATTTTCTACTGGGTCATTTTTCATGTCCTGTTTTGGCCTGTGGTCCTCCTACAGATCAAAATGTTAAAATCTACCAGCATAAAGTGATTTCATGAATGCAAACTTTACTTACATCATCAGTAATACACAGATATATGATTCTGTCATGGCAAATGTAGTGGAACAGGTAGCTAGAAGAACAAAATAAACAAATTGAATAGTGCATTACATTCATCAGTATCATTATAAGACAATATTCCTAGTGCATTTAGATAGACTAATTAGACATTACTACTCATGGATTCTGACTTTCTGGAAACTCGCTTAGAGTAAGGACACCCATTTGTCTATGTCCACTCAGTGTGGCTCTAAAATAGTGAAAGTTTGGAAGTGTCGAAGTCAGGAATAAAATGTCCAAACAAACATGAAAGATGACACGTACCTTCCATGGCTATAGGTCAACTTGTTGTTCTCTGAAGGGATTTTGGCTAAAATTTGTTCTGTCACCTCCAGGAAGTTGCCCCCACACCAGGCGTGTTTGGCCAGGATGGTGGTCCCACGAGCCACCACCGCAAACAGGATAGCCATGGCACCTTCTGGCACGTCAGAACAGCAACAAAATCTGGCAAAACAAATACAAAACAGGGAGATATTGATTGATATTGATTATAGCTTTGGTATACAGTACTGTACAATTGTCTATTATTTAATTGGTTGATGTTAGGCTACTAAATTATGATATGCAAAGGCACCCCTTCAGTGAATCATAAGTGGGTAAAACACAACAATTTTATTTTATTTTGTGGCTCCATGTTTTCATCTTAGGTCACCGTATTAATATTGTTCTACTCAGCATGTAGAAAGTAAAACTACAGTGGCAACAATGGCATGACATATGTTAACAATTAACAGTTCAGCACAATAAGTGGCTGTTACAAAATTAAATGATACAAGGTGTCACAAGGATCGAAGCCCAATTGCCAATTAAACACTAACCAGCAGAAATAAAAATCTGCGGACAACGGAGTTAGCCGAATGTAAACAATAGCCGTGTAGCCCATAAAGCAGAGCCTTAAATTGTGCGGGTTGTGCAAATTACGCTACACATGACACTTAATTTAATACCTGTGTGGGTCAGTGCTAGTTAAAGTAGCCCATTTACAGCGAATTCCAACATCTAGAAAGATTTCGGCGTTTGGCTAATCCCTTTCGAGTGACTTCTGCCTTCGCGTTGCAAAAGCCCCGAAAGGGAAACGGCGACAGCTGCCCTCTGGAGAATGTAGTTCAAATTGAAACGCGCTGTCGTTTTTCTCAACGGCTGATTTCAGTTTCGAAACTACAACTTCCGCATAAATGTTGTTTCGCAAACGTACGTCACGTCACGGGACCTTTTAAGATTTTAACCAATTTTTAGTCTTACAGGTTAAGATGTAAAATTGCAAAGAAGTAGAAATGTATTTTTAAACTTCAAACATTTAACTTATCTGTGAATATTTTGTCAATTTATTTTATATTTTATTAAAAACATACATTATACGATGTTTTCTTCTCATAATTTCATTTTTAATACTTTCTTTCTCGGCTTTCTGGGCGCCTATAAGACTTCCCCGGACAGAGCACCCGCCTGTGTCAGTTGCAGCAAAACGAAGCATGGCCGCGGAAGGCGAGAAGAAACCGGTCCTAGATATGGTATTTTTATATGCTTTATTTTTTATTTAGTTGCTTAAATATGGTGTTTAGTTCTTTATTATGTCATAACTTTCCCCCAAAAATGATTAGGTTTGGTCCTTACCGCATCTGAATTGACCACGTGGGATATGGCATGCGTACATGTAAACATGCGCGTAAATGCGGTTTGGAGGCTCTTCAATCTCACATATTGGTCCCAAATGCGGGCTGTTTGTTTCAGAAAAGCTCAAAATGACTGCTGAATGTAATCAAATTTATATAGATTTAGGTTTAAAAAAGAGCGTATCTTGCCATGCCTCAGGTTTGTCCAGTAGGGGGCAGCATTACACCAGATTTGTAGTTCTGGCTCAGTTTCAGAAAGTATCATCAAATGTTTGTTTTCCCTCTGTTCTTGTGGCTTTTGTAAATTATTATTATTATTATTATTATTATTATTATTATTATTATTATTAATAATAATAATAATAATAATAATAATAATAATAATAATAATAATAATAATAATAATTAAAAATAATAATAATTTGCTATTAAACCTCTGGTCTCTGCTTGCTTTTAGGTCCAGGCCGATGGAGCAGATGACGGCTGTGTGACGTTTGTGATGCATGAGGAGGACCATACACTGGGAAACTCCTTACGTTACATGATCATGAAGAAGTATGTAATCATAGTTTCTTTGAAATGTCTTACTATTTCTCAGCTTCCCCTGCTCTTAAACATTTTTTTCAATTTACAATTTTAAGATATAGTTATATTATTTATACTATATAATTATATACATTTTTAGATATATTTTTGTTTTCTTCTTGCCATCAGTTCTGAGGTGGACTTTTGTGGCTACACGATCACACATCCTTCAGAGACGAAGATCAACTTTCGTATCCAGACTCGAGGTAAGACTGACCCAAAATATCTCCCCTCTGGCTCTAGACTGCTGTTATTAATGTGCATTATTATTATTAAGTCCAAAACATGCGTGTACGCCTGCTACAGAGTAAATAGTATTTCCCAGAGTAAACATGTTGATGAGAGTCCTGTGCTTTCACTTTGTCTAATGGAGGCCACTGACTTACACCCCTCCTCCCTCCAGCTGCCTGGACTATAACTGCTCTCACTGTTTGAAATGAAAACATCACAACATCACAAAACAGATGCTTCATTGTGTGAAGTCACTCTGCTGAGATAAAAAATATATACAAAAAACTAAAACTAAACACAAAGGTTTATTTCCATTTAATCAAAGTAGTGGGAGTATCAGTGAAGATGGATGTAGCAACAATTTGCCAAAGAACTAAAAAGCTGAGATTCAAGTTTCATGGAGTAACAACATAAATATGAGTGTGATTGACTGTTTATTCTGACAAAGGGCAATAGTGTATTTGATCAAAGGTGCACTTGTGTAACTTTTATGGAGCCTGCTTTTGTCCATGGAGATGTTATTGTTTTGCCATGAATGTTACACAGTATAGCATTAAACCTCCAGTTGGCAAATTACAGGTCAAAGCTGTGGAGAGGTGCTCACAGTAATGATACATTTTTTTCAATGAAGTAAATAACTAGATAACTTACTGATAACTTGCCATACTGCAGAACAGTACGCGAGCACACTGCAGGGGGTACTCTGCAGTGTCGCTGTATTTAATTCTAATTTGAGTAAATTTGAGTTAAAGAAAAGAGAAAATGTCTGAGAATTAAAATTTTCAAATTAAAGAGATGAAATAAAATGATTTTCATTTAATAGTCGGTTGTGTCACATTCTGCTTTTGGAGAATTATCAACATGTATGAGTGAGGGGGCACTCGAGGTTAGACCTGCACGATTAATCGATTTAAAATTGATTAATTTGAATTTACAGTTCAGGACAATGTGGTTTTATGTTCTGTTTTTTTTACATGTGAGCGGAACTAATGCACGGCCACGTTTTACACGGGTAAGTTAGCGGGGCGTACTCAAACAGTGTACGAGCTAGCGCGGCTAGCGAGTGAGCTAAAGCCGGAGCTTGTACCAAACAAAGGTGTCGCTACATCTGTTTTATGGAACTGGTTCAGTTTTCTTGCGTCGGACTTGGAACAAACGAGTGCTCGTTGTGAGGTCTGTTCAAAAGCTGCAGCACGACAAATGTATCCTAGCGCCTGCAGCAGAGTAGGAGAAGTGCAGGTCCCACAGCGCGAGCACATATCGTAAAAGACATGGTGCCCATATAAACTGTGGAAAAGCCCGGATTCATTAACATGGTGAAAGTTTTGGACCCGAAGTGTGTGCTACCAAGACACAAATGTTTCTTGTGTTGCCACAGCTGTACACAGACTGCACAAGCTACACACATGAACACAGACAGTGGCTTTTCTGCATCACTCGAGGAAAAACTAAAACACAACACTCCCCGCTCCAGTCCATCTTTCCCACAATCAGGGAATCATTTAGCTCCATAAAATGCTTCTTTATAAAAGAAAGATATTTATATAACTGATATATTTTTTTAAAAAACAATAACCACTTAATTGATGCAGATGTAATGTATTTGTTTTATAAAAGAACATTGCATTATTTTGAGCCATTTGTCTGTCATCTGTTATTTGTTTTTGAGTAGGGCAGAGAAAAATCGATTTAAAATCAGATTTTATTTTTAGGCCATATCGCCCAGCTCTACTCGAGGTATGACAAAAAGGCTCAGGGGGTACACAAGACAAAAGTTGGGGAACACTGCTGTAGAACATTCTTTTCAAAACATCTAATTGTTTCTAATGGAGACGAGCAGTTGGCGATCTAATCACCTGAAAAGCAAAAGTGCATGTTAATGTTTTATAACCTATTGATATGATATTTTGCGTATAGGAAATATCCCGGCCACAGAAGCGTTTCGACAGGGCCTGACTGATTTGAGTGAAGCTTGTCAACATGTTCTCAACACTTTTCAGGTAAACATATTTTTGGCTATTTTTAACCGCTACACAAGATAAACCTGTTATCAGAATTAGAGTAGCAACTGATTCGTTTACAGCAAAAACATGAGCCGAGTGTAGTTTTCATCGAATCATGTAGAGTCTGTTCCTCGGAATGCCATGTAATCTTATTACCACAGTGCACCTTATACAGCATCCATCCATCCATCCATCCATTTTCTTCCGCTTATCCGGGGCCGGGTCGCGGGGGCAACAGTCTAAGCAGGGACCTCCAGACTTCCTTCACCCCGGACACTTCCTCCAGCTCCTCCGGGGGGACCCCAAGGCGTTCCCAGGCCAGCCGGGACACATAGTCCCTCCAGCGTGTCCTGGGTCTTCCCCGGGGCCTCCTCCCGGTGGGACATGCCCGGAACACCTCCCGAGGGAGGCGTCCAGGAGGCATCCGGAACAGATGCCCGAGCCACCTCAGCTGGCTCCTCTCCACGTGGAGAAGCAGCGGCTCTACTCCGAGCTCCTCCCGTGTGACCAAGCTCCTCACCCTATCTCTAAGGGTGCGCCCAGCCACTCTGCGGAGGAAACTCATTTCGGCCGCTTGTATCCGCGATCTCGTCCTTTCGGTCATTACCCAAAGCTCATGGCCATAGGTGAGGGTAGGAACGTAGATTGACCGGTAAATTGAGAGCTTCGCCTTTTGGCTCAGCTCCCTCTTCACCACAACGGTCCGGTACAACGACCGCATCACTGCCGACGCTGCACCAATCCGCCTGTCAATCTCACGCTCCATCCTCCCCTCACTCGTGAACAAGACCCCGAGATACTTGAACTCCTCCACTTGAGGCAAGGACTCTCCACCCACCCAGAGAGGGCAAACCACCTTTTTCCGGTCGAGAACCATGGCCTCGGATTTGGAGGAGCTGATCTTCATCCCAGCCGCTTCACACTCGGCTGCGAACCGCCCCAGTGCACATTGGAGGTCCCGGTTTGATGAAGCCATCAGGACAACATCATCCGCAAACAGCAGAGATGAGATCCTGTGGTTCCCAAACCGGATCCCCTCCGGCCCCTGACTGCGCCTAGAAATTCTGTCCATAAATATAATGAACAGAACCGGTGACAAAGGGCAGCCCTGGCGGAGTCCAACATGCACCGGAAACAGGTCCGACTTACTACCGGCAATGCGAACACAGCTCCTGCTCCGGTCATACAGGGATCGAACAGCCCTTAACAAAGGGCCCCGAACCCCGTACTCCCAGAGCACCCTCCACCGTGTCCCTCGTGGGGTCCTTATACAGCATATGCCAGGATATTTAGTGCTGTTCTTGAGTAAAACCGAGAAAGCACCATGGTCAATTATAATGTATATTGCAGGACATTTTCAAATAAAATCAAGTCTGTTTGCAAACTATAGTGTTCAAATTTTATACATTCATAAAGTGGAGGCTTGAATACAAGTCCTTGTGGGTTTTTTACCTCTTCCTGCCTCTTCCTACTTTTTAAATCTAGTTTTATTCTTTTTTAATGACTCTTCTTCTCTTATTATTATTATTATTATTATTATTATTGTCATAACCTACTAATATAAATCTAGGTCGTAAGTATAGCAAGTTCAGACTTCAGGAAATAAGTAGTGGTGACCGTAATCGGCTTGTTCTATGGAGACATAGTTGTCTAATTATTCGTTAAAAAAAATAAAAAATGCTAGTATGTACCCTGCTTAAGATCTGTTGTTACTGGGAACAGATTAAATAAAATGATATAGAATTTCAGGCAATTATAAGTGATCAGTAATCGGCTTGTTCCATGTAGATGTATTTAGTTAATTTGATTATTTAACTGAACCTTCTGCTTGTAGTATTTTCCCCACAGAGCCGTGCTTATGGATGTTAAGAGTGTTATATTGAGCCTATGAGGACATTTTACCCTATGGGGACATTATTTTGACAAATGCACTCCAAGGCAGCTTTAAAATGTTATCTTTACGATACATGGGGCAACCTGAGCCTGAAAACATTATCCACAGTGTTTTCAGACGCTTTACATGTGTAGATCTCAGTTTATCTTGATCGCATCACATAAATAGTCCAGAGCAGATCTTCTTCTTTGACGAGTAAAGGAGTAGAACAGAATTATTTGGGAGAAAATATCAAATTGCACTTTCTTTTGGACAAGCATTGAAACTGGATTTAAATTTGCCATTTATGTTTTGTTTAGGATTTTGTTCAAAGTCTACACTTTAAATATGTCCAGAAGTCTTCACAAAAAGCCTGGAATATGAACTGAAAAAGATTAATAATTGTATTTCAGAACATGTTTATTTTGTACAGATCTAAATTACAGTCTTAGTCATTTTCATACCGGATAAACCCAGGATATTTTGTTCGTGGAGGAAGTTATGGTAGTTTTAAAAATCACAGCCTTTGCGATTTGTTAATTGCATCCATTCAAATCAAACCGCAATTTAAATTCAACTGTGATTCATCTTGTAGCACCATAAACCAGAAGGGGCTTCTAGTTCACCCCACAGTTTCACAGTTGGGGCCATTGCGTGTCAGATAACTCAGTTTGACACTGCTCTTATGATGTACACATCTTGGTGAAATCTCTTTGGCTGTGGATTCCCGATAATACACACAAGTCGAGACGTATTTGGTTGTTTTACGACCTTTTCGCTGCATGGGGCTGTTCAGAGGTGCGGCGGTAACGTGGTCATTCGTCATTTTGGGGTCTTGCCTGTTAACAGTTCATACTTCACTATCTGTGCTCAACGGGGGGCTTAGTCTGACCCCTTTGTAACCCCAGGGAGGTAAACACACGCACGGTGCACTAATGTAATAAACTTAAACCAATGCACTTCAAAAGAGGGTAGTCGCAAAACTCAGGAAGATTTTTTTTTTGAGCTGTGAAAAATGTAAACCTTTGAAGACTCCACTCATTAAGGTTCGAAATACTCGTCATCTGAATTTAGTTTTCAGGTTGATGAAAAAACATACAATGGATAATCTGGGCTAAATCTGCCATGTCCAGTGGTTTTGGGTCAGTGCTTTCAATGATCAAAAATGGTCCCTCCCAGTAGGGGTGGGCGATATAGCCTAAAATGTATATCACGGTATAATTTGAACCATAGACGGTAGACGGTATATATCACGGTATACTTTGGTATGTAACAGTATTAACTGTGAACAGTATTAACAGCTTCTTAATGGTCACCAGAGCACATGGAAAAAGCATTCAAGCAGGAAGCTGTTTTTTAAACTATTAAATAACATAAACGTCAAGAATATTACTACAAGAAAATGTATTGTGCAAAACTGTAATTGTAAAAAACATAAAACAAGTAACTTCACTTTCAAGCAGTATAAAATTTGAACAAGGCAATGTAAATCGAAAATGAAACTGCTTTAACATTGGCGCCGGTGTCAGTGGTGATGCATACCTGCAACTCTTCGTCAAGTTCCCATGACTCGAGCGCTTCCCTGAGTCCCTGGGCAATCATCTCCCCTGTATGGTCGTCAGGGAAATACGATGTTTGCACTACACATGTACTGTTGAAATGGGCCGTACACAGGCATTTGCCGCACAACTTCCAGTCGTCGTCAATAAAGTGGATTGTCAGGCTGATATACGGGTCCATAGTGCGACTCGACCACAAGTCTGTGGTGGTTGCATCGTGTTTTATGTCACGAAGCTCTTTTCCCACTTGATTGCGGACCTCGTCATGCAGTCTGGGCACTTCACCTGGCTAAAATATTTGCGGTTTGGTACCACGTACCGTTGATCCAGCGTCTTCACCAGGCCTAAAAAGCCGCTTCTCTCTACGGTTTGGAAAGGCACCGTGTCGTTACACAAGAATATTGCGATGGACTTCGTTATGTCAATCCACCGCTGGCTTTTTTATCATAAGCTACGCCTTTTGAAAATGCCTGGGTGATAGACTGCTGGTGTGTAGTGCCAACTTTTTTCCTCCCACTTGAACACTGGCTTGGCTCCAATGTTCCCCCTAATGTTGTATGTGTCTGAGCAAACACACTAACTCCCTGAGCGCTCCTTGGACTCCTGTGCGCAACATCTGACATGCACCCCCGCTACACGCTGTTGCGAAAGAGCTGCGCGTGCTCGTGGCTTACACCGGTAGAAGTTTAATACGAGACACATACTTTTGTTTCTGAATACGGGACGATTCCCCCATATTCAGATGACCCCGCGGCTGAAAAAAAAGCGGAACTCTTTCATCTCTGGGCTGCATAGGTTTTCTTGTGCGCTGAGAATGTGTGAGCAGTGCGCAATTGCACAGGCGCGCAGCTTAGAGGGAACACCGCGCATTCGTTGGCTTTCTTCGTACTCGATAACGTGTTTAGCTTTTAGGTGGTAGAACAGATTGCTTGTGTTGCCATGTTTTGCGATCACTGTCGCCCAGCATATTCTGCAGATTGTTTTACAATTTCCTGTTCAGTATCTGACACCTTGTATCCAAACCATGACCAGATTACAGAAGTTGAGCCGGTCTTTTTCACGAGCTCCTCCACCTCCATGTGCTCGCTGCTCGCAGCGATTTTTCCTCCTTCCTTGTTGTGGTGACGCAATGAACTATCGCGATAGGAAGGTATAACCCAAATCTCTACCGTTGGCCAAATTTATACCGCATACCGTTTATACCGTTTATACCGTTTATACCGCCCACCCCTACCTCCCAGTTCCCCTATAGGCCGGTTTGTTGCTGTTGACAGTTGAAATGAACCAGTCAGAGCGTGAGGTGTAAATGTTGTAAAGCAGTATGTGGCTTTAGTCAGCTCTTGGTATCTGTCTTTAGATCATTTGTGTGTGTATTAATTGTGAAAAAAAATACATGATTATTTTTTGCATATTCCTCACCTCAATCGGTAGCTCATTAGAATAGGCAATGGACTAGATATTTGAGAGTTATGAAAAACCTCCCACTTACCTTGCTAACTGCTGCACCTGTCCCCTGTGACTAATTCAGGTCTGTGAGTTTTACTAAGTGAAACGTGAACTGACAAACTATTGTACTGTCACGATATTGATCATTTAAAATAATTATGGTTTCCTTAATATTACCATGTGGCCTTTATTATTATGGAAATGTTCTGGTGGAGCGTCCATCAAATGCTTTTCTCCATGGAAATGTTATTGCGTGGTCTGAAATGTTTCACAGTGTGGCATTAAACCTTTGTATTTCCATGGAGAACAAAGCAGACCAAGTTACAGGTCGGCTCTGTGGAGAGGCGACCCCGCTCAGTCAGAATGTCTGTCTGTTTTTCAAGGTATTTTTGAACAATAAAATCACATGTAATTGATTAAATATAAGGTAGAGCTGTTTAACGTCACACTGCGGAACATTCCAGGCAGAGCAATGACATCTCCATAGAAACAGGCAGGTGACGGACTGTCTACTAGAAAGGTTACACAATGCACCTTTATACTGTCCAGGAAAAGTCAGATTTTCTTTAGTTCATGTATGAAATGTGTTTTCAATACTAGTTTTGTATCAATTAGTATCTGAGTTTTTGGCAACTCTAGAATGTAAAACTGAACAATGTAAAGTTGCATAGAAATGAATCCAAACACGGACTTGAAGAAATGTTTTGCTGGTCTTCTGCATTTGGACTTTTCAGAGAATCCAAACCAGGAGCACACCTTAATTTGTTCAAATGCAGTAAGTATTTTTCATGAGATAAAAGCAAAACACTGTGAATGTGACTGTCTTTTCCATGTAGACGGATCATGGACGTCAGTGTTGATTAGCAGTAAGACTCTCCATGCTACAGAGATGTTCTCATGAGAAACTTCACGTGTGTTTTTCCAGGCACAAGTAAACGCGTTCAAAGAAAAACAGGAGCGACTCACAGAATGACACTGGCAGAGCAGCGGTGACCAACCAAGACATCCTGTAAATGTTTTAGATTATTTCTCAAACCTTTTTCTAAGATTATTCAGATAGTGTATTATTTGTACAGTTGTGCTTTTTGTGTTTTGAAATAATAATGCTGTAAAATGTTTCCTCACTGTTTTTGTTTTTCTTTTCCTCTCGGTTGTTCACTTAAACTAATATCTATAAAACATGGACTGATGGGAATGATCACAGGGCAAAAGGGTAAAGCACCTTTGGAACTGGAGAGGGTCTGATATGGATTATCAGCTGATGCCAATATCTGCTACTTGGGGCCAATAAACCATATTTACCAACACTGAAATCAGTGATTTATATTTACAGCAAGTCACACAAATTGAGGTAGTTTACAAATTTATTTTTCATGTCTGTCCCACTTAAAACTGTTATGTGATTGTTTTTGTTTTGCTTATGTTTGATGATAATTTCCAGTGTGATATTACGTGATTTTTGTCTTACAGAACCAAACTTGAAGAGTTAAAGCTGCACTATGCAACTTCTCTGGAGGGTCTGTTTTCAGCCTGATTCCATGTAGATGTTATTGCTTTGTCCTGGATGTTCCACAGTTTGGCCTTTAAACTATCCATCTTGCATTTTCTCAACTCCATGTGAGTTAAAAACTGTGTGGGCCTCTCCACAGATCTGACACTGTCACATGGCCCTGTGATGATGTCACTTTCTTGTGTTCATTTGAGATAAAAAAGTGTAGCGCCAAACTGTGGAACACTCCAAGCAACATAATAACCTCTCCATGGAAACCCTCCACCAAAAAGTTACACAGTGAACCTTTTAAAATGAAATTATTCATAGAACTTTTTTCTCACTGGGAAGACCATTTCCTCCTGAACTCTAAAAGTTCTAAAAGTATCTTTATACTTTACATAAGAGGTCTGTAGTGTAGATCTTTTCTCTCAAAATGATTTCTCTGAACAGTTTCATGAAAATAGAACTTTCCCAGTTGATTTGTGACCCTTATTGTCTTCTTGAGTATCACCATATGAAAGACGCCTCTCCTTTAAATAAAATATACTGTATAATAATATCTGTTGAGCGTTGCTGCAGGTCACACGTACAGTCAGTCATCTAAAATCAGGTCTCGTTTTGTCAGCTGTGGTTAAACACACTTGATTAGAAGCAGGCCATTGTATATCAGTTTACTCTTTTATTTGTACAATGTATTATAAATAAAACATGTAATTATTATTGATTTGCTTTCCTTCTTGGCAGCGTTTAGGGATGTAGCAAAAATCTGATCAAATCCATGTGACAAAGGACCTTCTAACTGCTTTTTCCCTTTAACTTTGAGTTCCACCCAGTGGCTATGGTTATTTTATACATGTATTTATAAGTGATTTTAAGATAACTGGGAAATGTTGCAGGCAAAATAAGTGACATGCTGATGATGATCTTCTAGGGAAATTCGTCCTCTTCGTTTGACCCGTCCCTCAGTGCCGGACCAGTCTCTGGAGTGTAGATGGACAAAAGTCCTCTCTTTCTCCCAAAGACTGTATATAAAAGTCTGTGTTTCAAATAAGAAGTGAACATGGGGGCGCTTCCCTACATCAACCCTAGCTCCAGTTGGCTTTAGACTTTATTTGAAGGGACAATGTACAGAGGCATTGAGCACATAAAAACAGATATTCTGCACCAGATTATAGCCACAGTAAATGGCTAGTTTCCATCTGCATCTACATTAACACATTGTCACCCTCTGTAACTGCTGCAGTGATCCTCATTTTTGTCTTAAAATGTACATGATTCTTCAGATTTGCCCCTGTAACTACTGGCCTCACACTCCTTTAAAGTCACTTATTTATACGGTCTGTACTTTCTCTCCATGCACTGATTGTTGAATCTGCGGAAATGTCTGTTATTTTCCTGACATGAACCCGTCACCACGGTTACGATGCTCGTTATGACATTTATCTGTTCACTTAATGCATTACATCTTATCTGACCTCAGCTTAACCCTGCAAATCCCTTTCTTTTTCTGTTAAATATTAAGGGATTCATTTCAAACATGAACCTCGGTGCTCAAGATCTTTCCAAGAACTCCTTAAATACACTGCCAAACCCAAGTTACATTCAGAATGTTTCTGTCTTTTTATGTGATTTGTTGAATAGTTCAGATATATTTTTCTGAGTAAAAGTTAAGGAACACTTTCAGGTCACTGTAGAAAAATGTGTCCCTGCATTTGACCCGTACTTCATTGCTGTTGGGGTGTCAGGAGCAGTGGGCAGATCTTGGTTCTAGGATTGCGTGACCTTTTATGCATGTTTTGGGTTGTTATGATACATTTTATGGTTATTTGCATTTTCTCACTTCATTTAATACCACCATACAAACCTGACAGTGCCGTATGTGTGATCCTGTGAGCTAAGCAGGGCAGGGACCATAGACTGTATAAAGAAGTGGACTCTCCAGTCAAATGAAGCTCACGAGGCTAGCAGTTACAGGGGTGAATTTGGAATTTATTTATGGACAAAATAGTGAAATAAACACGCCAGGATCACGTAGAGTGGGTTAATATGAACATTTTAAGACCAAATTGAGGAGCCTGACAGCAGCAGTTGCAGAGAGAGGAGCACATATTTTAATGTAAAGTGAATTGGAGCCAGGGTAAATGGAGTCGGAGCTGCTCCCATGATCACTTCCTATTGGCTCGCAGGATAGGTTTGTTCATTTAATATACAGTGTATGCTGGGAGTATCAGATGGCACAATGGGGCAGCAGTGGCTATAGTACAAACAGTTGGTTTGTCTTTGGGCAAGACACTTCATCTACCTTGCCTAGTATGAATGTGGTGGTGGTGGTGGTGGTTGGAGGGGCTGATTGCACAGATTTACTGTTATGTTATTTTTTGCAGTGTATGAAAAGTTAATTGGACTCAAAACCTTATGTCTCTTTGAATCTCTTTAGAGTCCAGTGACAAGCTGACAGGTTTGTTATAGTTATGTTATAAGACTCTGAATATAATGTAAACCAAATGTAGCTCAGTTTCAGGAGTTAAAGTGGAAACAGTGACTGACCCCTGACTTCACTTGTGATAACACAGTACAGTGTTTGTGTAAAGGAGTTCAGTGCAGGGGGAGCTGCTCTGATGATGTCTAAGGAACTTTCTGTCATACATGTGATTCTGTTATTTAACACATACTTGGTCTACATTTGAAAGTGTTGTATGCAGTGCTTTCAATAAAATAATTTACAGATAACATGATTAAAACAAATAGAAATGACTGATTTTTAATTGAGATTTTTAGTAAAGGGTAGTGGAGAGTTGGTCTGGATGGTTTCTGTCAGGGACCCCTATTCCCCCATCAACTGAACACATCACATACACAGAATATCCTCCATTATGATACTTAAAGCTACCGTGTGTAATTAAGTCCGGCCTGTTGTATTCTCACATATCACCACTAGACATTAGCTCTAGACCAGGGCTCTCAAGTTTTGAAGATTGGTAGGAGTGAGATTTCCGAGGTGGGGGGGGCGCGAGCAGTAATCGAGTTGTAAAATGAAACCCAGGGGGGGGGGGTGGTGACATTTTTCATTTATGTGACATATTTTCCAGGGGGGGCAGAATTAGAAGGTACTTTGTTAAAATGGAAATGCTTTTATAACAAAAAGTCCATATTATCATTCAATAATTCAATAATGCACAGGATAATATGTTGTCACAGTCTTGGTTTAGTCCTGGTTTAGTCCTGGTTTAGACCTGGTTTAGACCCGTTTTTGTCCTGGTTTAGTCTTGGTTTAGACCTGGTTTAGTTTTGGTTTAGTCCCGGTTTAGTCCTGGTTTAGACCCGGTTTAGATCTGGTTTAGTCTTGGCTTAGTCCTGGTTAAGACCTGGTTTAGTCCTAGTTTAGTCCTGGTTTAGTGCTGGTTTAGACCCAGTTTAGATCTGGTTTAGTCTTGGCTTAGTCCTGGTTTAGACCTGGTTTAGTCCTGGTTTAGTGCCAGGTTAGTCCCGGTTTAGTCCTGTTTTAGACCTGGTTTAGTCTTGGCTTAGTCCTGGTTAAGACCTGGTTAAGACCTGGTTTAGTCCTAGTTTAGTCCTGGTTTAGTGCTGGTTTAGACCCAGTTTAGATCTGGTTTAGTCTTGGCTTAGTCCTGGTTTAGACTTGGTTTAGTCTTGGTTTAGTCCTGGTTTAGTCCCAGTTTAATCCTGGTTTAGACCCGGTTCAGTCCTGGTTTAGTCTTGGCTTAGTCCTGGTTTAGACCTGGTTTAGACCTGGTTTAGTTCTGGTTTAGTCCTGGTTTAGACCTGGTTTAGTCTTGGTTTAGTCCTGGCTTAGACCTGGTTTAGTCCTGGCTTAGTCTTGGTTTAGACCTGGCTTAGTCTTGGTTTAGACCTGGTTTAGACCTGGTTTAGTCCTGGTTTAGTGCCAGGTTAGTCCCGGTTTAGTCCTGGTTTAGACCTGGTTTAGTCCTGGTTTAGTCCTGGTTTAGACCTGGTTTAGTTCTGGTTTAGTCCTGGTTTAGACCTGGTTTAGTCCTGGTTTAGTGCCAGGTTAGTCCCGGTTTAGTCCTGGTTTAGACCTGGTTTAGTCCTGGTTTAGACCTGGTTTAGACCTGGTTTAGTTCTGGTTTAGTCCTGGTTTAGACCTGGTTTAGTCTTGGTTTAGTCCTGGCTTAGACCTGGTTTAGTCCTGGCTTAGTCTTGGTTTAGACCTGGCTTAGTCTTGGTTTAGTCTTGGTTTAGTCCTGGTTTAGTCCCAGTTTAATCCTGGTTTAGTCCTGGTTTAGACCTGGTTTAGTGCCGGGTTAGTCCCAGGTTAGTCCTGGTTTAGACCTGGTTTAGTCTTGGTTTAGTCCTGGTTTAGTCCCAGTTTAATCCTGGTTTAGACCCGGTTTAGTCCTGGTTTAGTCTTGGCTTAGTCCTGGTTTAGACCTGGTTTAGACCTGGTTTAGTTCTGGTTTAGTCCTGGTTTAGACCTGGTTTAGTCCTGGTTTAGTCCTGGTTTAGACCTGGTTTAGTCCTGGTTTAGTCTTGGTTTAGACCTGGTTTAGACCTGGCTTAGTCTTGGTTTAGACCTGGTTTAGTCCTGGTTTAGTGCCGGGTTAGTCCCGGTTTAGTCCTGGTTTAGACCTGGTTTAGTCCTGGTTTAGACCTGATTTAGTCTTGGCTTAGTCTTGGTTTAGTCCTGGTTTAGTCCCAGTTTAATCCTGGTTTAGACCTGGTTTAGTCCTGGTTTAGACCTGGTTTAGTGCCGGGTTAGTCCCAGGTTAGTCCTGGTTTAGTCCTGGTTTAGACCTGGTTTAGTCTTGGCTTAATCTTGGTTTAGTCCTGGTTTAGTCCCAGTTTAATCCTGGTTTAGTCCTGGTTTAGTCTTGGCTTAGTCCTGGTTTAGTCCTGGTTTAGTCCTGGTTTAGTCCTGGTTTAGTTCTGGTTTAGTGCCGAAATAGATGCAGAAATAATCTGATATGACTCCCCCATAAAAACGCGGTCACTCGTATCCATGTCTGCACGTGTCACGGTCTTTAATCCGGAGCTCCGGAGAAAAGGACATATCCCGAACTTATCCCGTGTCCCGGGGCGAGAGTTCCTTCTTACGTAGCATTAACGTAGCAAGTCTTAACTTGCTTCCAAGAGAAAGATTCTTCTTCTCTTGGAAATGCCGCGTAAACATTCACGCGTCTCGCTCACAGCTGATCGGCGAACAGGCCTCACAGCTGATCGCTCAACTCCAGTACTGGTGTGCGAGTGACTTTTTTTCGCTGAAAACGCACAGTGCCTGCATTAACTTACCGATTTTCTGGGCATTTCGCGGTGAACAGTGGCTACAGTTTTGAATTTCTTTAAAAAATTTCAGCGTGAGAAATACCATGTGTGGCGTGTGAGCGTGTGAACATGTCGAATTGCGTGTGTCACACCCTCAAAGCGTGACACGTGAGAGCCCTGCTCCTAGACACTAGAGCCGTTTCCCAATTCAGCGAGTGCACGGTTCTGAGCATCCTTGGAGGGGGATGTGCGTCATATCCGGCGCGACAACCGCCGTTCCATTCGGTTCACGTGGTCTGAAAAGCGCAGTCGTTTCCATGGAAATCGGGGCGTGGACCACGTGTGCAAACATGCACGCTTCGCACACTCAAAAGCCCCAGCATGCACAGCGCGGGAGGATAAATGACTACAAAGATGGACCCGCCAGCGACATCCACATGTGACAGTTGCGACGTCACTATAAAATGTGTGTACTGGTTCACCTCACCTACGACTATGCTACATGAAACTCTTCATAAACTACGCTAAACATGTGTGACGGTAGCCGTAACGGCATAGTTCACGGCACCTGTGTTACCGTTCACATGCTTTTCCCCTTACACTTCTATATTTCCTTTGCTGTTGTAATGCTGGATATTCTACAGTGTCGCCATGTCCAGCGTTTACACTAACCTACGCACTGTTCGCACATTCTCAGCGCACAAGAAAACTTGTGCAGCGCACTGTAAATCAGGGATGAAAGAGCTTTTAGCGGATCTCCGCTTTTTATTCAGCCGCGGGGTCATTTTTTTATATCTGCAAAGTGCGAGGAGCACTCAGGGAGTTAGTGTGTTTGCTCAGACACATTCAAAATGAGGGGGACATTGGCCATGTCCCAATTCCAAGTATTACTAGTCGCAATAGAATAATATTTTTGTCTTTAGGGAACAAGGAGCAGACCACCCGGCTCATTGAGCTGAGGCGGGACCTGTTCCATTTCACAGACGCCCATGTGATCCCCGAAGTATGCACCGCCTCGACTGCAGACTGAGACCACACTCCGAACCGTGCACTCGCTGAATTGGGAAACGGTTTAGATCTTGACAAAACCACGGAGCACAGGTGAGTCTGATCAAAGGCCAGGTGAGGGGAACAGGTTTCACATCTGCCATCTACTGGTAAAAAAAAAAAAGTAATTTTAGTACCTTTAAAATCTCCATTATTTTAACATTTGGCGAACACAAAATTCTGAGGATGCATGATGTCACAATTCTAAGATGTATGAATGAAAACCGTTTTCCTTAAAGGTGCACTATGTAACTTTTTTTGGGACTCCATCACCTGCCTGTTGACATTGTTTCACATTCCATACAAAACAATAATGTCTCGAGGGAAAAAAGCATTTGACGGACGCTCCAATAGACAAGTTATACGTTGCACGTCTAAATGGAAAAAAAGAATGGTTGGGTCTCTGTTAATTTGTATATAGGCCCAAGTTATTATTTTTTCATTGTTTGTGAACTTGCCTTCTGTTATTTTACATACATGCCCAACTGTTTTGGAAATAGACACCAGTATGTTAATTAAACACATCAAACGGACAACATGGATGCTATAAAATATGATTTATTACTGCCACAAAAGTACATGTATATATAATGTAATAAAAACAAAGCTAATTTGACATAGTCTTTTAATCTTCTAGACCTCTGAACTCCTCAAAAGCACGTCTTGGTGGTCTCTCCATAAACCCTCCTATTTCCGAGTACAAAGCCAGTTCAGATGTGGCTCTGTGGAAAAGCCGATGACACAGATAGAGACATAATGAAACGCACACAGCCCAGTCACATGTCCCAGTACAACATGCTCCAGTAAAGCTTTGGTAAAACACAGACCTGCAGGAAATATTCACATATATAAACTCAATGTCACTACTCTATGATGAGCAAAAAAGTATCATCTCTTTGTCCTGTGCTTGGTCACCAGATAATTAAAGGCACTACATTATTCTGCAGGAAAAAGTCTCATTAATACACCGCCTACAGTAGACAGTACATATACATGTATACATACATATACTACAGTAGATGAGTGTTTGGAGAAGCAGACAGGAGGTGTTTTTTCACACTTTGTTGGTTTGGGTCTGGTTTAAGTTAAGTTTTTTTTTTTTTTTTTTTTTTTTTACATTTAGTATTTGACAACTTTTAATTAAATTTAAAGTGATACTCCGGGATTTTTGACATAGGGTCCAATTTTCTAGTTAGCCAGCCTGTAGGATGTGTGTAGAGAAAGTTATTTTGCGATTTCATGCAGTCTTTGTAAAATCTGAGTTGGCTGTTGCTAAGCTAGCGAAAGTGAACGTCCTGCAGCTAGCCAGCCACTAAAATAGACATACCCAGTACAAAACAAACACCCAAACAAATCAGTTATTATGCCAGGGTATCGATTTAAATATCTGTGTTGATATAATAAGATTTTAAACGAAACGGACCTTGCTTCAAACGACTTAATTGACGCATATTGGGGGACTAGTTTCTAAGCAGCGGCGGAATTTTACTTCTCCCTCGTCAATTCATCAGCAGCAGTTGTCATTATTACAAAGAGTAGAGACTGGAGGCATGCATTACACACGTTGGTGAGTAACAGAAACAGGAGGTCTAACTTAGAAGATGTGAGTATAATCATCTCACTGATTTTGCAACTGGCCAAACGCTCCTACATTCAACATTTTTTTCTGGCACACCACTTACCGCATTGATAACTGGCCATTAGGTCCAGCAGGTCTAGGTCGTTTCTTCCAATTTATCTTTTCGACGCAGAAGAATGTCTCCAGTACGCCACGATTGAGATGGGGCAAGAAGTCCTGGTGCTCTGTTATGCAGACATCATTGGAAGTGCTATGGCCACCAGACACATCTAGACTTCGAAACGAAGTATCTAGCTCCAGCTCTTGCATTTGTGGGATAACTAAGTCCCACTCCCTGCAGCAAAAACATTCATCCTCGTTCTCCATAACTTCGCAATTTCGGCACTGACACCACCAATCCCCGGTTCTTCTGTCCCGGCTTTCTGCTGCAGCTTCGGCGGCGGCTGCATTTGCAGACGCGCTCTCTTGTTCTCTTGCTCTTTGTAAATCCATCTCTTTCAATTCTTCGTCCGTATACTCCGGCTCATACAAGTATGGTTCACTGGAAAAATGCAACTGCTCTTCCTCCTCATCAAAATAATCGGGCTCGCCAAACATTGCCATACTTTGAACAGGCTCCGTGTGCTCACTTTTACAGTTGCGAGGTTGCTAGTAAACAAACTATTAGAGCCGGTCGGATTGGGACATGCGGGTGATATCAATCCGCGGCTGTCAAGCTTTCAATGAGGAAGTACGAATTGCTGATGATGATCAAAGGAATACATGCTTGGTTTACTTCCTTAATCATTCTATCAACACAGATATGTACATCGATACCCTGGCATAATAACTGATTTGTTTGGGTGTTTGTTTTGTACTGGGTATGTCTATTTTAGTGGCTGGCTAGCTGCAGGACGTTCACTTTCGCTAGCTTAGCAACAGCCAACTCAGATTTTACAAAGACTGCATGAAATCGCAAAATAACTTTCTCTACACATATCCTACACGCTGGCTAACTAGAAAATTGGACCCTATGTCAAAAATCCCGGAGTATCACTTTAAAGGTGCACTGTGTAACATTCTGGTGGAAGTTCTGTCACCTGCTTGTCTTCATGGAAATTGCTTTATCTAGAATATCCCAGAGTAAACATAGATTAGTTTAATGCTGTACTGTGAAACCTTTCAAACAAAGCAAAAATATCTCTGGAAAAAGTTTGTGGTGAAAAGTGACACAGTGCACCTTTAAACCTCTCAATCTTTTGCATGTGATGGTCGTTCTCTTGATGTGGAGGTATCGACCACCACATATACACATAGATGTAGTGATTTTCCACTTAATTATCTTTGCAGTAACATTCTTTCACCATTTGTAACCAAATATAAAAGTATGAATATGTAACTTTTATTTTGCATTTTAAAAACAAGATAATCCACACACGCCTGTGATACTGCCCCCGTTTGTTACTCCAAACTATCTGTGCAGGAAATAAACTCCAAAATATATGAAATAACCACAAAATATAAAATAACCTACAAAATATGAATCTATATATGATACAACAAAACTATAGATAATCTTATATAGTGACAATAATGACACTGAATACACAATCTCTATCCCAGTCCTACATAACATACAATCCCTAAAGAATTCTACGGTCAGTAATGTTCTACTTTTACAGACACAAGTGAAGTACTTAGAAATAAGCTCTGAGCTGTTCCGTTAGTCCATTGTAATGGGGCCCTGTGTTCATGTGAACCGCTGCCCTCCTCATGACTGCAGAGATGCAGAGATAAAACACTCCAGGCTCTCTTCTCTTGTGACTAAAGACCAGTGGTACAGCCTGTTTTCAATACTCTGGTGACGTCAACAGGAGATTCAATGTTAAAAGTGAAGTCAGGAGCTGAAAGTGCTAAATATCAGGTATTACTTGTGGTTGTACATGTGATTCTGCAGGTTATAAAGCTCGAGTCTGTGCACTTTATTTATTGTGCAGGCAGTGAAAAGGGATAAGTGAAAAGTTATAATGTTTCCCCATCACAAACATATTGTGTTTTGGTTCATTCACCCACAAATCTGACTGAGTTCTGTCATATGTGAATGAAACAAAACCCAGCTCCGGGTTCGGGTTTGGAGGAGGCAGCAGCATTAGAACATGACTTAAACAAGAGTCATGTTTAGTGTTTTCAGAAGAACAGACTTCTAAAGGACCTGAAGACTTCTAAAGGACCTGCCTTTAGGAACATCTGTAGATATCTATGAGGAAGTAGCCAAAGCATTGCTATTTAAAGATGCACTATGTAACTTTTCGTGTGTGTGAGTGTGTGTGTGTGCTCCTGGGTTTCCTCATTTGAATGGTTGAATAGCACAACATGGATGCTTGATACATGGGTGATTATTGGCAACCAATTATAAGGCGACTTTGCTAAAATGTGTCTAAAATGTGGTTGTGACAGAAAAGACCATGAGAATTACTTAATGATGTAAATATTGGCTCAGATTCTCAAAAAGCAACTGATTAAGAAGACATGGGAAAGAGTTTAGGGCCAACCTCAAATCTCCAAAATACACAAAAGTCAATGAATTAAACCAAACCTACTTGTTTTCTATGTCTTTCAAACATTGAGCCTGTAAGTGCTTTTATTTGATCACGCAAACATACCAAAACCACAACTTTGATTTTTAATGAACGCTCTTAATCTTCTTAGCTTTGTTGGGAAATGTCTCGTCTCATGAGGTTCCAGAGCTAATCCGTGATAATATTTTGGCTTGTATTGTATGTACATGTGTGGAGCTCATTATAATTATAGATCTGCCACTTGTAATAGTAATAATAATAATAATAATAATAATAATAATAATACTCACAAATACACTTCAGTGTGTAGTTTCTATATAAACACAAAATACAGTATATCAAAAAAACACATCATGGTCAAGAGAAATGACACTTTTTTCTGGTGAAGGGTACTCCATGGAGATGTTACTGTTTTGTGTGTTTGCATGTTCCACAGTGTGGCATTATCTATAAAGAGCATGTGAGTAACACCATTAGTCCAATTTACGTGGTCAGAGAGCAAAGGACTCTTTACATCAAGAAACCTCTCACTCATTCACACACACATACATCAGCGTACAGTCGTACACAGACACTGGGGGCAAGGTGGGTTAAGTGTCTTGCCCAAAGACACAACAACAGTATTCATCTGTGGGAGCTGGATTTGAACCACCAACCTTCGCATCAGTGGACGAACACTCTACTGTCTAATATAAAAACTGGTAAATGTGAGATAAATATGCCACACTCTGGTGTTGTGCCGTCCGTCAGTAATGTTACGCAGTGCACCTTTATACAGATAAAGAAACTGTGAAAAAATAAAGCAAGTTTGACCAATTGGATGTCTCCAAAACCCAACTCTTGTGCGTCATTTCTGGTTTGCAATGTCAATATCAAAAATGGTCCATGAAAGAAATAGTGGTGTGATTGTCATTGGGTCCAACGAGAAACTGTAAATGGTGAAGAAGTTAAGATGTTGGTTCTGATGGAACAATCCAAATCGTTGAGTCAGTTTTGGGTTGCATATTAAGAAGTTGATCTAATATAATTCTTGAATGGTTTACAATGTCTTTCTTGCAAGTCCACTGGGAAATGTTGAGTCCTTCGCTCCACTCCTCAGTCTTTTTCAGTATAGTGGACCCCAGTCTCACCTAGAGTCTTTGGGCTGCCCGGAGTGTGCGGTTTCTCTCATAGGTGAAGTCAGTCCAGTTTTTTTTACGAAGAAGAGGAGTATTTTTGGGAGCTGGAGCGAGAGCTGGAGCGATCAAGTCCGTTTCCGTGACATGATCCTTTCCAACTGCGCCCAGAACCTCTTTTGTCCAAAGGAGAGGTTCTGTGGCACCAGCAGCACAGGCACGACTGGAACACACAGATAAAGCCGACATATTAGAGAGTCCAATACAGCGTCTCTGCTTCATAATTCAGTTTGTACGTTTGCCTAATTTGGAGTCTTTATCCACTTTTTGTCCTCCTTTGAATAATTTCTTGTTTAGAATTACAGTAGAAATTACGTAATCCACTTTTCGACCTGGTTTAGAGCCAGATTAGACTTGGTATAGTCTATAAGGTGTATACCTTATAGGTTTAGATCTGGTGGTACTGGGAATCTTTTCTTTGGTGGTGAAAAGTTGGAGACTGCATTTTAGTTTACATTTAAAAGCCCTATATTATGTGGAATTTACTCTTGTGAGCTTTAAACCATGTTTTAATCTTGTTACCTCCTCAAAAACACAATTTCATTCAAGTTAACAGCTACCTCTCAACTTTAGTTCAGTGGCAATTCCAGGGCGGAAACTCTCCAAATGATTCTAGTGAAGGTGCTTTGAGCATGGGAAATACAATGGAGCATTTCCTGTATTACCAACAGACATCACAAGATGGAACAGAGTGTTTTCAGTTTGAGAGGAAGGATTTGTGTGTTAAACTCCGGGTATGTTTATGATAAGGAAACAACATTATAACATAGATCAGAAAACAACATAATATAATATAGTTAATCTTTTATGTTTGTAGAAAGGGTTTCAGTGGTGTTCCTTCTCCTACACTGAATCAGTCCTGATGAAAGAAGGATTACACTGTCTCGTTGTAATTTAATGGAGATTTCCTGGATAAAATGTGTGTTGACTAAGATTACAGTCAGCATGCATTTTCACAAAATTACAAAAAGCCAAAAGCCTTTTCCTGTCACTGTTTTTGTATTTCTTATCCCTTGAATATTATCTTATCTTAAACGTCAGCTCTTCCAATGACAAATCCATGACCTCTGTTACCTGGAAGCAGTTTTTAAACTTCTGACTGACGAAATACAGGGCGATGGGGTTAATGCAGGAGTTTAGGGAAGCCATGTTGATCCCAATGTAATCCATCACCAACAGGAAACTGCCGCACAAGACACAAGATGGTGGTTACAGTATAGCCACAGGATGCTACAAACAATAGGATTTCATGGTATTTTTGTTACGATTATCATGGGGCCTGTATACCTGAGCAGTTCACAGCGGTTTGGGTCATTTTGGTCGTAGATAGTTTTCTTTAAAATGCGGCTGAGGTGAAGGGGGAGCCAGCACAGCGCAAAGATCAGCACCAGGCAGAACACGGTCTTGGCCACTTCCCGTCTCTGTCATGAAAAACACGTTATGCATAAACATTGTGACGTGATAGAAAGCAGGGATGTCAGGATTACTCGGAAATTGTGAAAATTGCGATTGTGTAGGTCATATAAGCATTATTTTAAGAATAGTGAGAGTTTTAAGCATAAATATGTTTCAGCAAAAATCTATCTACCTTCTCAAAAATGACTTGGTGTTTCTTTTTATACTGATGTTAATGTCACATTAAAGGGACCATGCGTAAGATTTTGATTTCAATTTCACAAGTACAACCCGATGTGTGTCGCCAGATGCAGGGTAGACATGTTCAATCAAATACAGATTTTACTGGTAACAAATGTAATGTTCAAGTCCAAGATGTTGTCTTTTGTTCTGATTCTCATGATTAGCCAATCAGAAAGCAGAATGAGACTCACATGACCCTCTCATTTGAGTTACCAGTTTCAATGTTGAAATCCAGTTTAAACCTAAAAACACTCTCTCTGATCTGAATGATCATGAAACCCCAGCACCTGTAGCCAGGTGGAAGGTGCAAGGTGGGTTAGTGTCTTGCCCAAGGACACAACGACAGCATTCATCTGTGAGAGCTGGAATCTTAACACTAACATTTTAAATAGTGACCTAATAGAAAATAGATTCGGGTCAGTACCTGCTTCATGTGGTCGTTGAGGGCGATGCGCATACCCTTTTTACGACTGAGCATCTCACAGGTCATCAGCGTATAGAAGATGAAAGTACAGGCCAAAGGGAAGCAGAAGTAGAACCCAAACAGCCACCAGTCCTTCGCGTTACGATAAAACTGTGAAAACAACACACATTTTAATACATTACACATTATACTGCACTTTATTAATCACATGAATGTTTATTTATTTAAAGCTGCAATATGTAGCATTTCTGCTGGAGGATCCACTAAGTGCTCGCTCAGTAATGTGAATTGCTTTAGCTGAAATCTTCCATAGTGATTTTATCTACCTGCATTTACTTTATTACGGGGCTCAAAATGTGATGAAAAACATGCTTTCTTACTTGGAGCTCACTCCACAGACCTGACATGTTACTTGGCCTAATGGTGTCACCAGCCTGTCTCCATGTAGACAGATACAATATATTTAATGCCCTATTGTGGGTCATTACAGACAAAACAACATCTGCATAGAGATTAGCTGTAATAACAATAATGATAAAGTAAATGCTCAGATTTAATAATATTAGTCTTAAAACAATAAAATCAGTCAAATAAAATATGTGTTAGATTTAAGTTTTCTGCTACTCTATTTTATTCTATTCTATTTTATTTATTGCATGTTAAGTGTTGGTTTACATTCTGCTTCAAGCACCGCAGCAAAACCATAGAATAGCAATAAATAAATAAAACCAATAAAATAAATTAAAATAAATGAAAGACACAGAGGACCACACAACTCACGCGGTGAATAAAAGTGAGTCTTAAAACACTCCACTTTAAAAAGAAGCAATAAAATCTTTAAATTAATTCTAAAACTAACAAGAAGCCCGTGCACTGATGAAAGAACTGGGGTAATGTGCTCTTCTTTTGGTCGTGCAGCAGAGTTTTGGAAGTGCGTTTTGTGAGATGCCAGAACAAAGCCCAGGGATAATGAAATAAAAGCTCACACGACTTTAAAAGGCCACAAATCATAAAAACTTGATTTTAAAACTGGACCTTCCACCAGAAAAGTTACACAGTGCAACTTTAATTGCTTGTCATATACATATTGTACATAAAAGTTGTATATACTTTTTCTCTCCTAAAATTGTATGTTTATACAATTATTATTTTTACAATATTTGCACATTGTGTATTTGACAGTGTTAGATAAACTATAAGAGTAACGCAAATCAGGCTGTTTTTAATTAGTTTTCATGTCAGCAATAATAAGAACTGAAAAAATGCCCCATGACTCCACATTTTGACAGTGAAAGACCAACTACCTCAACTGGGTATTGTCAAAATGATTATTTGAAAACCCAGACTAAAATATATAGTTTATGGTCCATGTTTGTGACAAGTGACATTTTGAATGATACAATATAGTGCTGTACTGTAAAAAAAATCTGCCTTTAGGTTATTAGGTTTCTGTTTAAATGGACCGTATTAAACTATTTTAATATGACACATGTTTCTCAGTCAGGATGCATCCCAGATGAGATGCTCTGAAATGAGTTTTCAAACAAGCAACACATTTTTGAGAGTGGCAGAGGGAGAGCTGATGGTGATCAGCGCAGGGCGGACGAATTAAACTGTTACTTCAACAGGTTTGATTCGCCCCCCTCTGCCCCTTTGCCCCTCTGCCGACCCCCCCCCCCTCCTCTTCACACCTCCCCGGGCCTGTAGCCACATCCCCCTCCACCCCCCACTACCACCACCCCCTGCAGTCCACCCCAGTCCCCCCCTCACTCCCCCCTCTCCATCACACCGGACGAGGTGAGGAGGGAGCTAAGGTGACTCAGACAGGGGAAATCCGCAGGACCTGACGGTATCTGCCCCAGGCTGCTGAGAACCTGTGCAGACCAGCTCTGTGAGGTTCTCTGCTACATGTTCAATCTGAGCCTCAGCCTGGAGAAGGTCCCCGTCCTGTGGAAGACCTCCTGTGTGGTCCCGGTTCCCAAAACAACAAACGCCAGGGAACCGGCCCACTACAGACCAGTCGCCTTGACCTCCCACCTCATGAAGACCATGGAGAGGGTGATCCTCAGCCACCTCCGCTCTGTGGTGAGCCCCACCCTGGACCCGCTGCAGTTTGCCTACAAGCCAAACGTAGGAGTAGAGGACGCCGTCATCTACTTGCTGCAGCGGGCGCTCACCCACCTAGAGACCGCCGGGAGTGCTGTGAGAGTCATGTTCTTTGACTTCTCTAGCGCCTTCTCTAGGAGGGTGCTGGACAAATTCACGTCCATCATGGACGACACCTCTCACCCTCTGGACTGTAGAGGAGCTGAGCAGCTCCTTCAGCAGCCGACTGAGGCACCCCCAGTGCAAGAAGGAGCGCTACCGCAGATCCTTCATCCCCACCACCATCAAGACTGTAGAATCCTACTGTATGGTCCTACTGTGTATCGTTTTTCCATCGTGCAAGTATTGTTTTTTTCAATACTCTCCCTGTCACTGTTTTTTATTATTATTATTATTACTATTATGATTATTATTCGATTTATTACTTTTTTACTTATTTTATTATTATTACTTATCTTTATGCCATTCTTGCTGCACTTTTCTTTCTTATTCAAACTGTCCCTACCTGGAGCTACTGTGACAAGTAAATTTCTCCTGTGTGAGATCAATAAAATCTTATCTTATCTTATCTTAACAGATTTAAATTTGATGTAGTTCATTATCCGATTGTTTCCTCAGATATATTTTTTTCCCTCGTAACATGTGCGGTACAGACCTTTACGTCATAAAAACAGAAATTTGGGCTAAACTATTACTGATAACCAAGTGAATTAGTGTTAAGGTTTCAAGAATGTGGTAATGAGGCAAAACAAATCAGATGTTCTGACATTATGAAATTTAAACATTTGTAAACTTACTTAATCACAGTACTTCTTGAAATGAAAATCTGAGAACAAAAGCATGACCAGAGCTGTTTATTTAAAATGAAAATGACCAATTCAAAACTACTATACTGACCGATTTGATTAATGTTTTCGTTTCAAGTCTTGAAATCAGTAAATTTTTCATTAATTTAAAATCTTTACAGGTTACAGGTTACTTACAGATAATCTAAAGTATAGGGCCTGGACATTGTTTGCTTTGGGGCTAATACTGTATGGGATTCTGTGTGAAATAGCTTTATTTAGCTTTATTTAGCAAAATTAGTATATTTACTTTCACTTTTCCCTCAATATAAATTTTAGAGTAAACGCTAACCTTAAAGATCCCATGACATGGTACTTCTTGATGCTTTTATATGGCTCCTTAATGGTTCCCTAATACTGTAAATGAATCCTTCAAAATCAAGACTCAGTGCATGAGAAAGCCCCATAAACACAGTCAGAGTCATAAATATGTCTCTCAAACACTTTATTCTGGGCGTTGTTGCTTGAATACAAATGAGGAGGACAGAGACAGGCCAGAGCAGCGTTCCTCTTTAGCGGTGCGACGTGTGCTGGCCCCACTTCCGCGTTTAAGCGCAGAGGAAGATATGAGATGATTTCCATTGAAAAATAAACACATTTCCACAGAAAATAAAATTAAACCACTGCTGTTTCAGAGGTTCGGATAAAGGACATCCGAGCCTGGAAACACTCTCACGTGCCTCCAGGCAAATAAAAAAAACGCATCTCGCATTGCGTAGCTCGTTTGCGGTCCAAACTCTCTGGGCGTGAGTTCCAGAGGCGGTGGGTAGACGTACAGACGGGCGGTGGAACTGCATTTGCATTTTTCCCTGAGTGTGATGTCAGAAAGTTCCCTTGTTCAGAATCGCCCTTTTAGGTTGTCTTTTTTGTTTTTACGCGGAAAAGGATCGCGGAAAAGGATTACACATAAAGGATTACACATAATCACAACCTTTAGCCATGGGGGGGTAGGGGAGCTCACATTAACGTTCAAAAAGTGAAAATTTCATGCCATGGGACCTTTAAATTTAGTTTTGTGTACCACATGACATTTTTTAATGTAGTGGCACCATAGACTACATAAATGGGCATAGCTAACTCGCCACTGAGTGGGAAGTGAGCACCCCTCTCTCTGTAACTGCTGCTGACCCTCGTCATTAAATGTTCTTCTTAAGCCGCTCTACATGATCCTGGTGTTCCTATATAGAACTGTCTCCAAATTCACCTCATGAGCTACATTTGACTGGGTGACATGACACTCCCTTAGGCTGTTTACACATACCCAACATACCCAGGTATGTTGAGAAATGAATATTTCTCTCCCTCCATTTTCCAAAATAAGGCCCCGTTTACATGTACACTGGTATTTTTAAAAACGGAGACATTTCCCTTCGTTTGTACCCATCTTTTACAGAAATGTCTCAGTTTGTAAAAATACCAGTGTACGTGTAAATGGGACCTTAGTCCACTTCTTTATACCGTCTACGGTAGCACTGAGAGCTTTCCGTTCATTCCCATTGTTCTCTGCCCGCTGGTACCTTCATGAAGCTGGTGGTCTGCTCCGGGTGGAGCAGACACACCCTGAGCTTGGTTCCTCTGTAGGGAAACTCCATCATGTCAAAGGCTAAGGCTTCAGGAACAGCCAGGAGCACAGCCAGGAGCCAGATCAATGTCACCTCCACCGCCTTCCACAGAGGGATCCCCATGCCCTTAACACGGCTCCATGACGTCACCGCATGGTACCTGTGAAGAGAGAGGGTGCTTCGCATTAAATGTTGTGCAGCGTCTTTTCCATGGCAAAACAAATCTACCCACAGGTAAGTATAAATATCCAATAATATCTACATTAGAATGAGTTATAGAAAAGTGATTGCAGATTTGGCTTGGCAAGTCAAATCAAGTAAAAAGATACTACTCCAGGTAGGGTTCATTATGGGTCTTTTCTTTTCTGGTGGAAGGTGAGCCACCTGCTTGTCTCCATGATATTGCTTTGCCTCCATGGAGACAAGAAGAGGGCGTCACCAGGCCAACTTATAGGTCAGATCTGTGGAGAGACGGTCTGCTTATAAGAATGCATATTTTCAAAGTTTTTTTTTCAGCAATGTCATATTTAATGTTTAATGCCACTCTGTATGTTCAACTGCACACCAAAATGTGATTATTATCTGATTTCAGGACGTTTAAGGTTATTTAAATTGCATGCAAAATGCAAAATCTGATGTGAGTGATCAGAGGGACCATGATCCAAAAGAAATGACATTATGTACTTTTATTAATCTTATAACAAAAACATGGACAATAATAAGATTTTTAGTGTGCATAACCACAGCCACTATCAGCTATACAGCAGTAGCAACAAAGCAGCCATAGTCATTAAGACTTTATGCTAAATCTGTTTAATTGAACAGATTTGCTTGAAGACTCCCATCAAAATCTGCCCAAGATTCAACAATCCGTACCAACGCAGCTTCTGTCTCTCTTTGTGTAGTTATCACTTAGTCTGTCGCACTCACCGGTCGATGCTGAGCGCGCACAGACTCAGGACGGTGATCCCCACTGACGCCTTCTGGATAAAGGGCATGAGTTTACAGATGTACACCCCAAACGGCCAATCTTCTGCCAGCAGCTGCAAGAGACACAGCACAATATGTATTATATATAGTATGAATTTATATGGTGTGAATTTTTACTGAAAGAACAAGTTTCATGAAGTTTAAGGGAACTCTTAAGTAACTCATTGTAGAGCAGTTTATTATGAAAGCTCTGAGGTAATAATTTGAAAGAGTTTGCTTTGATCGGTCATTGGTGGTCCACTTTAAATATGACAGAATGTTATTTAAGTATAAATGAAAACAACTACAAAGAGCTATAAGAGAAATGAAATACCACTGCAATTTGAGAACTGTTTAAAACAAGCATATCGTTTTAATAATCAGGCTACTAATATCTAATCTTCATCTAATCTTTAGCAATTCATCTACAGAAGTGTTTTCTTTACTTTACTAAAATAGAAATAAAAGATACTACTACAACAACAATAATAATATTAATAATAATAATAATAATAATTATTATTATTATTATAACAGTAATAATACAAAACTACACCTGTGACCATTTTACAGCTCTTATTTCTCACACAAAAATGTTTTCATTATTTTATTACATCTTCTATTCGTGCCATTCACTGAAACCAAAACTCGCCCTCCATACGTCATCATTCATCATGATCATCATTCAACTACATGAGATTTAAATGAGGTCCGTTGTGTCTATCAGCTCCTTCACTGCCGAACAATCAATGGTTTTGAATCTGGAACGAATCAAGGCCACTCCACCTCCAGCTGTTTCCCCTCCACACGATCGCTCAAATACTCAAGACTCTGAACATGAATCCGTGTGAGAGAAACAGAAATACAGGGACCACTACAAAGCAAAGAGCTGGATACAGGAGCAGAGGTATTCTAATTAATCATAATAATTCATAGCATTTATATAGTGCCTTTCAGTTCATTGTTCATTCACTCTGCCGTGCTGAGCTTCTGAGATGTGACGGGATCAGGCTTTGACAGGCAGGTACGGCCACATGTTTGAGTCATTCTGGTTCCAAAGTGAATCTGATTTGGGGAAATGTTTATTGCTTTTATATTATTATGTTGTTTTTCTTGCAACAGCGCACACTATTTGGCTATTGTTTCATACATAGTCTTCATGTATTACACAATTTCTTTGCTTTAAAGGTACAGTGTGTAGGATTCGTGGCGCATAGGTGGTTAGTAGCTATTCCACTTCCTCTTTTGGCTACGGCAGACCTCGAGGGTCACCCGGGCGCGCCGTAGCGCCGACAGCTCGCGTGCCCGCGCGCCGCTGTATACATAAAACGCGGTCCCCCGTTCACTTTTTTTTTTTCTTTTCGCATGAAAACACACAATCCCGATCATGATTCATGACACTCTACACATCAAATGAAACCTTACAGTCTCCTCTTTTTGACTATGCAATTCATTTCCCTGCAAAACAATCACTCCCCGAGCACATGGGGCTTTTATACGGAAAAGCACAAAACGAGGTTAGCTTACCTTAGAATGCTTTGCACAGGTCAAACTCTGTATTTCACCATAAACTTGCTCTCAATTTGTCCGTAAGGATCCAGCGAATAAAATCCAGTAAAACAATTTAGTCCAAAATACGTGTTATATCCATTACGATGTGTGATACAGCAGCATGCTTGTTTACACGAGGCTCCCCCCTCCCCCCCTCCCCTTCCCCTTCGCTCCCTCAGGCAGCGCGGCTGAGCAGGCGCTAGCAGGAGCCTCGGCGAAGGCGGAGCCCAAATGTCCTTCTGCGGCTCTCGTATTCAAAATGGCTGCCTCTGCATGGGGAAGATCCCCCTTTTATGTGACTATATCTAAGTCCAAAAGAATACTTTGATTTCATGATGGAAGTGAAAAGGCTTGGAAAACACTGTATTTTTGAATGGGTATCTTCAATTTCAGTAATTAACAGGTAAAAATCTTACACACTGTCCCTTTAAACATAGACATATGCATTTTCAAGCTTTGGTACTGGAATGTTCCACAGTATGGCATTAAACTTTTTGTCATTATACAGGTGTTTTTATTGCACAGAACATAATGTAGAGGAGATTTCATTGGTGGTCTATGAAATACTCCTGCATCATTTCAAAGAATATATAAATAAATTCAAATTAAAATACATCCATTGTTGGCATCACCTGCTTATTTCCATGGAGAAGGTGAATGCCATACTGTGGAACATTCCAGACGAAGAAATAACATCTCTATGGAGACAAAATGGTGGATGGCACTGATCCTTTGTAGTTTAAAGTTTAAAGTCCAATTTATTCCTATTTTTTGTTAATAAATGATATATGAAGTAGTTTTAGGCTAATGTAATAATAATAATTAATAATTAATTGCATTTATACAGCGCCTTTCATGACGCCCAAAGCTCTTTACACTTCATGGTTCAGTCACTCCACACTTGGTGGTGGTGATACTTTCTGTAGCCACAGCTGCCCTGGGGCAGACTGACGGAAGCGAGGCTGCCAATCTGCGCCATCGGCCCCTCCAACCACCTCCAACACTCACACCACTTTCATACTAGGCAATGTGGGTGAAGTGTCTTGCCTAAGGACACAGCGACAGTATTTTTGCAACTAGCGCCCCCCAGTGTCTCCCATCCAAGTCCTAACCAGGCCCTGGAGCTTCTGAGATGTGACGGGATCAGGCTTTGACAGGCAGGTATGGCCAATGTAGAATATAGTCTTTATTTTAAAGTTAAAGGTCTTATATTACACAAAATGGACTCTTGTGAGTTTTAAACCATGTTACAACGTTGTTTTCCTCATAAAAACATACCTGGAGTTTTTTCATTCACACATGTTTGAGTAATCGTGCATTATTAGTCTCTCATCTCCCACACATCTCCAAAGCTCAAAATGCTGTTCCAGTTTGTGATGTCATGTTGTGGTAGTTAAATTAACAAGGTAAAGGGTAGCCATTCAGTAGAGACGGGCAATTCCAGGGCTGAAATAATCCAAATTCTAGTGAAGGTGTATGGAGTTTAAAAACACAGCGGAGCACTTCCTGTACTACCATGTGACATCACAAGGAGGAACAGAATGTTTTCAGTTCAAGAGCAGAACACAACCTAAATCTGCAGGGTTTGTGTGTTAAAGATGTGTGAATGAAACAAAACACCACAGCAAACAACCTGAGAACAGATGAGAAAATAACACAATACAGGCCCTTTAAGTCTTGGATTCACTTAGGACCACATTTAGGCTTTAGTTTGCAGTTTTAGAGATTTAGGCCAATTAAATTTTATTTCCTGTGTAAAAGTTGGAGTAAAGAGTTTTGTATCACTCATCCCAGTAAGTCTCTTGTTTATTGAGTCTGTCCTTGGCGTTGAGTTTAGTTGGAAAAGTCGCTCGGAAACAGGAAACCAAAAACATCACTTAAAATGTCCGCACGTGACCACAGCAACAAAAGTTTAATCAAACGCAGCTCACCACACAACAGGCTCAAAGAGGGTTCCATATGGCTTTATTGTACAAGTGGAGAATTACCGCTTTAACTTACAACGTACAATAAAAGACACTGGCAGCTTCAAGAGCAAATGGAAAAACACCACTTTATTGGATGGTTTGATTAGGTGTAAAATGAGATTTGTAAGTTACAGTAAGAGTCTGCAAATCTGTTTTATGAAGCCAGTACAGAGGGATAACATGGAGTAAAAGCGCTGTTTCCATTTGAGCTATTGGCACTTTCAGGTGATGTGACCAAATTTTAGTGCCAATTTTTTCCACTGCTTTTAAAGGCAAATTAACGGGTTTTTTTTACAATCTGAGCCTTCTTTCGGCAATAAAACAAGTAGTTTTACTCACCCATAGCATTTTTCTGTCAATTGGAGCAGTATCGCAGAACTTATGTTGAGCCGTTCTGTTCTACTAATGATCCCGTATTCTTAACATGGGGCTGTATCATATGCTCGGGGCATTACTTTGCGGTGTCCAAATAACACAAACTTTAGCACTTTTCAAATCATAGAAGCCCGATGTCTTAATGTAAGATTTAGTTTGAAGCAAAAGTGGCCTGTAATCCCAGATTTATCCATAGTTTCGAGTAGATGAGGAGGCCAGTGCGCATGTGCGGACTGTGCTCTCAGCTCCCGGGACCCAAACATGAAACGCAAAGCTGAAAACTATGGATAAATCTGGGATTACAGGCCACTTTTGCTTCAAACGAAATCTTACATTAAGACATCGGGCTTCTATGATTTGAAAAGTGCTAAAGTTTGTGTTATTTGGACACCGCAAAGTAATGCCCCGAATACAAATGCTAACGGATACGCTACAACATAACTTTCTTCAAACAGCTCCAAATGACACGAACGTGATATGGGTGAGTCAAACGACTTGTTTTATTACCGAAAGAAGGCTCAGATTGTAAAATAACGTTACTTTTCCTTTAAAGGTCCTATATTACATAAAAGTGACTCTTGTGAGCTTTAAGCCAGGATAGAATAATGGTGATCACATCAAAAACATGCACACAATAATATTTAGATTTTAATCATTTTTTCATCATTAGTCTGTCTATATCTCTAAAGCCTAAAATGCTCTGTCCCACCTTGTGATGTCATGTAGTGGTAGTTTTCAAGTTAACAGCTCCAAGATAAAAATCTTTTGCTCAGCAGACATGGGCAATTCCAGGGCTGAAATGATCTAAATCATAAATCAGCAAAGGTGTAATGAGTTTAAAAACACAGTGGATCTCTTCCTGTATTTCCACATGACATCATAAGGTGGAACAGAGTGTTTGTTTGAGAGAAGAACTCAGTCTAAATAAGCAGGGTTTGTGTGTTAAACATGTGTGAATGAAACAAAACAACACTGGGTGTGTTTTTGATGAGGAAACAACAGTACAACATAAATCAGAAAATAGTGTAATATGGGCCCTTTAATCGTGTTTTTCAAATGACTTTGTGTGGAAATTGTGCTCTACAAATAAACTTTATTTGCTCGTTTTACATAGAAAATATTCTTAGACTTTGCAATATGGCAAAACATGTGTCACGATGTTTTTCCAGATATTGATTGATCATTTCAAAGTTTGAACTCTGCTTCAAACCATCTGATTTTACTGACAGAGGATTGTGGACTTCTCAATAGACTTCAAACTCAAAATTAAACTGCATTTTCAATAACTTCTCCTCCCCTTGTCTTCAATATGAGCTCAGAGACGATACAGATGACAAGGATTGGACAAGGAAACAACTTCATAACATGGCAGAAAAGTCAAAAGGTTCGTTTAGCATAATAGCACTTTATTCTTTGGTTTCAGATTCCTGTTTTCTGTAACATTTGGGAAACTCTTCAGCTTTTATTTAGTGCGGAACATCTGTTTTTATGAGATCTTTTGTCTCTGTACACTGTCCCTTCAAAATAAAATAAAATAAACTACTCTAAAGACTAAACTAAACACTTTGAGGACTTTTTCCCCATTCAAAAGATACATTGTTTTAAATAGTTAATCACTATGGCAACAGTCCAAATTCTTCATCATTCTGAAATCCACATGCACATCCTGTCATTCACTCCAATTATTGATTACACTGGTCTACAATTTTTTGGACTCTATCTGCTTCCGAGATGAAAGTGGCTAAATGTCATTTATATTGATAAGATGAACTGAAAATCAATTGATAACTGTGCTGGTTAGCTAATGAATTCAAGATATGTAATGATATAATAATATATATATTATATACAGTGGTACCTCACCTTATGAAATTAATTTGTTCCAGAAGTGGTTTCGTAACGTGAATGTTTCGTAAGTTGAGTAGTTATTTCAATGGAAAAATTTTTTTTTTATAGTGTAACATTGGTTCTGCGTCCTGATTGGCTAAGAGACTAGACCAGGACTAAACGTGGACTAAACCAGGTCTAGACCAGAACTAAACCTGGACTGGACCTGGACTAAACCAGGATTAAACCACCACGTGCCGCTCTTTGCTGGTTTCGTGCGAGGAGCACGGCTCGCTCCTCGCGCGGTGCCGTGCTCCTCGCGCGGTGCCGTGCTCCTCGCGCGGTGCCGTGCTCCTCGCCGCGCTGCTTCCGGAGTCGTGTCTCCCCCCACACTTCACTCTTTAATACATTTTGTTGAAAATCTTGCGTGTTCGACGCTAGAGCTCAGAGGCCGAGAAAGGTGCTCTTTGAGCGGGGATAACAGCGGGGCATCTGAGCGCACATTATTCAAATTTTTGAGATTTCATGTTTCGTAACTTGAATTTTCTTTCGTATCTAGAGACCAAAACTTAACGTGAAGGCGTTTGGTAACTTGGATTTTCCGTATGTAGGGTCTTTCGTAAGGTGAGGTACCACTGTATATATTGATATATGTTAAAACTCTAGACATATTAAAGTGGATGTGCAGACGCTTTCAGATAGAACTGTTGTAGACACACTGGACCTTCTGATAAACTACTACAGTTTTTGCCTTATTTTGCATAAATTTCCTATTTTGACCCAATATTATATCTTGGAAACTAAAGCCAATCAGCACTTCTGACTTACTTTTTCTTTATTAGTGACCTAAACCAAGAAAAATTTCACTATTTTTGTTCCGGAAGCAGTTTGCTTGTAGACCAGTGTTACCATTCCTATTCATGGGTTTCATTTAAAAGACAATATTTAATATGAAAAGGATTGTTAATTGCTATAGCAACAGTGCTACTTATTCATCATACTGAAATGATGGTTACTCTGTGATGTCAACAACATACCAATCGCAGACTGTATAAAGAAGTGGACTAAGGGAGTGTCACGTCTCCCATTACGGTGCGTTGAAAATGTCTTAATGTAAAGTCACCTGGAAACAGAGTTGATGGAGCCAGAAGTGCCCCCGTGTTCACTTCCTGTTTGGAACATGGCGGCTGGTGGGTTAGCTATGTCCATTTATATATTCAGTCTATGATACCAATACAAGCCTGTGCTTACCTTGAACACATTGATGGGGAGGGCTATGATGATGTAGAGTAGGTCTCCCAGAGCCAGACTCCCGATCAGCACATTGGGCCCATTCCTCATGCATTTGTTTTTGTAGATGATTCGGAGCAGTGTGGAATTCCCAATGATTCCCACCACAAAAATGAGACAGGAGACGATTGTATTGACATATTTAAAGGCATTCTTGATCTCCGTTGGCTTTATGCACATGGGGGGGAAGGCCCCTTTGGGCCGGCTCGGGGGAGCAGGTGGTTCCAGGGCTGTGATGTTGGAGGAGGGGTCTGATACAGGGGGGGTCTGGGAGTCCCGGACAATTCGAGTGCAGTCAACCCCAAGAATTAAAATAGTGAGGATGCAGAGCAGAATGGCCAGCCTCATCTCGGCTCAAACAGACGATCAAACACACAGGGAAAGAACGGAGCAAGAGGTCACATGGGCTGTGGTCTGAGGGCATAGACCTGAAAAGAAAAAGAAAAAATATGATGATTAGGATGATGTAATGAGAGCGAGAGAGAGAGAGAGAGACAGAGAGAGAGAGAGAGAGCGAGAGAGAGAGAGACAGAGAGAGAGAGACAGAGACAGAGAGAGAGAGAGAGAGAGAGAGAGTACTGTTCAAGTGAACTGCTTTCATTTAAAGAAAGAAAATGACAGGGCTGAAATGACCCAAATGATTCTAGTGAAGGTGTATGACATTTCACAACACAGTGGAGCACTTCCTGTATTACTACATGACATCACAAGTTGGAACAGAGTGATTTCTGCTCAGCCTAAGGAATCAACATTATAAAAGAAAAGAGCATAATATGAGCCCAACAATTTCAGCCTCTGTCTGATTAAAAGTTGCAGCTGTAGAAGTTGTTTAAACAGCACAGCTCTGGTTTGGGATTAAGCGTGGACACGGTTGGTTTGCAGCTCTGTTTGAAATCCAAAATACCGAATGGAAAAAGAGGTCCAGATTTTCACACTGAGCAGAGCCTTTGTGATGGCTGCTATGGCCACACAAGTACAGTCAGGGTCATTAAAATACCAGAGGCTGCTGCAAAAACAATTACTGCATCCGTAATGCACAAGTGAAGCAGAACGTCCAGCAAATGTTTCTATATTTACAAAGACGACACTGTAAGTATGGGATGGCAAAATATTTTACATTGTTTTGGTTATAATTTATCTGTAAAAAACTTCTTTACAGGAAACAAACAACAAGTCATTTAAAGTCAGTTAAAGGTCCTATTATGCAAAATTGCCTCTTGTGAGCTTTACGTCATGTTATAATGTTGTTATAATGTTGTTATAATGTTGTTATAATGTTGTTATAATGTTGTTATAATGTTGTTATAATGTTGTTATAATGTTGTTATAATGTCTTCCCTAATCCTTTTGAGACAGCTACAACACTTGGCTCTCATTGCCTCTAAAGTCATTCATATAAAATCACTATCTCTACCGCAGCAGCAGAAGTAACAGCCCCTTCAATCTCTCCATCCTCTCTTCTCAGCAATTTTGATGCCTCAAATGATGAAACACATTCTCTGCTTTCATTACATTATCAAGATCTTTTCCTGTCTATATAAGCAACGATTTGTCTTTCCAGCACCTAAACTTTACACCTGCTCATTTCTCTTTGTCGTTCCTGGTTGAAACTGGTCACTCTTTTTGTTGAACTTTGCAGACTCCAGACTAGAAAAAGCACGTTTTCTCTTAATTACTTTGAGCCTCTTTGGAGTTGTAAATAAACAACAGAATCTACAGATTAGGCTGAGTGTTCTGCACCAGGTTAAAGTGATGTTACCTTAAAGATTAGTATAATGACAAACAAGCAGTTTACATGGATTAGTGACTGACAAAAATGTATTAGGGTAAAACTATATGGTTTAAACGTGAATGGTTTCTGTTTAACAAAGGACAATTATAAACTGGTTTACAAGTATTTCTCTGTAAAAGGCATATGTAGAACTTGTGATATATCAGTAAGAGATGCTGAGACAAACTTTAAAAATAAAGACCGATATCTAACTGCTGAATTAAACGTGCACTATATAACTGTACTGGTGCTTGTCCACCACCTACTTCTCTCCACGGAGGTGTTATTGCTTTTTTAATAGCAGCATTAAGCATGAACTTTGTCTATATTGCATTTATTCAGTGACGGTGTTTTAGTTTCTAATAAAACATGGATTGTGAGTCTCTCCACAGGTCTTTGTGCTGGTGCCATTGCTTCCTTGTCTCCAGGGAGATTAAGTGTTTTACCATACTGTGGAACATTATAGGCAACACAATAATATCGCTAAGGAGACACCCTCCTATAGTTAAGGTACGATTCATGACAATTAGATTTGGAATGTAACATCATGATTCCTTGACTAAAACCACCAAGTGTCTCCAGATCCTAAATGTTCATCAGACTGTGGAGTCCTTCCTGATCATTCTAAACTGCAATATTTTGCAGACAGAGGTTAAACAAGGCTGAGCCCAGAACAGATGCTATCTGTCTGTCTCTTTCTCTTTCCCTCTTTCTTTCTCTCTCTCTGTCTCAGTCATGTCTATCAGCATTTCCCAGCATGCCCAGGGGAAGCTCAGCACAAACCAAGGTTACAGACACAGAAACACCTTTTCACCCTCACAATGCTCAATGTCTCTTTTTATATTATTAGTCTCTTCAGCACTTGACAGCTCAGGGGGGGGAGCCACTACAAACCACAGGAACAGTGGGTAGTGAGTATCAACAGTGGGCAGTGAGTATCAACAGTGGGTAGTGAGTATCAACAGTGGGCAGTGAGTATCAACAGTGGGCAGTGAGTATCAACAGTGGGCAGTGAGTATCAACAGTGGGTAGTGAGTATCAACAGTGGGTAGTGAGTATCAACAGTGGGTAGTGAGTATCAACAGTGGGTAGTGAGTATCAACAGTGGGTAGTGAGTATCAACAGTGGGCAGTGAGTATCAACAGTGGGCAGTGAGTATCAACAGTGGGTAGTGAGTATCAACAGTGGGTAGTGAGTATCAACAGTGGGTAGTGAGTATCAACAGTGGGCAGTGAGTATCAACAGTGGGTAGTGAGTATCAACAGTGGGCAGTGAGTATCAACAGTGGGTAGTGAGTATCAACAGTGGGCAGTGAGTATCAACAGTGGGCAGTGAGTATCTCTTTTCTAAACTTTGACTTCATAATAGAATCTACATTGTGCAGGTTGATTCATGAGGGGAATTTGAGTAAAGTGAAAAACTCCACAAAACCTCTCACTTACTGTGCAATAAAATACAATGCTATTATATGTTCAAACATGTAACAGACATTTCATTATTTGCAACTGATGTCATCAACATTCACTAAGGGTGTGATGCTAGCTGTAGGCACTGCTCTAACTGAACCTGTTAGACTTTAATCTGATCTTTATTTGAACACAATCTGACCAGTGAGAAGCAGTTTAGTTACTGTACCTACAATAGGTGATTTGTGCTGTTAAACATGCTCATATTGATCACAGGCTCCTGAAAATATTAATTTTGTATTTGTGTGCATTGTGTCACTTCACTAATTACTGAACATTCTGCCATAGATTTACATGTAGAACACCCCATGATGTCATTGCAAAGTATCAATTACTGTTATTCAATTTAGGTGAAATGAATTGCTTATTTGCTTATACTGTTTTCTGTGGTTCTCAAACATCAAGTACCACCGAAGGTGATTTTGAGTACTACCACATTAGGGTTGGGCAGTAATACGGTAATACGGTATACTGCGGTATCTAAAAATAGCAACGGTATCAGATTCATTACCGTCATTAAAAAAAAAAAAAAATCTTGCCCTAATATAATATTAACTATAATTAATTTAATGCCTAAATAAAGAGTGTTTGTCCAGCACTTATGTATGTGTGGTTGTGTTTGTTAATTTAATACTATTACAGTTTAAAACTAATATTACTATCGGAGAGATGACGTTCGATGAAGTTCCTGGATGTTGCGTCGTCACGTGACATTACCGCTCAGAAGGAGGAGAAAAACATGACAACATGACAGACCGCACTGAGTTGGTCCCAAAGAAAAACACAACGTCTGCAATTTGGCAGCATTTCGGATTTCGGCCAAATGACAAGGGAGAGTGTGAGAAGTTTTCGGGTTTCTTATTACAAACGCAACTTCCACACGAGGCTGTTATTCTGGCAGATGAAGACCCCCTTCTTTGGTGGAACGAGGGTTGCCCGAAAATGCCTGTGCTCTCCATCAGAACGGGTCTTCAGCACCGTGGGCAAAGTTGTTAATCCACAACGTGCCCTACTCAAGCCGGAAAAAGTGAACATGCTGGTTTTGCATTCAATAGCTTAATATTTTTATTTTCAATAAGGAGTAGCTTTTTCTGACGGACGAAAACGGTTCGGGATGTTGTATAGTTGTACGTTTAATTTATTTGATTCATGTTAATAGATTTTAAAAATATACAAACGAGCAGTATTTTCCACTGCGTTCTCAGGACAGGGTTATATATGCACATTTTCGGTTATGTCTTGTTATTTATTGTTCAGATTTTCTTATTTGATAAGATCAAGTATTTTATTTGATTCCTGTTGGTTTGTTAGCTTTAGCCCACAGACTGTCATTTCGTCCCGTCGGTTGGCTGCTGTATTTGCACTTTAAACATTTGTTAATAAAAGTTACTAATTTTGTACATGTTTTGTTATGTTTTCAGTATCATTAGGCCTATGTAATGCTGTTATTCTGTTTCTGAACGGTAAAGGTGCAAGCTGCCATTTGGTGAGGCCACTCCACTGTAGTGCTACCAAGTGTTTTTGGGGTTTTTTTAGCCTTAGCAACGGTAATACCGTATACCCCGGGAAAATGTGGAGACGGTTTAACGGTATCAAAATTTGGATACCGCCCAACTCTATACCACATCAAGCCTAAATTAGAGCTAAACACTATATCAGTTCTAAAATGTTATTAAACCGTGTATATCCTATTCTAAATAATGATTAACCCAAAGCAGGACAATCTAGAGTAGAATATCTTTTTACATCTGGGTAGCAAAGTGAGAAATAACAAGAACAACAAGTGAAAGTAGCAACTTAGATGTTAGCAAACTCTTTTGATTCCCAAACTATAGTAGTGTTTTCTACTGTGCCTGATGAAGACTCCTGTGTGAGTTGAAATGCGCTGGAGTATTTGAAGCAAGCTTCAAAAACAGAGTGCCTTAGACCTCGTTCTTTTTTGCGTGAAAAGTCCCTCAGTCGTCCAGGTAGAATCCATGATAAAAGGAGAAGTTCAATTTGTCAACTGGACAAAGTTTGTTTGGTTGAAAACGTTTCGCCGCTCATCCGAGAGGCTTCTTCAGCTCGTTATCTCGTTCTTTTTTGTTTTCATCTTTTCATTTATCTATGATCCGCATGAGCACTCCCAGCATCTTCTTCTCTAATTATGTCTTGGTCTTTCTTTGAAAAGTTTGCATAAGCTTCTCTCCGGATAATCAAACAACAGTAAGAATTTTGCTCATAAAAGAGACAGATGAATAAATAACACATTTACTCAGCTCCAGTGCATCAGTATCATTTCCTCAAGCCTTTCTCTTTGCACAGAGTCACATGAACAAAATGAAATGACTGGAAAAAGAGGAAGTTTGTCCTTATGTGAAATGGCAGTTCATTAGAATTTCTAAGACTGAATAAAATAATTGGTCTGCTTGTTTTGGATTGGAGGTAATATGTTTAATCTATTACCAGTTATCTTGAAAACCAACTCTGACCTATACAGTATGTGCTGGATTCTCTTCAAACATGGAAATTTGGCAAGAAAATAAGCAGATCTGGGAATGGAACGCTCTTCAGTAACGAGACTGAGCGAGTGGCATTAAAGGTGCTCTCTGTGGAGTCCCTGACCTGCTTGTTTCTATGGAATGTTCCACAGTATTTACTACAGTACAGTTCTACTTTTAAATGTATACAATTAGAGGTTGTTTTATAGCTCCAAAATACTTATAAACCACCATTGTGACTGTGAGCGGGGCTGCCGCTCCACAGGCCTGACCTGTAACTTGGGCAGGTTTGGTTTCCATAAAGATATAAGGTTTAATATACTGCAAAACATTTTAGATGAAGCAATAACATCTCCATGGAGAAAAGCATTAGATGGACCCTCCACCAGAAAAGTTACACAATGCACCTTTAAGAATAAAAACAAACTTGAGGTAAGACCATAGACAATAATGCACTAATTGATATCCAGCCAACTTCTGTTACCATTTCAGAAGTAAATGTGTATCGTTTCTGGTCTGGGTCCCCCACCCGCTCGTTACCATGGACATTTATTGTATTGTTTATTATTGTTACACAGTGTGGCATTAAAGACATGCAGATGACACCACCAGGCCAAGTTACAACTTAAGCAATTAAACACCTGCAATAGATACAAGATCATTTTAATGCCAAACTGTAGAACTTTCCAGACAAAGCAATAAGGATGTTTCTGCACCTTTACATAATAAAAGAACAGGAAACAAATGACTGATGAGAAGTAATGTGTAAAGTACAGATATAAAAACAAGTTTTAGCAATAAAAACACATAGAAATGAATTGGTGGAGCATTTAAATGTAATATCATAGTGTGGTGGAACAAATACTGTATCTTCATGAGAAAAGCATGAAGCAGAACCTTCACATCGGGCGCCTTAGACAAAGCGTTAAAATGTATTGTAAGATATATTTATTAAGACAACATGAGATGAGAAAAGCTTTAAACCCACAACACTCCGTCCTTCACATCATTCCCCTTCAATTTTCAAACTGACCAAACTTTTTAAAGAAACAAAAGCCGCACAAACAGAAGTAAAACGTTTCAATATTGATTTTAGTCCATATGAGAATTCCTCTATTGAAGCTAAATATTCAGAGGAAAATAACACTGTTAATAATGAGCTTATTTAGCCTACTTTTCACCAGTAGCCTACATGTACAAACATCTTGAGCAGGACACCACATTTTATTATTATTATTATTATTATTATTATTATTATTATTATTATTATTATTATTATTATTATTATTATTATTTTGTATCCAAACTGCTGAGAAATAAAATGGATGACTATATTTGTCACTAACACTAGCAGCAAATGTACATTTTACACGCTTTTTGCAGAAGGGGACAACAGTTTCATGTCTAACGCGTTTGGATGTGCAACAGCATCAGCCTTTGGTCCGTTACGCATAATATTCACTTTAGCAGCTGATTTATGTGGCCACGGGCTATGTAAAGTCGAACATTGGGAAGGGGTGCAGAAAGTAGGACTATTTCAACTTTTACTGGCTTTAAATCAACACAGGAGCAGAAAATCAATTCAATAAAACTGCAAATACATAAATAAAGCGTACTAACTAACATGATACTGGAGACTTAAGGACGGCAACGGTGTGTAAAAAGTAGCAATACTTTTAGTGAACAATGACTCTAATAACGCCATGACTAAAATGTAGCCTCCAGTTATACCACCAGTCATACGCATCAATACATCCTCCGTAATTTGATAGAAAAATCAGACTTTACGCATGTCAAACGTAACGTATTTACTCACCAAATCCACAAGTTTACTGAGGACTTTTCCAAACAGATAATCCACCAGCGCGTTAATGTTTCCTGAAGTCGTTTGGTCGCTAAAATGAGATCGTAAAAAGTCTCCGGCGCATCCCGTGCGTCCTGCTGCGCGCGGTGCTCCTGCTGCTCTGAGACTTGGACACAGACTCAGAGGCGTTTTCTACCAGCAGAGGACCAATCACATCCCACACACCCTCACTTTTACCAATCACATCCCACACACCCTCACTTTTACCAATCACACCCCACACACCCTCACTTTTACCAATCACATCCCACACACCCTCACTTTTACCAATCACATCCCACACACGCTCACTTTTACCAATCACATCCCAGACACCCTCACTTTTACCAATCACACCCCACACACCCTCACTTTTACCAATCACATCGCACACACCCTCACTTTTACCAATCACATCCCACACACCCTCACTTTTACCAATCACATCCCACACACCCTCACTTTTACCAATCACATCCCACACACCCTCACTTTTACCAATCACATCCCACACACCCTCACTTTTACCAATCACATCCCACACACCCTCATTTTACCAATCACATCCCACACACCCTCACTTTTACCAATCACACCCCACACATCCTCACTTTTACCAATCACATCCCACACACCCTCACTTTTACCAATCACATCCCACACACCCTCACTTTTACCAATCACATCCCACACACCCTCACTTTTACCAATCACATCCCACACACCCTCACTTTTACCAATCACACCCCACACATCCTCACTTTTACCAATCACATCCCACACACCCTCACTTTTACCAATCACATCCCACACACCCTCACTTTTACCAATCACATGCCACACACCCTCAGTTTTACCAATCACATCGCACACACCCTGACTTTTACCAATCACACCCCACACACCCTCACTTTTACCAATCACATCCCACACACCCTCACTTTTACCAATCACACCCCACACACCCTCACTTTTACCAATCACATCCCACACACCCTCACTTTTACCAATCACATCCCACACACCCTCACTTTTACCAATCACATCCCACACACCCTCACTTTTACCAATCACATCCCACACACCCTCACTTTTACCAATCACACCCCACACACCCTCACTTTTACCAATCACATCCCACACACCCTCACTTTTACCAATCACACCCCACACACCCTCACTTTTACCAATCACATCCCACACACCCTCACTTTTACCAATCACACCCCACACACCCTCACTTTTACCAATCACATCCCACACACCCTCACTTTTACCAATCACATCCCACACACCCTCACTTTTACCAATCACATCCCACACACCCTCACTTTTACCAATCACATCCCACACACCCTCACTTTTACCAATCACATCCCACACACCCTCACTTTTACCAATCACATCCCACACACCCTCACTTTTACCAATCACACCCCACACACCCTCACTTTTACCAATCACATCCCACACACCCTCACTTTTACCAATCACACCCCACACACCCTCACTTTTACCAATCACATCCCACACACCCTCACTTTTACCAATCACACCCCACACACCCTCACTTTTACCAATCACACCCCACACACCCTCACTTTTACCAATCACATCCCACACACCCTCACTTTTACCAATCACATCCCACACACCCTCACTTTTACCAATCACATCCCACACACCCTCACTTTTACCAATCACATCCCACACACCCTCACTTTTACCAATCACATCCCACACACCCTCACTTTTACCAATCACACCCCACACACCCTCACTTTTACCAATCACACCCCACACACCCTCACTTTTACCAATCACACCCCACACACCCTCACTTTTACCAATCACACCCCACACACCCTCAGTTTTATTTATTTTATTATTTTGTCACACTTTACCTGAATTCACCCCATAATTATGTGTTTAGCACGAATCCAACACATGCAAAACTTTTCAGCAATTTGTATCAATAATTTATATATATAGGTTAAAAAAATGTATAAATCAAAAAATGGTTGTGTGACCAAGACGGGTAGAGCGGCTGGATTGCAGTGAGTTCCACAAACAGATACTGGAGGCAGGGTTGACGTGGTCCACAGTTTTTTAATGTTTTTTCAGTTTGCACAAAAAATATAAAGTGCTCACGTGCAAAGTGCAGTGCAAAATAAATTAAGGTGCAAGGAGGATAGGAGCGTGGTTCTTCTCCAGCAGCAGAGCAATCAATGATAAGATACAGGTGGCTTAAATACTGCTGGGTAAAACCATAAAAACTCCAAGGGGTGTACAATTAACATTAGCTGTTTAAGTTAAAATCCTCCAATAAAATACCCATCATCAAATAAACCATATAAAACCCACATACAAAAATAAACTCTTAGAAACCAAACACCTAATAAAGTATAAAATGAATAAACCCAATTAAAATAGGTGGCATTTCCTCCCCCCGATGTCCGCTGTCTTGAGCTGGCCCGGAACTCTTAAATGGTGTCTGGTCCCCCGGGGAATCTTTTGGCCAGACACCTGGACATGAGACACAGGTAAGTAAAACCACAACTCAACCCACGCATACCACTTTCACACTTTAAAATATCCACATCCCACATACGCAAACACACACAAGACACAACTAATTTAAAAAGTGGCACATATTGCACATTGATTGTTGTCGTTTGTCTCCACAGACCGGCGGCCACCATTACCGGAAGCACCTGCCCGACCGGACTCCGTGACAAACGCAAAACATGTTTTCAATAAATACTTTAAAACAATACAAATGTGTGCAATCTTATATGTGCAAATTAGCGTATCTCGTAAGTGCTCCGTGCTCTAAAGGTGCAATGTAAATATATATAAAGTGCAAAGTCTATGAAAGTGCATGTGTGGATACTCATTCCGTAACGAACGGCCTGTTCGTTACATTTCCCCCTCCCTCTCCTAAGGCGCAGCCTCCTCCTCAGCACTCCTGGAGAGACAGTCCGCTACCATGTTATCTCTTCCGGGCCGGTACTGGACTGTAAAGTTGTATGGCTGCAAGGAGAGGTACCATCCAGTGATGCGGTTGTTGGCATCCTTCATTTTATGCAGCCATTGGAGAGCGCGATGGTCTGTCTCCAACAGGTCATCTATCCGAGGCATTGGATAGGGATCAAAATTAGATATCGCGTTGAGATACCTAAAGTCAATACAAAAGCGCAAAGAGCCGTCTTTCTTAGGTACCAGTACAATAGGACTGCACCATTCACTACTTGACACTTCAATCATTCCTAGCGCCAACATTAGCTTACTTTCCTTTTGCAACACAGGGACCAACCGCTCAGGGATCCTGTAGCTCCTCTGGCGTTGTTGCATCCATACTGTTAAGACTGATGCTGGTAAAACCCAACTCTTTACCTAATAGATTCCTATCAATGTCAGTAACAACCTGGTTATTTCTGCTGCGACCAGTATGCAGCTTGCCTGCAGGAGCACCAATTAGCTCCTTCACTTTTTGATAATTGTTGGAGTGGCGAATGTCCATTTGCACAAAAGCGCTGCGTGCCTTGCCAGTCAATAGGGGGACAAGGCGGACCGCCCACTCTTCCTTTGGCCAATGACAAACTTGGGCCATCCGCTCAAATGTGATTAAAAAATGTTCAATGTCATCTTCTGGGGTCAAGATTGGCAGTTTGGGCTCCCTCTGCGGTCTGTAGCCATAGCCGCCAGGGTCCGGGCCATAATCTTCACCACCATCATCCTCATCATAGTCACCTGATGGCTCAGTTTTGTCCTTGCACATACAACTCAGAGTGCTCGGACCTCCTCTGCTGCTGCTGGATTTGTTGGAACTGCCGCTGCATGGCCTTCCAGCGCTGCTCCTGTTGAAGCTGGTCTTTCTCCTGCTTCCTCTCTCTGGCATCTTGCCTCTCGATCAATGCTTTCACGAGAGCAGTCAACTCCTCCACTTTATCATGGGACCCACTTGTGCCCTCTTGGGGGTCAGATGTTACAGCATTTCCTTCATCTGGCTCCTCAGCTTTTCTTCCTCCTCTTAGCATCATGTTAATTTGCGGACTCACTGTGGCGGGGCAGCACTTCTGACACCAAATGTGACCAATCCCACTCCTGACACCAAATGTGACCACTGTGGCGGGATCCCACTTCTGACACCAAATGTGACCACTGTGGCGGGATCCCACTCCTGGCACCAAATGTGACCACTGTGGCGGGATCCCACTTCTGACACCAAATGTGACCAAGACGGGTAGAGCGGCTGGATTGCAGTGAGTTCCACAAACAGATACTGGAGGCAGGGTTGACGTGGTCCACAGTTTTTTAATGTTTTTTCAGTTTGCACAAAAAATATAAAGTGCTCACGTGCAAAGTGCAGTGCAAAATAAATGAAGGTGCAAGGAGGATATAGGAGCGTGGTTCTTCTCCAGCAGCAGAGCAATCAATGATAAGATACAGGTGGCTTAAATACTGCTGGGTAAAACCATAAAAACTCCAAGGGGTGTACAATTAACATTAGCTGTTTAAGTTAAAATCCTCCAATAAAATACCCATCATCAAATAAACCATATAAAACCCACATACAAAAATAAACTCTTAGAAACCAAACACCTAATAAAGTATAAAATGAATAAACCCAATTAAAATAGGTGGCATTTCCTCCCCCCGATGTCCGCTGTCTTGAGCTGGCCCGGAACTCTTAAATGGTGTCTGGTCCCCCGGGGAATCTTTTGGCCAGACACCTGGACATGAGACACAGGTAAGTAAAACCACAACTCAACCCACGCATACCACTTTCACACTTTAAAATATCCACATCCCACACACGCAAACACACACAAGACACAACTAATTTAAAAAGTGGCACATATTGCACATTGATTGTTGTCGTTTGTCTCCACAGACCGGCGGCCACCATTACCGGAAGCACCTGCCCGACCGGACTCCGTGACAAACGCAAAACATGTTTTCAATAAATACTTTAAAACAATACAAATGTGTGCAATCTTATATGTGCAAATTAGCGTATCTCGTAAGTGCTCCGTGCTCTAAAGGTGCAATGTAAATATATATAAAGTGCAAAGTCTATGAAAGTGCATGTGTGGATACTCATTCCGTAACGAACGGCCTGTTCGTTACAGGTTGATTAATTAATAAATAAAAAAGTGGAGATGATTTTTTTTTGTTTGTAAAGCTTGTAAAGTATTTGTTTTCCCCCCCATCATTTTAAGATACAAATTATTTTCTGACTTGTGAAATGGTGCTCAAACTGTGCAGCGACAGTGGATAAAGGTGCAGTGGAGAGCACAAGGTGATGGAGTCTTTATGGGATCACAGGAGCCCGAACACCCGGCCACATATTCAGAACACATATTCACACTTACCTACCCTATTCTACCCCTAGTGTATTCTTTTTGCCCTGTTCCGCCACGGGACATTTTATGTGACGTGTAAAATTGCGCTGGTTTGGTTATAGGCGTGTTTTATTACCCGTATGTCTCACGCAGAGGCTTTGATATGGTGCCGAGCGGTAGACACTGAGTTATGTGGTGAGAGATGGAGTGAAGCACTTTACAGCACAAGACACTTTCATGGTTCCAATGTTGGATCTAATTCAACTTCAGCTATAGGCACTATGTCTATGTCTATGTCTATGTCTCTGTCTATGTCTATATCTATGTCTATGTCTATGTCTATGTCTATGTCTATGTCTATATCTATATCTATGTCTATGTCTATATATATATCTATGTCTATATCTATGTCTATGTCTATGTCTATATCTATGTCTATGTCTCTGTCTATGTCTATATCTATGTCTATGTCTATGTCTATGTCTATGTCTATGTCTATATCTATATCTATGTCTATGTCTATATATATATCTATGTCTATATCTATGTCTATGTCTATGTCTATATCTATATCTATGTCTATGTCTATATATATATCTATGTCTATATCTATGTCTATATCTATGTCTATATCTATGTCTATATCTATGTCTATGTCTCTGTCTATGTCTATGTCTCTGTCTATGTCTATGTCTATGTCTATGTCTATATCTATGTCTATGTCTATGTCTATGTCTATGTCTATATCTATGTCTATGTCTATGTCTATGTCTATATCTATGTCTATGTCTATGTCTATATCTATGTCTATGTCTATGTCTATGTCTATGTCTATGTCTATATCTATGTCTATATCTATGTCTATGTCTATGTCTATTTCTATATCTATGTCTATGTCTATGTCTATATCTATGTCTATGTCTATATCTATGTCTATGTCTATGTCTATGTCTATGTCTATATCTATGTCTATATCTATATCTATGTCTATATCTATGTCTATGTCTATATATATATCTATGTCTATATCTATGTCTATGTCTATATCTATGTCTATGTCTATGTCTATGTCTATGTCTATGTCTATGTCTATATCTATGTCTATATCTATGTCTATGTCTATGTCTATATCTATGTCTATGTCTATATATATATCTATGTCTATATCTATGTCTATGTCTATATCTATGTCTATGTCTATGTCTATATCTATGTCTATGTCTATATCTATGTCTATGTCTATATCTATGTCTATATCTATGTCTATGTCTATTTCTATATCTATATCTATGTCTATTTCTATATCTATATCTATGTCTATGTCTATATCTATATCTATGTCTATGTCTATATCTATATCTATGTCTATGTCTATATATATATCTATGTCTATATCTATGTCTATGTCTATATCTATGTCTATGTCTATGTCTATGTCTATGTCTATATCTATGTCTATATCTATGTCTATGTCTATATATATATCTATGTCTATATCTATGTCTATGTCTATATCTATGTCTATGTCTATGTCTATGTCTATGTCTATGTCTATATCTATATCTATGTCTATGTCTATGTCTATATCTATGTCTATGTCTATATATATATCTATGTCTATATCTATGTCTATGTCTATATCTATATCTATATCTATGTCTATTTCTATATCTATATCTATGTCTATTTCTATATCTATATCTATGTCTATGTCTATATCTATATCTATGTCTATATCTATATATATATCTATGTCCATATCTATGTCTATGTCTATGTCTATGTCTATGTCTATATCTATGTCTATATCTATGTCTATGTCTATGTCTATGTCTATGTCTATATCTATGTCTATATCTATGTCTATGTCTATGTCTATATCTATGTCTATGTCTATATATATATCTATGTCTATATCTATGTCTATGTCTATGTCTATGTCTATGTCTATGTCTATATATATATCTATGTCTATATCTATGTCTATGTCTATGTCTATATCTATGTCTATATCTATGTCTATGTCTATGTCTATGTCTATATATATATCTATGTCTATATCTATGTCTATGTCTATGTCTATGTCTATGTCTATATCTATGTCTATATCTATGTCTATGTCTATGTCTATATCTATGTCTATGTCTATATATATATCTATGTCTATATCTATGTCTATGTCTATATCTATATCTATGTCTATATCTATGTCTATGTCTATTTCTATATCTATATCTATGTCTATTTCTATATCTATATCTATGTCTATTTCTATATCTATATCTATGTCTATTTCTATATCTATATCTATGTCTATGTCTATATCTATATCTATGTCTATATCTATATCTATATCTATGTCTATGTCTATATCTATATCTATGTCTATGTCTATATCTATGTCTATATCTATGTCTATATCTATTTCTATATCTATATCTATGTCTATGTCTATATATATATCTATGTCTATATCTATGTCTATGTCTATGTCTATTTCTATATCTATATCTATGTCTATTTCTATATCTATATCTATATCTATGTCTATGTCTATGTCTATATCTATATCTATGTCTATGTCTATATATATATCTATATCTATATCTATATCTATATCTATGTCTATGTCTATATATATGTCTATGTCTATGTCTACAGTGCCGTGAAAAAGTATTTGCCCCCTTCCTGATTTCTGTGTTTTTTGCATATTTATCACTCAAAACATTGTCAGATCATCAAACCAATTTTAATATCACACAGAAACAACCCAAGGAAAGACAAAATTCAGTTTTTGAATGATGATTCCATTTATTAGTGCACAAAAAAAATCTAAACCTATCTGGCCCTATGTGAAAAAGTAATTGCCCCCTTAATCTAATAGCCAGTTGAGCCTCCTTTGACAGCAATAACTGTAACCAAACGTTTGCGATAATTGGTGATGAGTCTTTCACACCGCTGGGGAGGGATTTTGGCCCACTCTTCTATGCAGAATTGTTTCAATTCTGCCATATTGGAGGGTTTTCTTGTATGAACTGCCCGTTTAAGGTCACACCACAGCATCTCAATCGGATTTAAATCCGGACTTTGACTTGGCCACTCCAAAACCTTAATTTTGTTTTCTTTGAGCCATTCAGAGGTGGACTTGCTGGTGTGTTTTGGATCATTGTCCTGTTGCATGATCCAAGAGCGCTTGAGTTTGAGGGCACGAACTGATGGCCGGACATTCTCCTTCAGGATCTTCTGGTAAACAGCAGAATTCATTTTTCCGTCAATCACAGCAAGTTGTCCTGGTCCTGAGGCAGCAAAGCAGGCCCAGACCATCACACTGCCACCACCATGCTTTACTGTGGGCACCATGTTCTTTTTATCAAATGCTGTGCCATTTTTACGCCAGATGAAACGGGCTGCAGACCTTCCAAAAAGTTCAATTTTAGACTCATCGGTCCACAAAATGTTTCTCCAAAAGTCTTGAGGGTCATCAAGGTGCTTTTTGGCAAAGGTGAGACGAGCCTTTGTGTTCTTTTGTGAAAGCAGTGGTTTTCTCCTGGGAACTCTTCCATGGATGCCATTTTTGGCCAGTGTTTTTCTAATGGTGGAGTCATGAACACTGACCTTAACTGAGGCCAACGAGGCCTGTAGTTCTTTCGATGTGCGTCTAGGTTCTTTTGTGACTTCCTGAATGAGCCGTCGTCGCACTCTTGGAGTAATCTTAGTTGGTCGACCACTCCTGGGAAGGGTTGCAACTGTTCCCAGTTTCCTCCATTTTTGAATAATGGCTCTGACAGTGGTTCGCTGGAGCCCCAGAGCTTTGGGAATGGCTTTGTAACCTTTTCCTGAATTATAGACTTCTATCACTTTTTTTCTCATTTGTTCTTGAATTTCTTTGGATCGTGGCATGATGTGTTTGTTCTTGAGATGTTGTAGCCAACTTCACTTTGTTTGACAGGAACTATTTAAGTGATTTCTTGATTCAACACAGGTGGTGACAATCAGGTGTGGGTGTGGCATGTAGAACTGAACTAAGTTTTCTCAAAACTGTGGTTAGTCACAGTTAGTTTGTGATTTAACAAGGGGGGGCAATTACTTTTTCACATAGGGCCAGATAGGTTTAGATTTTTTTTGTGCACTAATAAATGGAATCATCATTCAAAAACTGAATTTTGTCTTTCCTTGGGTTGTTTCTGTGTGATATTAAAATTGGTTTGATGATCTGACAATGTTTTGAGTGATAAATATGCAAAAAACACAGAAATCAGGAAGGGGGCAAATACTTTTTCACGGCACTGTATGTCTATTTCTATATCTATGTCTATGTCTATGTCTATGTCTATTTCTATATCTATATCTATGTCTATTTCTATATCTATATCTATGTCTATGTCTATATCTATGTCTATATCTATGTCTATGTCTATATATATGTCTATGTCTATATATATATCTATGTCTATATCTATGTCTATGTCTATGTCTATGTCTATTTCTATATCTATATCTATGTCTATTTCTATATCTATATCTATGTCTATATCTATATCTATGTCTATATCTATGTCTATGTTTATGTCTATGTCTATTTCTATATCTATATCTATGTCTATTTCTATATCTATATCTATGTCTATGTCTATATCTATGTCTATATCTATATCTATGTCTATATCTATATCTATGTCTATATCTATGTCTATGTTTATGTCTATATCTATTTCTATATCTATATCTATGTCTATTTCTATATCTATGTCTATGTCTATGTCTATGTCTATGTCTATGTCTATATCTATGTCTATGTCTATGTCTATATCTATATCTATGTCTATGTCTATATCTATGTCTATGTCTATGTCTATATCTATGTCTATGTCTATGTCTATGTCTATGTCTATGTCTATGTCTATATCTATATCTATATCTATATCTATGTCTATGTCTATGTCTATGTCTATGTCTATATCTATATCTATATCTATGTCTATGTCTATGTCTATGTCTATATCTATATCTATATCTATATCTATATCTATGTCTATGTCTATGTCTATGTCTATGTCTATGTCTATGTCTATATCTATATCTATGTCTATGTCTATATCCATGTCTATGTCTATGTCTATATCTATATCTATATTTATATCTATATCTATGTCTATATCATACGTGAAAACAGAGTTCATTTTGCTCTTGTGTATAACTGTTTTTCCCTGAGATCCACAATCACACTTCTTTAATACAGAAAAATACAGAAAAATATCATTCTGGACTTGCCAAATGCAATTGACAAATACAATTTCAATCTTTTCATAGATCTTGATATAACTTATATTTCAGAAGATTGTACTGCTGTGGTCATATGGACATTTCAAGATAAAGTTTCTCAGTTTGTCCTCAGATCTGAAAGTTAGAGGTTCAAATCCTGCTTTCGATATAAACATCACTGGTTGAGGGCGTCATATCCACTGACCCACAGGTTTGCTGTGATTCCATCTCTCACAAATTAATTCTGTGGTTGTGTCCTTGGGCAACACACTTAACCTCCAGTGTGTGTGAATGAGTGAGTGGTTCCTTGATGAAAAGCGCTTTGAGTGCCTTGAAGGCTTTACTACCATTTATGCAAGGTTTGTTTTTCTACATTCTAACATGGGCAGTGATAACAGTTTTCCAGTGTCATTTAGTTTTCATGGGCAAAGCTAATTTGTATAACGTTCAGTCAATATTAGTATCATGGAGTTGGATTTATTTATCTAACAGAAACCGCTCTGGTCTATAAACCTAGTTTGTATGGCGTCATAGTTTATCTGTCCTCCACACACTTTCAGCAGAGGAAGTTAAACCTTATCAGAGGCGTCTCACAACTCAAATGACCAAATACTACGAATGTAAACAAACTTGGGTCAGAGAGGAGTGGAAATATTTACTCTGCTCTTTTGTTATATTTTGTATTAGGTTTAGTTCAGTGTATTTTGTGATTTTGCCACTCGTCTCCATGGAGATACTAAAGTTTTGCTAAAAAATGTTCCGCAGTATGGCATTAAATCTATCTTGCATCATGCATTTATTTGATTAGAGGTGTTTTTATTGCTCAGCAATGCCTTAAAAGACGTGATTTATTTCTGGCACATATTTGACCTGTAAGTTTCTCTGGGGTGATAGATAAGTGCATACTGTGGAACATGCAGCCAAACAATAGCATCTCCATGGATACAAGCAGGTGCCAAACCCTGCATCAACAAAGTGAAATGTAAATATGTAAAAAGTGTATGGATGTGGTGAGTGAGACTGGATGGGACTATACAGTACTTATTGATTAACTGGATCAATGATTGCATTAATACACACTGTATTGTGCTGGTATGAATGGTTTTTATGACATCCACCTGCCCAGGGAGTGAAGGTGGAAATGAGAAATGTCACTATAACCTGGCTCAAACATATTACGTCTTTATGCAGGTCAATGTTTTTTTTATTTGCAATGTCCTTGATAAAAACAAACAAACAAATAACCTAAAGTTGTAATGGTTATAGCCTACTCAATATCCTAATTTTACATATGTCCAAAATGACAAGTGCAACATTATGCTTGATTTAAATCCATTCAAATGCAGACCACATAAAAAGTAGGACTAAGCCAGGACTGTAAGAGGACCAAACCCATTCTAGTTTAGGAATAAACTGAATTCCTATAAGATACATTGACATAGTTCTAGTAAGTAAATGTCTAAATCTAACCCCAAGACTTTTGAAAACCTGTACAAAATATCTTCAGTGGGACCCATGTGGACTGCACATGTGAATTGTCTCTTCTGATTCATCACCATCAGTAAGACAATGGGATCTTTGACCAATGTGAGTTCCCTTATTATTGTGAACTGACATAATGTTAGACCCATGTGAGAAGCGTTTGTGTTTAAAATTCCAATAAAATCAAATACAGATAAAGTTTTAAGCAGATAAAATGTAATACTTTTTTATACAAACAAAATGTAAAGTATATATTGTGCTTCATAACTGTATAAATAGTTGTAACTGTTTTATGGCACTGGTGGATTTTGAAACATTATCAAGAGAAACTGTACAGATTTTGTGGTGTGTTTCTTGTCATTGTATATATTAAAACTTCACCTGGTTTGATCTCAGTTAAATCTGAAGTAGACTTGGTTTAGTCCTATTCTAGTCCTGGTTTGGTCCGGGTTTAGACCCGAGTTAAGTCCCGTAGCCTCCATAAATGTTCGATTAAAAATGCCACACAATCAGTTCAGAAATACAAACACATTTTTACATCAAGTATACTTTATTGGTTGATTTTGAAGTGATTTGATTTGAACCTCTATCCATCTGTATACATTTGGTATCGTCCTGAGTCCCTTAGCTTATAAATGGTGAAATTAAAAATGCTACACAACTAATTCAGAAATACAAGCTAATTTCTCAATTTCTACATTTATTGGTTGATTTGAAGTATACTTCTATTTATTATCTTGTCTTGTCTAAGTTTAGATCCAGGTTTTAAATTGTTAATCACTATGGCAATGGTCCTAGTTTTCCATCATTCTGAAACAAATGGATAGTTTGATTTGAAGTAATATCTGTCTAATACATTGTAAATTACATCTCATAGTTTAATAGGCCATTTACAGTTTTGCTCATGTATATTTTGCCTTTTTATATAATATATTTACAAAGGAAAGGCATAAATAAGAACACATGTTGACTGTAGATGTGTTTAGTTTCATCTTTCACAGCTGTAACCACAGAAGAGACGCTATAGCTGTTATTTGATATAGACGCCTATATAAGGTTAGGGTCCTTTGTACAGTAAATGTTCTGTCAATTTGAAACACATTTTAAGCGTGGCAGGCTGTCCTGAACCAAAGAACATGGCTCTTCTCTGAGATTTAAGGGGGACATATCATGTAAAATGGACTTTTATGAGCTTTGAACACTGTTATAATATTGTTAAAACATGTATCCTTGTGTTATTGGTTAATATTAAATTCACTCTGTGGTGGTAAGTGGCTTCTGAGGTCACAGCTGCCCTGGGGCACTCTGCCATTTGCACCCACTGGCCTTTACAACCAGAATCAATAATCATGGTCACGCTAATAAAACTACAATCCAAAAGTTGGTGAAGTGGCTTGCCCGAGGATGCAACAAAAGTGTGCATTGTAACCAACAGAGGCATTTTTTGTATAATTTTGCATGTCTAGGCTTTTCTAAATTTAATTTATTTAAACCTTTATTTAACCAGGGAAATCCCATTGACATTAAAAACCCCTTTTTCAAGGGAGCCCTGACCTAGAGGCAGCAAAAAGCAAATTATAATATAATATAAATTAGTTAAAACAGGTACAATTTATGGAGGCTGTCTCAAGAGCTCTCAGTCTGGATTTAAAGTCATTCAAGGGGATAAATTCCGTTAATTTCCAGTCCTTTTGCAGCTTGTTCCATGTCGAGGGGGCAGAGAAGACAAAAGCCCTTTTTCCCAACTCTGTGCGAACAAACGGAACAGAGAGCAACAACTGATCATTTGAACGCAGCCCATAAGAGTCAACACTTCTCTGTGTGATTAAGTTACATATGTAGGAGGGAAGTAGTCCAAGCATGGCCTTGTAGATAAAGGTGTACGAATGAGTCAACCTCCTAGTGGACAAAGAAGGCCATCCCACTGGAGAGTACAGTTCACAGTGGAGGGTCAAGGCCCTACAGTTAGTAACAAACCTCAAAGCAGCAGATACACAGAGTCAATCTTACTCAGACATTGAGCTGAAGTGTTCATATACAGCAAGAAGTGACTTTATTGATCTCACACTGGAGAAATTCTTCTCTGCATTTTAACCCATCCTATATATATATATATATATATATATATATATATACAGTATATATTAGGAGCAGTGGGCAGCACACATTAGGGCGCCCGGGGACCATCTCCATGATCTTCTTGCTTCGGTTTGGTCAGGACCTAAGCTGGAGGTACCTATGATGCATATTTTGGGTTGGTGGGGGAAACCGGAGTGCCCGGAAGAAACCCACTCAGACACGGGGAGAACATGCAAACTCCACACAGAAAGGCCCGGGCGACCCCGGGGATCAAACCCAGAACCTTCTTGCTGTGAAGCAAGAGCACTAACCACTCAGCTACCGTGCCACCCACCGCAAGTCTCCATAATCTAAAATGGATAAAAAAGTTGCAGTGACAAGGTGCTTTCTAACCATAAAAGAAAAACACAATTTATTTCGGAATAAAAAACCCAATTTCAATTTGAGTTTCTTCACAAGATTGTCAATGTGGGGTTTAAAAGTCAGGGTGTCATCGAGCAAGATACCAAGATATTTGTACAAATGAACCACCTCAATTTCATTTCCCTCCAGAGTGGACACTGTGGGGACACTGTGGGGACATCTTGCGGAGTCTTCTTAGAGTTTGAGAACAACATTAGTTTAGTTTTGTCAGTATTAAGGACTAGTTTTAGCTGCAGAAGTGTGTGCTGCACCACATCAAAAGCTTTCTGCAGAGATTCAACGGCATTAACAGGAGATGAGCCAAAGCAGTAAATGATTGTGTCGGCATAAAAATGCATATTAGCAGTGGACACATTTTGTCCCAAGTCATTAATATACATAATGAATAGGAGAGGTCCTAATATAGAACCCTGTGGCACCCCCTTGTGGAGACTCACAAATTCAGAGCAGAAACCATCATATTTGATACATTGGGTCCTGTCACTCAAATAATTAGTGAACCAGGACACTACCTGATCTGACAGACCAAAACTGATCAGCTTTACCACTTCACAAGTCATAACACTGTAAAATCATCGACCGCCTCATCTCCGAATCTGTTATGACTTTAGTTAAGAACTCATTTATTTATTATTTTCCTTGCTGTAATGTTACTTTTACAACATTGTTTCTTCTTATCTTTATGGCATTTTTACCCTTTAAAATGCACTTTCATAGTTAGTTTTAGCTTTGTCACTTATTTTCATTTTAAAGATCCTATTACTCTTCTCTGATCTCTGTTCTGATGCAGTTTTCTCATACTCAAGCGTATGTGAATGAAACAAAACACAACTCTAGGTATTTTCATAGCTTAAAGGTGCATTGTGTACCTTTTCTGGTGGAAAGTCCATCACCTGCTTGTTTCTATGTCATTGCTCTGCCTGGAATGTTCCACAGTATGACAATAAACAACTGTGCGTTAAATTTAGTCAATTACATATGGTTTTCTAACTCAAAAATACCTAGAAAAAAGCATTGTGACTGTGAGCGGAGTTGCCTCTTCACAGATCCAACCAGATGCATTCCAGAAAGCAAGAACATCTCCACGGAGAAAAGTATTATATCAAGTTACACAGTGCACCTTTAAAGCTCACAAGAGTCATTTTTGTGTAATGTAGGACCTTTAAAGTTCTGTTATGTAGCTGCAGCAGCAACAGTGACACATTCAAACGCTGTAATAAAATTAAATTACGTGAAATTTAACAGTTGTAAAATGCACTGGGCAAACACCAAACAACACTCACCATTGTGTTATACAAAAAACATGCGTCCCACTTAACTCCACCCCCAAATCCACATGCATGTGCAAAACAAGGCTCCCAGACACATTTCAGACATTTAGGTCAGGCCACAATCCCAGTTAAGGATGTCAAAAGTATCACAAATCAGAGACTAATCAATACTAAAACTATAGAAACTAGATACTTATTTGCTGTAATAAGAAACATACATTGTAATTTGTTCCCTTTGTGAACAACAAGTGGAGTGTTTTGCTTTTGTGAATCAAAACTAAAACTGTATGGGAGTATGTGCTCATAAGAAGAAAAAAAAAACACAAATAAAGTAAACAAAACATTTGAGCAGGTAGCGATACTATTACGTCTATTCCTTAGTATTGAAATGGAGTGAGATATTTTAGCATTGTGATAACAGTAATCCCAGTTAGTGAGCTATTAAACCAAACAAAGGCCCTTCAGAGTGTCCCCTTTAATGACGCCAGACCCCTGTTCTATTTTGGGACAGTGCTATTCTGGTTGTGTTGTTAGGCTCATATAATTAAACCATTAGCATGAT
>JAVJIX010000345.1:335000-352500 GCA_036785185.1 Paratrypauchen microcephalus
TGCACAATGCACCTTTAAAAACATGACATTAAAAATAGAATGATTTATGCTGTAATCATCTTTAAACAACAATAGGAGACATTTTTGACACTTTGGTTGAACCTTGATTTAATTTACATTCTTTGTATACATGGACTTCCTCAGTGACCCTTACATGTGCCCAGTGTTGTCATTTAAACACCGCTATCTGCAGATCTAAGACTTCATGTACCAACCAGCCCAGTGCACCAAAACAAATATATAGTTCAGTCCCTGGTCACTTCCCTTCTGTCTCCACAGCCTAAATGTAAAATGGAGATAATATATGTTCATGTTTATGGCAGGGGCTGAAGGGATGCTCCAGTTGTGTCCTTGATCCACAGGACTCTTGAACATTTGTGTAAACCATGACCCAATACTATAAACAAGACAGATGTGTGTCCACTTTGAACTGCTCTGTACATCGGCTGGAACATCAGGTTTGTCTGACCTGTAACCCACAATACAGTTAGACAAAGAGTAAGAACTAAATACTTTTACATTTGGAAAAAAACAAAACAAACAAAAAAAACATGGGGGTAACGGTTTCTTCTATTCTTGCAACTTCTGTTATTACTAGTGCTGTCAGGCGATAAAAAAAAATCTAATTAATTACAGGATTTGTAATTAATTAGAAGAAGAAGAAGAAGAAGAAGAAGAAGTGACTTTATTGATCTCACACAGGAGAAATTCTTCTCTGCATTTGACCCATCCTGTTATTAGGAGCAGTGGGCAGCACATGACTGCGCCCAGGGACCATCTCCAGGATCTTCTTGCTTCGGCTTGGTCAGGACCCAAGCTGCATGTTTTGGGTTGGTGGGGGAAACCGGAGTGCCCGGAGGAAACCCACCCAGACACGGGGAGAACATGCAAACTCCACACAGAAAGGCCCAGGCGACCCGGGGATCGAACCCGGAACCTTCTTGCTAATCTAATTAATCACATTTTAAGAGTGTGTGTGAGAAAGAGAGAGAGACTGAGAGAGAGCGAGGGAGATAGAGAGAGAGAGAGAGAGAGAGAGAGAGAGAGAGAGAGAGAGAGATTGTGAGCGAGCGAGGGAGCGAGCGAACTCATTTTGCGATTGAGTTTGTCAGTTTTTCTGCGGTCGCTTTGCTCAATCGTTTCCCAAATTCTGTGAGCGTGGTTTGGTGGTTTGTTGGTTTGGTGGTTTGGTGGTTTGGTGGTTTGGTGGTTTGTTGGTTTGGTGGTTTGGTGGTTTGTTGGTTTGTTGGTTTGTTGGTTTGTTGGTTTGCTGAAGTTCGCTCATGTTCGCTCATGTTCGCTCATGTTCGCTCATGTTCGCTCTATCAGCGGCAACGATGGAACTTGTCCGGACGTGTTTAACCGTTCAATTGATCCGTCAGGCTGGAGCAGCTTCAGTGATCGGAAAATTCTTTTTGACAAAAGCTACAAATACCGGCAAATCTTTGTTCTTTTTATAAATAAACTTGCCGTTCAACGGCCCTGGCAGCGATTTGCTTGCTGCAGGCCAAATTTAACATGCCAAATTTAATTAATCTAATTAATTACACTGCAGGGCTTCAGAGGGTTAAAACGGTGCAGAAGATCATAGGATCAGAAGATCTACACCTCCCGATGCCTCAGCAGAGCTAACAACATCATCAAGGACAGCTTCCACCCTGGCTCTCAGTTCTTTGACTTGCTGCCCTCAGGAAGGTGCACTACTATTATTATTTATTTTTTTATTGCATCACAGGTGCTTTAAAACAAGGACCAACAGACTCAAAAACAGCTTCTTCCCAAGGGCCGTAACCACTTTGAACACTCACATGCACTGACTTACCCCATATTCCTGTCTCCCACTCCAGTAGCGGTTCTTGGGGCAATTGCCCAGGGCGCAACTTCGTGAGAGGCGCCGTGCCGAGCGCTTGAAAGAAAAAACAAATTATCTATCATATCACTGTGTAGGAAATTGGCAAATTGGCGCCCCGTCTGGCTGCAGGCGCCCCTGTTGAGAACAATAATATCTGTCTGCAGAGCCGCAGAGCCAACGCCACTCCTACCCACCACTTTCCTCCACCACTTTTGGCCCTCGCATGCGCAGTACGCACCACTTTCAACTAGGGCTGTGCAATTAATCGAATTTTGATCACGCTCCTCCAAAATTATTTTTTCATTTGTCTGTCGAGAGGGACGCGCACGCACAATACATTCCCTTCCACGCGGGCCAATGCGCAGAGACCTGCTGGCGCCTACACTGGCGCGAGAGGAAAAGGAAGAGAGAAAGAAAGAGAAGATAGAGGAGTCACCCCCTCCCTCTCTGCGGCCGGCTGCGAGTCCAGCTCACACTACCACGATTTGACCAATGTCACGGCACTAGTTGCTACCAGGAATTGACCAATGATAGCTCCTACTAGCTCCTACCAACAATCGCTAGCGCTCGCATCGGGAACACGGAAACTACAGAAGACAATAGTAAACAAAGTTAGTATAACGCAACATTTAATCACTTTTAAATCGATTGTTCACCCTCCGTGGTATTTACTATGAATACAACGTACAAAGACACACTTTACACAGGACTTTGTGTGGGCTTGTGTTTTTGAGTAATTCAATGTAGAACCGCCACTGCCCCACTCTCCTCCATCCACCCGTTGTGCAATTACATAACACAGTGCAATATATCTTGTTGGACAATATTTATTACAGTGTAATCCTTGTGATAGGAGGAGACCGGGGACTCCAAGTAGAAGTCTTCAGGAAGCCCACACACACAGACCAATACACCACCCACTGCAGCACAAACTGGGAGTTATTCGGACATTACAACACAGGGCCCAAGTGGTTCCCACAAGCACAGAGGGTAAGGAGAAAGAAGAACAACATGTGCAGGAAGCCCTCTCTGTTTGTGGATATCCTAAATGGGCTGTCAACAAAACCAAGAGAGACAAGGGCAAGAAACAAGATAATAGAGAATCCGAACCCAGGAGGAAAGGGGTAGCGATTCCGTACCTGGCCGGCGTGTCGGAAAAACTACAGAGGATTTTCAGACAATATGAAATCCCAGTTTATTTCAAACCCACAAACACTTTAAGACAAAAACTCGTCCACCCAAAGGACAAAACACCGAGCCACAAACAAAACAATGTGGTCTACTCCATTCAGTGTAGTGAAGACTGCAGTGAGCGCTACACTGGAGAAACAAAACAGCCACTTCACAAGAGGATGTACCAACACAGACGGGCGTGCCAGAGTGGACCGTCATCTGCCGTACATCTTCACCCAGAAGCCACGGGCCATTCTTTTGAGGACAGTGAGGTTCAGATCTTAGCCAGGGAAAAGAACTGGTTTGAGAGGGGAGTTAAAGAGGCTATTTTTGTCAAAAAAGAGAATCCTTCTTTAAACAGAAATGGTGGAGTCAGACATAATTTGTCTCCCATCTAAAATTCCATTCTTAAACCTAGAGCAAAACAAACAAAAGAAACAATAGGGCTAGCCAGGTCAGGGCCAGAGGTGTGAAAAACAGTCGTTGTAGGGATGAATAGGTATGGTAATCTAGACGCCAGAGAAACAAAAGACAGAAACGAATAGGCAAGATATTTTTGGAAAGTAGTTAGCTAGTTAGCTCCTCCCTGCAGCGAGATATAAACAGTGTCTTACCAGCACTCTAACCAGAACTGACGAAGCCTCTCGGATGAGCGGTGAAACGTTTTCGACCAAACAAACTCTGTCCAGTTGACAAATTGAATTTCTTCTTTTATCATTACAGTGTAATAATATAGTTTTTGTAGCATATCCACCTGTTGTGCCATACCTAATGACAGTGTAATATCCTGTGGTGCTTGTAGACAACATTTAATACAGTACAATCTGCTAAACTGTGTTCTGTGTGACATCTCCCTCTACAATGTAGAGACTCTCAAGTGTGTGTATATATGGTTGTATATGTCACCCCTACTGCAATATCTGAGCAAGACTTACAATAACCTGGCAACTAATGCGTAGTACAGGACTTTTTTTGCACACATTTTTTTGACTATTTTTATTTTATTTATTTTTTCTCCTATACTGTGTTGTAAATATTGTACCTAAATGTCTGCACTGAGATACTTTCAAATTGTACATATGAATAGTGACCATAAAAGGCATTCTATTCTATTCTATTCTATTCTATTCTATTCTATTCTATTCTATTCTATAACATCAGAAAATAGTGCAATATGGGCCCTTTAAACTGCAGTGATCTTCATTATAAGAAATGCATAATTTCCTCTACAATAAATCGTCAGAATGTTTATGAAGCAAGTCTTGATCCTTTAACTGTGCAAGAGAACATCAGGCCTTGGAGACACTGTGCAGCTGAATTGCAAAGAGAGATGGCCATTACTTTATATCATTTACACTGGTTGGTTGTGGTTGATACAGATGACATAAGAATGCTAGAATAAATTATGCTTTTAAAAATAAATGATTGGCAGCTTTAAATCAAGGCCCGTTGTGACGTGAGCCGTCCTCCTGTGGACCCACCACCTGCGGGAGGATACATGAGGGCTGGTGCATTGTGTTCTGGGCAGCGGAACACTGCTTGGACTGCTGCCCCCGCGACCCAGAGAATGGAGAAAGCGGAAGAAGATGAATGAATGAATGAATGATTGGCAGCTTTGCTTCAGACTAACCCTGTCACAATAACACATTTTGAAATGAAATATATTGCTGCAATAAGTATAGACAATAAACAGTTTTACTGAAACTAATTTATGCCACTGACACAATAAGCCAAGAGAAGATTTAAGCCATAAAAACTATTCTAAATCTAATATTCTAATATTGTTGAAAAACTATGAGCTGCAATAAATAAACAGCAGAATGAAAGACTTTAGTATTTAGTTTACATCTGTAATGAGTCTCACAAGTTGTTAATTCAAACTTTTATGGCTTAAATTGATAATATAGCCAAAAAATAACCCAAAATTTCCCATGAGTGCAAAGAAAATGAACACACAAAAAATACTGAACCCTCTCAAAATATTGTTCCAGCTTTCATATATTGAACAATAAGTCAATATAGTAAATATCATGACAGAACTATGTCAGGCTACACCAATAATTATATGTATTAATAACTTTAGATAAAATATGTACCACAAGTACTGTCACAACAAATAAAGTATTATATTGAAAAGACACAACAAAATAATTTAAACTCAATTCAAATCTTTAAATCTTTGGACTGTGGGAAGCTGGAGCTGGCTCTCTCTGCTCTTTGCTTTTGTCCAAATGCTTTTCAATAACGTTTGAATTTCCAGTTAAAATTACAGCCTGATTTACAGTGTGTTTTCAGCTCAAAAATAACTACCCTTTTATGATCCAACTCACTAAACAACTAAAAATGAAAAGCACTATATCTGTTTACCTTTAGCTAACATTCTTTACAAGTCCTATAGAAAGTTAAATATAATAGAAGCCAAAAATCAAAGCTATCATAAATCCTGGAACACTCACATTAGTGCAGAACGTTAATGTTCATGGTAAATCACAGTAAAACAGGCCTCTAATGTGGCCCATGCCCCTTTCTCTCACTGTGAGCTCATTCTTGGACAAAAGACAGCTTGTCAAATAGTCTTTAATGCCTTCTAATGGAAAAACAATGCAACAAAACTAATGTGAAAAATTAGGTTACAACAAATGCAGTTCACTTCTAACAAATGTTATTTGTATGTTAGTCAACTTTAAAGGTACCGTATGTAACTTTCTGAAGGTAGAATGTCACCTGTTAAAACTATACTTTGGAACAATATTTTCATAAAAAGAAGCAGGAGAAGACCAGGTTTGTGGAGATGCAAGCTGGCTCACAGTAGGATAAATAAGCACAACCAAAATGGCTAAAAAGCTACATACTGTGTCTTTAATTTGTGTAATTATTTTCTTTATCAATCTATTCAATCTATTTGGGTGCTGTGCCGTGTTTACTACGTTATTTTTGTCTTATTTATTAGATGTTATTTTTGTTTATTTTTTTATTTTTTTTATTTTCAGTATTTTTTAATTTTCATTTTTGCATTTGCAGTTATATCTTTAAATCTGGAGGCAAATAGCTGTTTGTATTTACCCCTGATTAACTAAAAGATCTAGTTCAGGTCTGAGCACTACATCTTCATCATTGTGAGGAAGGGTCTTGATGGTCTTGCTCTCCATGATCATCTTTTTAATCCACTATTTCCATTCTTTTTTCTTCAGACAAACATTTAGAAAATATCTGTTAGTGCATTTTTGATAAAGCTCTTGATAGAGTTATTTTTTCTATGTAAACTTTGTGTTGTGTCTGAGCCATGTTGCAACTCCACATCTGTCTGAGTTTGATTTCCCATCGGACTGAAACATATGAAGAAAGTGTTTTACTACAAACAGATTTATCACCTCTGTCAGTCTGAGGCCTTGATGCTCAAACCAAAGCCTGCTGCTCCAATAACTCACAACAACTCACCAACTGTGAACTCATGCAGGAAAGCCAAGACAGCGTCTCAAACTCTGGTACAGATACAGGAAGACTTCTGCTGATCTTCATCCAATCTTGTTTTAAATTGAAATATAGCTCTTTAGTTGTGATATATTGATAGTTTATCCCTTAAAACAGACCTATTCTGCAAAATTGATTTTTCGGAGCTTTTACCATTGTTGTAGTTGTTCCCCCTTCTCATTTACCCTCTCGAAGTTCTATTTGCATCTTTAATCACTTATTTTCAAGACGCCATATTGAAGATCAACGCGTTTTCACCACCCCCGGCATACGCTTGCTCTGTACTTATTTTGTTCTCCATTTTTATCTTAATCTGTGATATTCATAAGATTTGGTGGCGCTGTGTCGTCATTTTGTTATGAAAAGCATTCTGCTATTTCCAGGGTGATTTGCAGCTGGGAAATTCTGACTTCTTCAGATTTGTTGTGATGTTTACGGAGACGCCTGCTCCCATTGGGCACTGTGGTTTTATAATGCAGAAGTGAGTGGATTTTTTTCTTTTATTAAGTTGTTTTAGATTTTGCTATTTAAAATGTGCACATTTTAACATAATCCACAGGTGTCATTATAACTATACAGCAGACACATGCATGATTCTTCTTTAACAATGTCTTTTAAAACGTAGATATTCTTTTGTCCTGCCGTGTCATGGTTTAGACTTACTATGAGTGGGTCTGCTTTGTAACTAGTCCTGATGGAGTAAGCTGTCAGGTTAAATATGTTTAATGCCATATTGTGGAACATTCCAAGTAAAACATCTTCATGTGGACAAACAAGTGGTAGACTTCATCAGAAAAGTTACACAGTGCACCTTTAACAGCTTGTACATTCAGTGTCTGGTACCAGTCCTTTTTGGGCCTGAGGCTGTTTCCTGGCCTGGTTCTTCTCGTCCAGTGGCTCTAGTCCAAGTCATTCCACAGATGGAGATCTGCAGCTTTACTACCACCACATCTGGACCAATAGTTGCATCGTTAATTATTGCAGATGTCATCCAGCTTATATGTTCCACTTTCTATTGAGCAGGAAAGAACTTTTTTTTTTCTTGATAGTTTGAGATAAAGGAGCAAAAAGTAATTTTTCTGGTAGTGGCAGTGTTGGGCCACATACTTGGTTTCCATGGAGATGTGAAAATGATTTTCTCTAAAAAATACACAGAGAAAGTAAGTTGGTTTACCAGGCAAGAAAAGCTCCCCACTAGAAAAAGTTATATCTTTAATATATTATTTCTGAAGTGGTGTGAAATTGCCAACATCATAATTTCATGATCCGTCTTCAGATGTCACTTTTATTACATTTAATATTTTGTCTTCGTTGGCAGTAAACACTTGGAAACTGATCAGTGGGAGCTTTTAAAGGTCCCATGGCATGAAATTTTCACTTTCTGAGGTTTTTGAACGTTAATGTGAGCTCCCCTACCCTGTTTAGGGCCCCCCCCCCATGGTTAAAAGTTGTGAAATGTCTAAACTGAGCATTTGCGATCCTTTTCTGCGTTTGGAAAAAACACAGCTCAAATGGGCGATTCTGAACAAGGAAACTATGTGATGTCACATTGAAAAAAGAAATGCAAATGCAGTTCCACCCCCGTCTGGATGTCCGCCCCCTGTGTCTGGAAATCACGCCCAGAGAGTTTAGACTGCGGAGGAGCTACGCAATGCGAAATGCGTTTTTTTTATTTGCCTGGAGGCACGTGAGAGTGTTTCTAGGCTCGGATGTTCTTTATCTGAGCCTCTGGACCTTTGAAACAGCAGTGGTTTAATTTTATTTTCTGTGAAAATGTGTTGTTTTCCATTGAAACGCCTCTCCTTTCTTCCTCCGCGCTTAAAACGCAGAAGTGGGAGATAGCGCACAGCGCAGCGCTAAAACAAGGGACCAGCGGCGCATTTGCCCCCCCCCCCCCCCACCCGCTGCTCTAACCTATCTCTGTCCTTCTCATTTGCATTCAAGCAACAAGGCCCAGAATGAGTCGTTCAGAGAGATTTTCTGACTCTGACTGTGTACATGTGTCTTTCTCATGCACTGAGTGTTGATTTTGAAGAAGGATTCATTTACAGTATTAGGGAACCATTAAGGAGCCATATAAAAGCATCAAGAAGTACCATGTCATGGGACCTTTAAAGTTGAAGTATGAACACAATACTCCACTCCCTCCATCTTCAAGCCTTATCAACACCAATAGACACTTTTTTCCTATTTGGATCTTTAAACTGTAATACCATCTAATATATATATATATATATATATATATATATATATATATATATATATATATATATATATATATATATATATATATATATATATATATATATATATATATATATATATATATATATATATATATATATATATATATATATATATATATATATATATATATATATATATATAGTGTAAAAGCGTTGAATGAGTGACTGATAGAAGAGTTGTATTGTGTTCACCATGTGGACTCCACATGTGGTTGGCTGCAGTGCGGAGTTTGAGTGACAGATTTTTAGTTCCTGTAAGAAATTCTCTGTTTTAAACATTCAAGGCCAGGTCACAATTTGGCAAAAGCATTCACAAACTGGTCACAGCAAAAAGGAAGAGGAAAACATTCATAAAATATTTGAAACAGATACAAAGGTACAAATAAAGTATTACAATGAGGAAAGCAGACAATGCTAATGGGAGCCAAGAGTATTCACAAGTGGATCGTGCTTGTTTATACAGTTATGTTGAACTTTTAGAGAAATTGTACTTTTCAGTACTTTTTAGCAGAATACTTTTACCACTTGAATAATATTTGAGTAACAGTACTTTTGGTTACTCTTTCCACTGTGAGTAAATCTTTTTTTTCCCTGTAGGGAAATTATTTCTCTGCATTTGACCCATCCTTTCAGGAGCAGTGGGCAGCATCTTTCAGGCGCTCGGGGACCCATCTCCATGATCTTAGTCTAGTCTTGGTCAGGACCACAGCTGGAAGATATTACCTATGGAGCATGTTTTTGGGTTGATGCCCGGAGGAAACCCACCCCAAACCTGGCACCTTCTTGCTGTGAGAAAATACTACATTAGATGTACATTATTTAATGTTTTGAACTTCCAGTTATAGAAGAAGAAGAAGAAGAAGAAGAAGAAGAAGTGACTTTATTGATCTCACACTGGAGAAATTCTTCTCTGCATTTTAACCCATCCTATATATGTATATATATATATATATATATATATATATATATATATATATATATATATATATATATATATGTATATATATATATATATATATATATACATATTAGGAGCAGTGGGCAGCACATTCCTGCGCCCGGGGTCCATCTCCATGATCTTCTTGCTTCGGTTTGGTCAGGACCTAAGCTGGAGGTACCTATGGTGCGTGTTTTGGGTTGGTGGGGGAAACCGGAGTGCCCGGAGGAAACCCACCCAGACACGGGGAGAACATGCAAACTCCACACAGAAAGGCTCGGGCGAACCCAGACCATGCATATAAAGACTAATATAAAGCAGACGGCACACTTCAACAGTGACTCTTTAAGTGACTCTTATCTCTTGGACCACTATACTTTGTACTTCTACTTGACTAATATTATTTTGAAGTAACGTTATTCTTATTTAAATAATTTTTGGCTACACTACCCTATGAAAAGCAATGTTTCCTTCCTCATGAATTGTAAACACACAATTTATCGAACTTTGACACCACAAAAACCTCAGAATTTGTTTCCAGCAATAAAACAAGATGCAGGTAAAGGTGCTGCACCAACTGTGCTAAAGAAACAGGGTTGTGTCAGGGAGGGCATGTGGAGTGAAGTCTATATAAATGCTAATATGCTAATTATTCTGTTTATTATCATGTACAGCAGGATGACCTCTATGGGTTAGGCGGCAGCACAAACAGGCAGAGCCCTCAGGGAATTTCCTGTCTATCTCTCCCCACTCTTCACCCTCCTTTTATGTTGCTTATTTAACAAATAAAGAAGAGCATAATCTGACTTTTCTGATGAAGGTGTGTATCCATGCAGATGTTAATGCTTTGCCTGGAATGCTCCACAGTTTGGCATTAAAGCATCTTAAATGTATTCATTTACAGGCATCTTCATTACTAAAAAATGCACTTTTAACACACCTCTGTTGTTCTGTAAACTTTGGATTACTTTGTGTACAGAGTGAGCTCCACAAATGTGCCTTGGCTTCTGTATTTAGTATAATTGGTCTAAATTAAACCACGACAACTGCACACCATAATTATATTACATTGCCCATAAAAGCGCCATTGTATCTTCTTCAAATGTTAAAAGCCGTCTTCCTCTCCTCCTCCGTCTCTGGCCCCTGTTTAACTTCAGGGGCCATGTGTGCATCTTCTGAACAACTGCTAATCATTAAAGGTCCTATACTGTATTTCACAAAACTGACTTGTGAAATTTAAGCCATATTAGAATGTTACCTCATCAAAAACATACCAGAGTCATGTTTGTTTGTTGTGTTTCATTCACACATGTTTGAGCCCTTCTTGTATAATACAAGAAGTATTACCACGTGACATCACAAAGTGTTTTTAGTTTAATATAATTGTTCCTTTTTCCTGGTCAATTTGGGGAAAGGCTGTGGCCCAGTTTCTAGGAAAAATCAAGTTATTAAAGTCACATTTATTTGACATTTTACAGACCCTCCAGGAATTCGCGATGTTGCGATTTGCAACTTCAACGCAACTTCAGCCAATCCCCGTGAATTCAGGGCGGTGTTGCAATTTTGACCAATCACCGCAACTTTCCCGCAATTTTTACCAATTTTGACCAATCATTGGCGACGTATTGAACTCACGTCGACCAACTTCCTTCTGTGTAGGAGACATAACTGAGATGAGGTGCACGGTGCGTTTGTGTGTGTGCGGCAGAGGCGGTGGGTCACGTGAGTGTGGGTGTGTGCACGTGCGGAAGTGTGTGCGTGTAAAAGCGCGCGCTCACCTGTCACACAGAGGAGAGAGTCAGGGTTGGGGTGTAGCCGCAAACCATTCATTCATCTTTCACGTTAATCTGTGCATCCTGCTGGTTTTCATGAGTTCCATTTCATCCTGCTGCGCTGTCATAGCTGTGTGCGCTCTTTTTGTAATAAATGCACAAAACGCATATCTGGATCTCAGCGTATCTGTCACCACAGCCTCCTCTTTGCGCGTCACAAATCTGCGAGCCACAGGACCCAACCTCATATTCTCGGCGGCTAAAAGGTTTGAGTTTGGAAGCCGCAACATTCTGCTTTACTTCTGTGTGACAAACAAAACTGCGGCCGTGTCCCAGTTCCCAGAGCGCACAGCTCGGAGCGCGGCCCGAAGGGGGCTCAGACTGCAGTCAAGGAGGTGCACACTTGCTCAGCCCCGACTGCAGTCCGCGGACCGCTTAACGACTGCGGTCTTCGGACCGCGTGTTAACTGCGCATGGGACAAAAAAGAAGTGGGACAGCAGTCGTCGCGCCGGTGTACTGGCAAAATGTGTGACGCACATGCCCTTCGGGCCACGCTCCGAGCCGCGCGCTCTGGGAACTGGGACACGGCTTCTAATGGCAAAGAAACATGTCTGCGGCGCCATTTGCCCACAAAAATAACAGCAAAAGACCGCGTGTCTTTGTATTATTCTTTGTCAGTAATAACTCAGTATTCAAAATATTACTCAATTTTAATTACAAAAAGCGAAAATCGCAACTATTTATCGCAACTTTCACTTCCTCCCGCAACAAAAACCCTTAAAAGCACCGCAACTTTCATCGCAACTTTTTGGAAAAGCTCACGCAAATTCAGGCATTTTAGCCCAAAACAATCACAAAAAATGCCCGCGAAATCCTGGGGGGTCTGATTTTACAATACACAAACCCTATTATGTTCTCAACAGGTCTGCCACTGGTGCTCAAGAAGGAAACACTGATCCTGGAGGACATTGCACAACGGTATGTTCAAATGGCCAGTTGAAAGGCCAGACACGTAAACACTTAATCACTATAAGCAGAGATGAGTGGAAATTCAAATTTTAAGAAACTGTTTAAATTAGCACATAAAAGCCCTGTAATTCCATAACATTTTTAAAAAATAGAATTACTTTAAACTTATAGTCACCATGTTCTAAACCTCTGATTAAATGCATACATATTATTATATTTAAGATAATCTACAATACCTCGCAGTGACATCACGCTCGAGGTGTTCTACATGAGTACTGCCAGCAAAGTTTAAGATTAAGAAATAATTCAAAGTGGATTTTCAGGAGCCTGTGACTGATACAAGCATTCGTGGTCTGATATTTTCCACAGGTGAGAGCGACAAACTGAAACACTGGTGGCTAATGCTAGCTAGCTTATGACCATAATTTTCTGAGAGCACAAATCAACTCACCTGTTATAGAGTCCAATAAGTCCTTTATTTATGGTCAAATTGGGTGAAAATAAAGATCAGATTAAATAAATCTAATTTAAGTAACAGAGCTTCAGATGGAGTAGTGCCTACAGTTAGCATCACACCCCTAGGAAATGTTGATAACATCAGATGTAAAGTATAGTGATCAAAATGATGAATGTTTGGATTTCATATACTTTCTGTCTCCCGGTGGTCCTCTAGCTTCAGATTGATGGGATTTAGTTTAGAGCTGGATTACAACCAGTTTAGTCACAATTTGGGCATATTTTACTCTAGATCTGGTTTGGTCCTGATTTAGTCCTAGTGTTGGACCTACAATACAAAACTATGTGTCATGATTTAGGAGAAGGCTGTTTTTTAAATGAAGACGTCACCATCAGCAGCACATGCACCGTACAATAGGTAAAATCCTACTTTTCACCAAGTCTTTTTGCTATTACTTTATAATAACTACATCTTAATTTGCTTTAATAAATAATTAACAAATAATGTTTATTTAGAATGAGTCAGTAACTTTAGTTTAGTCACTTAAAGATGCACTGTATAACTTTTCTGGTGGAGGGTGTGTCACCTGCTTGTTTCTATGGATATTTCATTGCTCCGTCTGGAGTGTTCTACAGACTTTAAACAGCTCTACTTTACATTTTTAAATTACAAGTGATTTTATAGCTCAAAAATACATTGAAAAGAGGCATTCTGACTGTGAGCGGGGTCGCCTCTCCACAGATCTGACCTGTAACTTGGTCTGATTTGGTCTCCATGAAGATAGAGCCAAACTTTGAAACATTCCAGACAAAGCAATAACATTGCCATTTGATGAACCCTTCACCAGAAAAGTTTCAAAATGTACCTTTAATAGGTGCTCTTTATTCTGAATCTTAACTGAACATTCTGGATTCTTAACCTTTTTTGTATTGTTTTAATCTTAGTTTGAGTATGTTTCTGTTTCATCAGTTGTCAAAATTAACATCATTCTGATACATAGCCTGAAACTTTAGAAAAGGCCAAAAACACCAAGGCCCAAATGTCAAAATCATAAAAAAATATGCTGTAGTTTATAAAATACTCTTCCTTTCTAAATAACAAGATTATTGTGGGTTATGGAGAGTTGTGTGCTGTATGAATATTCCCCTGACATGAAAAACAGGAGGCTGTAACTACAACTCTGAGCCTTAAATCACCACAGAAAATCACTAAATGGATTATTATTGAAGCACGCAGATGGATTACTGTATGAACCATGGCATTTGTGAAGGATCAGCCCAGAAACACAGTTCTGTCTGTAACACTGCTCTCTACTGCTCCTGATACCTCTGGAGACGACTGAGACTGAACTTGAACTGAACAAGTGCAGGAACAAGAGACTTCAGGCGTAATGTGGAGGAAGTCAGCTGGTAGCATGTACTAAAGGTCCTGTATTGCACAAAATTAATTGTTGTGGGCTTTTAGCCAAAAACGTACCTGGAAACACATGTTTCAGAAATCTTTATTATTAGTCTGTCCACTTCTCCAAAGCTCAAAATTCTCTGTCCCACCTTGTGATGTCATGGTACTTTTCAAGTCAATAGCTACTTTTTTACTTGTTGTTTACTAAAGATTTCCAAATCCAAAAATTATCCAAATGATTCTAATGAAGGTGTATGGAGCTTAAATCACAGTGGGATGTTTTCCATTTGAGAGAAGAACTCAAATATGTAGAGTTTGTGTGTGAATGAATCAAAACACAACTCCAATTATGTTTGTGATGAGGAATCAACATTATAACATATAGAAAATATCATAATATAGGCTCTTTAAGGTCCCTGAAGGGAAAAAACAACAACAAAAACTGGTTGGTGAGAAACGTGGTCCTTAATAATACTAGTCTGAGGCTTAAGTACAAGAAAAATGCATATTTGAAAGATACTGTACTGATATCTTGATATCTGTTGAGAGAAATTTGTCCTCTGCATTTAACCCATGCCTCATAGTTACATACTATGGCTGTTAAAAAATTATATAAATGTAGATGTACATTTGAAAGTTAACTGAAAGTAAACTGACATGTCAGTGGGAAAAAAATATCCAATAGCTCCATATTTTAAATGAAATGAAATACTGGCTACAATCTGGTGTGTTTACAGGTGTAAATCTGGTGTGTTTATTAAACTCACACTGTCCTGACCAAACACAGTGCACCTCACCTTATGAAATTAATTCATTCCAGAAGTGGTTTCATAATGTGAATTTTTCGTAAGTTGAGTAGCTATTTCAATGGAAAAAGCCTGATTCGTTCCAAGGCCCCGATCCAAGTTTTTTTTATAGTGTAACTTTTTTTTTTTTATAGTGTAACACTGTGTTCTGTGTCCTGATTGGCTAAGAGACTGTAGACACAGGACTAAACGTGGACTAAACCAGGTCTAAACAAGGTCTATACCTGGACTGGACCAGGACTAAACCTGGACTAAACCAGGACTGGACACCAGGATTAAAGCGCCGCGTGCGGGTCTATTTCCTGGTTTGGTGCTAGCTCTGCTATTAGCAGCAGCACCGGTGTACCTCACGAGTCACGGCTGAGGCGAGCAGCGAGGAGGGGAGGGGATGTGCCTCCCCTCGGGACGGCACGCAGTCCGAGCGCATGAACGAACGCAGGCAAGAGCCGCGGTGGTTTAATCCTGGTTTAATCCTGGTTTAATCCTGGTTTACACCTGGTCTAGAGGAGGGTGCTGGCAGCCCCGCGCCGGGTCATGCTGCGCTATCACACACGTGTCAGAGCGCACTCCCCCCCCCCCCCCCCCTTCCCCCACGCTTCACTATTAATACATTTTGTTGAAAATCTATGAAAGTTTGAGTGTTTAAACGAGAGACAAATGTGAGAAAAGTTTAAATCCAGTCTGAGAAAAGCGTATAATGTGTGTGGCTGAGCGCGCATTATTTGAATTTTTGAGATTTCGCATTTCGTAACTTTAATTTTCTTTCGTATCTAGAGACCAAAATTTAACGTGAAGGTGTTTCGTAACTTGGAATTTTCGTTTGTTGGGTCTTTCGTAAGGTGAGGTACCACTGTAAACTAATGTATGGTACATTCTAGGGATTTAATTCTTCTCTGAAGTTGTTGTATAAAAGAGCTCATATTCCAGTCACTGTAATGTGCTGCAACAGGGCATCTACAAAAAATAAGAAATATAAATAATTTAATAACATATTTTTTGGTTACTCCTCTTGGTAAAATTGGTCGCGATAACAAAGTGGTTGTTATTATTTCTAAAGAGTTTCACTACTTGGTGTTATAGATTCAAACTCCTGACCCCTGCTTAACCTACAGTCTCAAACTCCAATCTCTAGAGGGACATGTCTGCACCTACTCTGACTTATATAATTCAATCATATTTCCAATCACATCTTCAAATAGGCACTATGAAAAATACATGTGTTTGCAATCAGGCCCTTGGCTAAAGCCTGCTCAGTATTCTTCATAGTTCCATAGGTCTGGTCTGTGTGTGACTGGTGGTTATGAAACACCAGCTCAGACACTGCTCCAGAGTCATTATCTATAGTAAAGCTGCAGTGAGTTTGATGGACACAGTGATGACGGATGGAGAGACCGTGACTTCACATGTAAAAGTCTGTTTAAAGTGCGGGACTCTGCACCGCTCTGAATATCCAGTCTGAGAGAGATGAAAGACAGTGTGAAGTATCGCAGTTTACATGGAGCAAGGTTAGGTTAGGACTCTTTATCCCGCTCTCGACAAAAACATCATTGGTTTGGCAGTCAGATCAACTCACCCACAGGTTGACTGGTGTAATTCCAGCTCCCACAGATGAATGCTGTTGTTGTGTCCTTGGGCAAGACACACCTCGCCCCTAGTGTCTGCGCACACTGGTCTGTGAATGAGTGAGTGTTTCCTTGTTGAAAAGAGCTTTAAGTGCCTTGAAGTTGGAAAAGCGCTGTATAAAAATGTGACCATTTACCACTTATGTTTGTTTTATTTATTTATTATGAGCAAGAGTGCTGACAATAGTCTGATAATGGGGCGTGTTTTAAAGCTATATAACTTTTCTGGTGAAGCCTAAGCCTGCATTTATCAAATTACACATGATTTTACAGTTTTAAAATACTTACAGGTCCTATATTACACAAAATATACTCCTTTAAGCCATATTATTATTCCACCTTGTGATGTCATGAAGTGGTCATTTTAAAGGTGCACTGTGTAACTTTTCTGGAGAGTCCATCATATTCTTTACCCTGTGGAGATGTCATTGCTTTGTCTGGAAAGTTTCACAGTATAGTATTAAGCCTTTCTATCTCCATGGAGACCAAATCAGACCGAGATACAGGTCAGATCTGTGGAGAGGCGACCCCACTCACTGTCAGAGGGCATGTTTCTCCAGGTATTTTTGAGCTATATGTAAGGTAGAGCTGTTAATGATCCAAATGATTCTAGCGAAGGTGTATGGAGTTTAAAAACCAAAGTGGAGCACTTCCTGTATTACTACATGACATCACAAGGTGAAACAGAATGTTCTCTGTTTGAGAGTTTGTGTGAATGAAAAAAACAAAAACAAAAACAACTCCAGGTATTTTTGTGATGAGGAAACAACATTATAACATGGATCAGAAAATA
>JAVJIX010000345.1:362500-405447 GCA_036785185.1 Paratrypauchen microcephalus
GCAGCAAAGAAAACTGTATTTATATATTTAAGATTTACCATGAAATTAATTTGTAAGAGATATAGAGCTCTTTTTCATGTTCATATTGTTCAGTTGTACCCAGCTCCTCTCTGCCTCTTTTTTCTGTTAGATACCAAACAGTTTAGCCTGGCCTTTTAAATCTTGTATGAATTTATTTATCAATTAATAATTTAGACCCTGCTGTCTTGTAGTAAATGATCACATTTTTATGTAGTTCCTTTCTACCTTCAAGGCACTCAAGGAACCCATTCACACACTACGCAGACACTGGGGGGAGAGGAGGGTTAAGTGTCTTGCCAAGAGACACAACAAAACATCTGTGGGAGCTGGAATTGCACCAAACAGTGGATCTGTGGACAAATGCGCTACCAACTGAGCTACTATATTTACTGTTGTTTTAAGCAGTGCAGATCAGTGCCTCATGATCTGTGACTCATTCCCACAGTGTTTACTCTCCTCCTCCTCTGTCCTCCTCTGTCCTCCTCTGTCCTCCTCGGGCCTCCTCTGGCCTCCTCTGTCCTCCTCTGTCCTCCTCTGGCCTCCTCTGGCCTCCTCTGGCCTCCTCTGTTCTCCTCTGTCCTTTTCTGTCCTCCTCTGTCCTCCTCTGGCCTCCTCTGTCCTCCTCTGGCCTCCTCTGGCCTCCTCTGTCCTCCTCTGGCCTCCTCTGTCCTCCTCTGGCCTCCTCTGTCCTCCTCTGGCCTCCTCTGTCCTCCTCTGTCCTCCTCTGGCCTCCTCTGGCCTCCTCTGGCCTCCTCTGTCTTCCTCTGGCCTCCTCTGTTCTCCTCTGGCCTCCTCTGGCCTCCTCTGTCCTCCTCTGGCCTCCTCTGGCCTCCTCTGGCCTCCTCTGTCCTCCTCTGGCCTCCTCTGTTCTCCTCTGGCCTCCTCTGGCCTCCTCTGGCCTCCTCTGTCCTCCTCTGTCCTCCTCTGGCCTCCTCTGTCCTCCTCTGTCCTCCTCTGGCCTCCTCTGTCCTCCTCTGGCCTCCTCTGGCCTCCTCTGGCCTCCTCTGGCCTCCTCCTCTAATGCGACCCTCATGTCTCCTATTAGACAGAGACAGACTAATGAGAGGCACAAAGCCACTGCTGTGTTTGGCTCTGCACAACAGTGTGGAGAGAGAGACACCTGCACAACGGTGTGGAGAGAGAGACCTGCACAACAGTGTGGAGAGAGAGACCTGCACAACAGTGTGGAGAGAGAGACACCTGCACAACGGTGTGGAGAGAGACCTGCACAACAGTGTGGAGAGAGAGACCTGCGCAATAGTGTGGAGAGAGAGAGAGACCTGCACAACAGTGTGGAGAGAGACCTGCACAACAGTGTGGAGAGAGACCTGCACAACAGTGTGGAGAGAGACCTGCACAACAGTGTGGAGAGAGACCTGCACAACAGTGTGGAGAGAGACCTGCACAACAGTGTGGAGAGAGACCTGCACAACAGTGTGGAGAGAGAGACCTGCATAAAGGTGTGAAGAGAGAGACCTGTGCAATAGTGTGGGGAGAGAGAGACCTGCACAACAGTGTGGAGAGAGAGAGACCTGCACAACAGTGTGGAGAGAGAGACCTGCATAACAGTGTGGAGAGAGAGAGAGACCTGCACAACAGTGTGGAGAGAGAGACCTGCACAACAGTGTGGAGAGAGACCTGCACAACAGTGTGGAGAGAGACCTGCACAACAGTGTGGAGAGAGAGAGAGACCTGCATAACAGTGTGGAGAGAGAGAGAGACCTGCATAACAGTGTGGAGAGAGAGAGAGACCTGCACAACAGTGTGGAGAGAGACCTGCACAACAGTGTGGAGAGAGACCTGCACAACAGTGTGGAGAGAGAGAGAGACCTGCACAACAGTGTGGAGAGAGAGAGAGACCTGCATAACAGTGTGGAGAGAGAGAGAGACCTGCACAACAGTGTGGAGAGAGACCTGCACAACAGTGTGGAGAGAGACCTGCACAACAGTGTGGAGAGAGACCTGCACAACAGTGTGGAGAGAGAGACCTGCATAAAGGTGTGAAGAGAGAGACCTGTGCAATAGTGTGGGGAGAGAGAGACCTGCACAACAGTGTGGAGAGAGAGAGACCTGCACAACAGTGTGGAGAGAGAGAGAGACCTGCATAACAGTGTGGAGAGAGAGAGAGACCTGCACAACAGTGTGGAGAGAGAGACCTGCACAACAGTGTGGAGAGAGAGACCTGCACAACAGTGTGGAGAGAGAGACCTGTATAACGGTGTGAAGAGAGAGACCTGCGCAATAGTGTGACGAGAGACCTGCACAACAGTGTGACGAGAGACCTGCATAACGGTGTGAAGAGAGAGACCTGCGCAATAATGTGGAGAGACAGACCTGCACAACAGTGTGGAGAGAGAGACCTGCGCAATAGTGTGGAGAGAGAGACCTGCACTAGAGGTAAGATCGGGCCTAAAAAATCCAGCCCGACCCGACTCGGCCCGCAGGTATTAAAGCCCGACCCGGCCCGAGCCCGACCAATTAACTTGATTTGCAGGCCCGAGCCCGAAGCAAACCCGAAATTTCATATTTTATTTGTGAGGGGCGTTTTTTGAAACAAATGATAATATAGATGTTTGACGATCATCAATTTTGCTAGTACAGCTGTTTAAATGCCTGCTCAGCGTCGAGGTCAATGTTCCCCCTAATGTTTTATGTGTCTGAGCAAACACACTAACTCCCTGAGCGCTCCTTGGACCCCTGTGCGCGACATCCGACATGCACCCCCGCTACACGCGGAAAGAGCTGCGCGTGCTCGCGGCTTGCGCGTGCTCGTGGCTTACACCGGTAGAAGTTTAATACGAGACACATACTTTTGTTTATGAATACTGGACGATTCCCCCGTATTCAGATGACCCCGCGGCTGAAAAAAAAGCGGAACTCTTTCATCCCTGCGCTGCAGAGGTTTTCTTGTGCGCTGAGAATGTGTGAGCAGTGCGTAACTGCGCAGGCGCGCAGCTTAGAGAGGTGCCAGTCTTTTTGCTCTCGTATGAAAGCAAAGCGCCACATTGACTACATTCAGCGAAGCCAACGCAAGTTTCTGTAGCATTTTCAACAATCAATTTGAAGCTTTTCCACACCTCACTCTTACCGGTGCGTGTTTGTCTTTTCAGTTCTCCTGTCTTTAGTTTATCCTTAACTTCTTGCTCCTCCATATTGGGGATACCAGGTCAAAATAGATGCGGACTTGCGGAGGGGAAGATTATTAAGAGCGGCTCCTGTTTAATAGTTAAATAGCAATTACCTTACAGCGCCTTCTCTGTTTTATCCAAATTATTTATTTTAAAACAAGTATTCCTTAGTTTAGTATCCACACATCGTTTTATTATACATTTTTATAAACATATATTTATTTTTAAAAAAAGTCAGCGAGAGAGAAGCCCGAGCCCGAGCCCGACCCGAAGCAATGATTGACATTTTAGGCCCGAACCCGACCCGAAATTCGGGTCGGGTCAGGTCGGGCTCGGGCTCGGGCTTAAGATCTTACCTCTAACCTGCACAACAGTGTGGAGAGAGACCTGCACAACAGTGTGAAGAGAGAGACCTGCGCAATAGTGTGGAGAGAGAGACCTGCACAACAGTGTGGAGAGAGACCTGCGCAATAGTGTGGAGAGAGAGACCTGCACAACAGTGTGGAGAGAGACCTGCACAATAGTGTGGAGAGAGAGACCTGCACAACAGTGTGGAGAGAGACCTGCACAACAGTGTGAAGAGAGAGACCTGCGCAATAGTGTGGAGAGAGAGACCTGCACAACAGTGTGGAGAGAGACCTGCACAACAATGTGGAGAGAGAGACCTGCGCAATAGTGTGGAGAGAGAGACCTGCACAACAGTGTGGAGAGAGAGACCTGCGCAATAGTGTGGAGAGAGAGACCTGCACAACAATGTGGAGAGAGAGACCTGCGCAATAGTGTGGAGAGAGAGACCTGCACAACAATGTGGAGAGAGAGACCTGCGCAATAGTGTGGAGAGAGAGACCTGCACAACAGTGTGGAGAGAGACCTGCACAACAATGTGGAGAGAGAGACCTGCACAACAGTGTGGAGAGAGAGACCTGCACAACAGTGTGGAGAGAGAGACCTGTATAACGGTGTGAAGAGAGAGACCTGCGCAATAGTGTGACGAGAGACCTGCACAACAGTGTGGAGAGAGAGACCTGCACAACAGTGTGGAGAGAGAGACCTGCACAACAGTGTGGAGAGAGAGACCTGCACAACAGTGTGGAGAGAGAGACCTGCACAACAGTGTGGAGAGAGAGACCTGCACAACAGTGTGGAGAGAGAGACCTGTATAACGGTGTGAAGAGAGAGACCTGCGCAATAGTGTGACGAGAGACCTGCACAACAGTGTGACGAGAGACCTGCATAACGGTGTGAAGAGAGAGACCTGCGCAATAGTGTGACGAGAGACCTGCACAATAATGTGGAGAGACAGACCTGCACAACAGTGTGGAGAGAGAGACCTGCGCAACAGTGTGAAGAGAGAGACCTGCACAACAGTGTGGAGAGAGACCTGCACAACAGTGTGAAGAGAGAGACCTGCGCAATAGTGTGGAGAGAGACCTGCACAACAATGTGGAGAGAGAGACCTGCGCAATAGTGTGGAGAGAGAGACCTGCACAACAGTGTGGAGAGAGAGACCTGCGCAATAGTGTGGAGAGAGAGAGCTGCACAACAATGTGGAGAGAGAGACCTGCGCAATAGTGTGGAGAGAGAGACCTGCACAACAATGTGGAGAGAGAGACCTGCGCAATAGTGTGGAGAGAGAGACCTGCACAACAGTGTGGAGAGAGACCTGCACAACAATGTGGAGAGACAGACCTGCACAACAGTGTGGAGAGACAGACCTGCACAACAGTGTGGAGAGAGAGACCTGCACAACAATGTGGAGAGACAGACCTGGACAACAGTGTGGAGAGACAGACCTGCACAACAGTGTGGAGAGAGAGAGACCTGGACAACAGTGTGGAGAGACAGACCTGCACAACAGTGTGGAGAGAGAGAGACCTGCACAACAGTGTGGAGAGAGACCTGCACAACAGTGTGGAGAGAGAGAGACCTGCACAACAGTGTGGAGAGAGAGAGAGACCTGCATAACAGTGTGGAGAGAGAGAGAGACCTGCACAACAGTGTGGAGAGAGAGACCTGCACAACAGTGTGGAGAGAGAGACCTGCACAACAGTGTGGAGAGAGAGACCTGCACAACAAGTGTGGAGAGAGAGACCTGCACAACAGTGTGGAGAGAGACCTGCACAACAATGTGGAGAGACAGACCTGCACAACAGTGTGGAGAGACAGACCTGCACAACAGTGTGGAGAGAGAGAGACCTGCACAACAGTGTGGAGAGAGAGACCTGCACAACAGTGTGGAGAGAGACCTGCACAACAGTGTGGAGAGACAGACCTGCACAACAGTGTGGAGAGAGAGAGACCTGCACAACAGTGTGGAGAGAGACCTGCACAACAGTGTGGAGAGAGAGACCTGCACAACAGTGTGGAGAGAGAGACCTGCACAACAGTGTGGAGAGAGACCTGCACAACAATGTGGAGAGACAGACCTGCACAACAGTGTGGAGAGAGAGAGACCTGGACAACAGTGTGGAGAGAGAGACCTGCACAACAGTGTGGAGAGAGAGAGAGACCTGCACAACAATGTGGAGAGACAGACCTGCACAACAGTGTGGAGAGAGAGAGACCTGCACAACAGTGTGGAGAGAGACCTGCACAACAGTGTGGAGAGAGAGAGACCTGCACAACAGTGTGGAGAGAGAGACCTGCACAACAATGTGGAGAGACAGACCTGCACAACAGTGTGGAGAGAGAGACCTGCACAACAGTGTGGAGAGAGACCTGCACAACAATGTGGAGAGACAGACCTGGACAACAGTGTGGAGAGACAGACCTGCACAACAGTGTGGAGAGAGAGAGACCTGCACAACAGTGTGGAGAGAGAGAGACCTGCACAACATTGTGGAGAGAGAGAGACCTGCACAACAGTGTGGAGAGAGAGACCTGCACAACAGTGTGGAGAGAGAGAGAGAGACCTGCACAACAGTGTGGAGAGAGAGAGACCTGCACAACAGTGTGGAGAGAGAGAGACCTGCACAACAGTGTGGAGAGAGAGAGACCTGCACAACAGTGTGGAGAGAGAGAGACCTGCACAACAGTGTGGAGAGAGAGAGACCTGCACAACAGTGTGGAGAGAGAGACCTGCACAACAGTGTGGAGAGAGAGAGAGACCTGCACAACAGTGTGAAGAGAGAGAGACCTGCACAACAGTGTGGAGAGAGACCTGCACAACAGTGTGGAGAGAGAGACCTGCACAACAGTGTGGAGAGAGAGACCTGCACAACAGTGTGGAGAGAGACCTGCACAACAGTGTGGAGAGAGACCTGCACAACAGTGTGGAGAGAGAGACCTGCACAACAGTGTGGAGAGAGACCTGCACAACAGTGTGGAGAGAGACCTGCACAACAGTGTGGAGAGAGAGAGACCTGCACAACAGTGTGGAGAGAGAGACCTGCACAACAGTGTGGATAGAGAGAGAGACCTGCACAACAGTGTGAAGAGAGAGAGACCTGCACAACAGTGTGGAGAGAGACCTGCACAACAGTGTGGAGAGAGAGACCTGCACAACAGTGTGGAGAGAGACCTGCACAACAGTGTGGAGAGAGACCTGCACAACAGTGTGGAGAGAGAGACCTGCACAACAGTGTGGAGAGAGAGACCTGCACAACAGTGTGGAGAGAGAGACCTGCACAACAGTGTGGAGAGAGACCTGCACAACAGTGTGGAGAGAGACCTGCACAACAGTGTGGAGAGAGACCTGCACAACAGTGTGGAGAGAGACCTGCACAACAGTGTGGAGAGAGAGACCTGCACAACAGTGTGGAGAGAGACCTGCACAACAGTGTGGAGAGAGAGAGACCTGCACAACAGTGTGGAGAGAGAGAGACCTGCACAACAGTGTGGAGAGAGACCTGCACAACAGTGTGAAGAGAGACCTGCGCAATAGTGTGGAGAGAGAGACCTGCATAACAGTGTGGAGAGAGAGAGACCTGCATAACAGTGTGGAGAGAGACCTGCACAACAGTGTGAAGAGAGACCTGCACAACAGTGTGGAGAGAGACCTGCACAACAGTGTGGAGAGAGACCTGCGCAACAGTGTGGAGAGAGAGACCTGCACAACAGTGTGAAGAGAGACCTGCACAACAGTGTGGAGAGAGAGAGAGACCTGCACAACAGTGTGGAGAGAGAGACCTGCACAACAGTGTGAAGAGAGACCTGCACAACAGTGTGGAGAGAGACCTGCACAACAGTGTGGAGAGAGAGAGACCTGCACAACAGTGTGGAGAGAGAGAGAGACCTGCACAACAGTGTGGAGAGAGACCTGCATAACGGTGTGAAGAGAGACCTGCGCAATAGTGTGGAGAGAGAGACCTGCATAACGGTGTGGAGAGAGAGACCTGCACAACAGTGTGGAGAGACAGACCTGCACAACAGTGTGGAGAGAGAGAGACCTGGACAACAGTGTGGAGAGACAGACCTGCACAACAGTGTGGAGAGAGAGAGAGACCTGCACAACAGTGTGGAGAGAGAGACCTGCACAACAGTGTGAAGAGAGACCTGCACAACAGTGTGGAGAGAGACCTGCACAACAGTGTGGAGAGAGAGACCTGCACAACAGTGTGGAGAGAGACCTGCACAACAGTGTGGAGAGAGACCTGCGCAACAGTGTGGAGAGAGAGACCTGCACAACAGTGTGAAGAGAGACCTGCACAACAGTGTGGAGAGAGACCTGCACAACAGTGTGGAGAGAGAGACCTGCACAACAGTGTGAAGAGAGACCTGCACAACAGTGTGGAGAGAGACCTGCACAACAGTGTGGAGAGAGAGACCTGCACAACAGTGTGGAGAGAGACCTGCACAACAGTGTGAAGAGAGACCTGCACAACAGTGTGGAGAGAGACCTGCACAACAGTGTGGAGAGAGACCTGCACAACAGTGTGGAGAGAGACCTGCACAACAGTGTGGAGAGAGAGAGAGAGACCTGCACAACAGTGTGGAGAGAGAGACCTGCACAACAATGTGGAGAGAGAGAGAGAGACCTGCACAACAGTGTGGAGAGAGAGACCTGCATAACGGTGTGAAGAGAGACCTGCGCAATAGTGTGGAGAGAGAGACCTGCATAACAGTGTGGAGAGAGAGACCTGCATAACGGTGTGAAGAGAGACCTGCGCAATAGTGTGGAGAGAGAGACCTGCATAACAGTGTGGAGAGACAGACCTGCACAACAGTGTGGAGAGAGAGAGAGTCCTGCACAACAGTGTGAAGAGAGAGAGACCTGCACAACAGTGTGGAGAGAATGAGCCTCATTCGCTGAGATCATTGAGGCCAAGAGTTACAGAGGGGGCAGATATTAAAGGGGCACTACATATTCACATTTTTTCAATTGCAGGTGTTTCTCTCTCCAAAGATCTGGCATGTAACTTGGCATCATCACCTGCTTGTGTCCTTGGGGATAGGCAATATTAATACTACTGTGGATCATTTCAGTAAAAGAAACATGTGGCAAATTAATCGTCCATCAAGTAATAATAAGGATACTTCAAAATTATTTTAACTCAAAATACAAAAAGGGCAAGTTCCTGGAAAGAGCATCTTTCCTAGGCTTTGCTGTTGCAGGAGAGCAAAAATAAATCTTCTTACCTTTTCACAATGCAGAGATATATTTGGACAATAAAAAAGCACTTATGGATAGAAACTGAACAGCTGTAATGGTATTGGTATTTAACACAAAAGTTAGATTTGACTCCAAGTGGTGTGGGGCTTTTCTGTATTCTCTAAGTTCCCCTGAATGAATTTCACCATCAACCCAAAAATAATAAAACTCCAGTTAAGTTAGTCTAGCTCAAGATATGGACATAGATCCCTGTCATGCCCTGGGCCCCAGCGGTCAAATGCAGAGGACTAACTTCCCTATGGAGATCTAAGACAAACTTTATTGATCCAAAAGGGAAATTATCTTGACACAGCAGCTCTCACATCACAATATTATAATAACAAAGGGAAAAATAAAAAATGTACATGGTAATGATAAATTCTAAATTAAAGCTGTGTGCAACAAGCTCAGCATCCTCCACTACAGTGTGAGTCTTATGAGAATTATTTACACCTTTCAGTCTTTTCATCCCTGTCACAGAGAGAACACACACATTCCACTCACATCCTTTAGGCCCTGTCCCCACGACAACGTTCCTGTTTTTTTTTTTACCCGGGGTGAAAAAAAGTCTCGTCCACACACGTGTTGGATCAGAAAACATTCGTGTCAAGATGAGCGTGGAGCGCTGAGTGAAAACGATGTAGTACATATGTCACACCGATAAGTGGCGCTGTAAACCGGAAAGAGCCAGAGCCGCCGGAAACGCAAGACTACAAAGAGCACATGCGCAGAAAGTCCTTTCTCTTTCATAAACAAGCAAACACGTGTACTTTAGGGACCGTCAAAAAAAGCAAATTTATTTTGTCCCCCTGCTCCACCAATGCAGCAGGGACTCCCTCCGGTAATGTGAAAATGTTGACGGTCCCTAACATAGACAGACGCCACAGAAGGAAGATTTGCGCTGCGTGAGCAGAGTTTTTGCCTATAAATCGATAGTTAGTATTACTTGCTATCGTTTTATTAGATAGACATTAACAAGTAGAACTCTCGTTAACCTTGGTCGTGTTATTTAGGCAAAATGCTTGTTTGGATCTTAATACGGGAATGTTAAACATACTCGGACATTATGTTGGCTTTTCTGCGAGAATATACAACCGGGGACCATCACCAACGGGCAGCTATATATTTGTGTGAATTTGTGTAAGAAAACAGAAATGCTTTTATATTTTTGTGTGTGATACTGCATGTGCCTGTTTGAAAAAGGTAAATTTTCATTCAATAAAAAAGACAAGAAATGGTTGCTCTTTTTCTTTATTTACAGCACACAACACACTCAAATTGGTATGGGCTCCTCATTGTCACTATCTGCCTTTTCAGCGATGGGATTTTTCCAGTTTTAAAATACGTGTTTAGCTTTGAATTGGCAAACATGGTTGTTGTTATCTGGTCGTTACCTGCGGAAAGCGCAGGGTTACCTTCTGGTCACCGGTCACGTGATGATTACGTAATCATTTTCCCAACAGTCGCGTTTTTCGCCGCCCACACGGCAACACGACCCCTGGTATTCTCCGACTTCTCCACTCTGGAACCCGTTTTTGAAAAACACCGTTCTCACCCCCAAAAACGCCGGCGCCGTCTGGACGACAGGCCCAAACGAACACAAACTTCTCAGTTTCCTCCAAAAATCGTTGTCGTGGGGACAGGCCCTGAGTCTGAAGTTGACGCATTAGGCACAAGGAGAGAGGTGTTTTTTCCAACACTTATAGTTTATGCAAATGAGCCATGTGGTTTAAAGTTTTGCTTCTGTAAAAACGTAAACAAATGTGTGCAAAGCTGCATCAAACACATTATTATTTGAGTCCTTCTCATAAGAAATAAAAATCCAAACTTAAATTATCCACCCGCAGCAAACCAAAAATGTCATCTGCTTCTGTGTTCCCTCATCATTTTATCACGTGTATCAGTCGCTTCACCCATGAAAGCAAATGAATCTGCCCACGTAGCATTAAACATTATGTTTTCTTCAGAAACTTTTTCTTGGATTTATCCATCATTGGGTCAAAAAGCTCAATAAATAACGATGCTTGTGTTGGTGTCGCACATTAGCAGCTTTGACGACAAAAATATTAAAAACTTTTTATTTGAATGTTACAAGATTACCATTATCTACATTTAGAGTTGAATTTAAAAACAAAGTAGAATAAAAATATGTTGTAATTAAATATTCATTATTTATTTTCCAAAGTCACAGGGAGCCATAACAGAAAGATGAAAGAGCCACATGCGGCTCTGGAGTGTTGCCGACCCCTGGCCTATGCCAAACTTTGCTTGTCTCCACTCCCATAGGGGGTCAAGGCGTCTCTGTTGAGCCAGGTCACTTTGGGCAAAAATAGCAAGAGGCTGGTGTCAAATAATAGACTGGATCAATACATAACTTGTGTGATACTCCGGGATTTTTGACATAGGGTCCAATTTTCTAGTTAGCCAGCGTGTAGGATATGTGTAGAGAAAGTTATTTTGCGATTTCATGCAGTCTTTGTAAAATCTGAGTTGGCTGTTGCTAAGCTAGCGAAAGTGAACGTCCTGCAGCTAGCCAGCCACTAAAATAGACATACCCATTACAAAACAAACACCCAAACAAATCAGTTATTATGCCAGGGTATCGATGTACATATCTGTGTTGATAGAATGATTAAGGAAGTAAACCAAGCATGTATTCCTTTGATCATCATCAGCAATTCGTACTTCCTCATTGAAAGCTTGACAGCCGCGGATTGATATCACCCGCATGTCCCAATCCGACCGGCTCTAACTCTAATAGTCCCAATACCATACACCCAGAATTGTAATCGCATGTACACCATTGAAAATGATCATACACTTTTGACAAAATGAAAGCGCCTTCAGACACACACAGCTCGCGTGCGCACAAATGTTACACATGCCAACAACGTTTTACATGTGATTGTGAACTGTCAAACTGTGTCATTTCAAAGTTTGGCAAAGTACTGGCAATAAATGCACAGTACTACATTGTAAACATGTTAGTAGTGTACTCTAAAAACCCTTCCATTCTCTCCCATTCCGTCTCGTCTAAAAACCCATTCCATGTAAGGAGCGACATGACATGTGACATAATGCCAAGGCATTGATGTTTACGGACGCATTTCGCATTACTTCTCGTGCATTTTCTTACAGCAATCGTACATAGAGAATGTACAGCACTATAGCTACAATAGCTATACAATTTGTACAATATGTAGAATAAGTTTTTCGTAGCTAAAGTAAGCAAAGTCATTACTACTCCATATGCGCAACCATCATGACAGCAGGAAAGCCTGTATGTACCTGTTCTTCGCCGGAGACTGATGCCATCACTGTTGTTGTCGTCGTCAAACTTTGGAAAGTGGACGGCACAGCAGACGATTTCAGTGTAGCTATTTTCGCTGACTTTACGAAGTCGTCTGGGCTGAAATGATCACTACAGATCACTCGGTGTCCGAGCTTTTCCATCGGTGTCGCCATGTCCAAACCTGCAGCTAGGAGCCACAGTTTGGTTCTTTCCGGATCTTTCAACGGAAAACGGTGGAAACTTTTGTGAACCCACCTGTGTTTTTTATTGCTGCAACTGGTATATGAACACTGCTGCACCATGTTGACACGTTGTGATTTTTATCCGCTACTAGTCGATTGATTTCGGCTTTTGCTCTGGCGAGTCCCTGATGAACTGACCTGTTCGCATCACAATCACAATTGACGAGGGAGAAGTAAAATTCCGCCGCTGCTTAGAAACTAGTCCCCCAATATGCGTCAATTAAGTCGTTTGAAGCAAGGTCCGTTTCGTTCAAAATCTTATTATATCAACACAGATATTTAAATCGATACCCTGGCATAATAACTGATTTGTTTGGGTGTTTGTTTTGTACTGGGTATGTCTATTTTAGTGGCTGGCTAGCTGCAGGACGTTCACTTTCGCTAGCTTAGCAACAGCCAACTCAGATTTTACAAAGACTGCATGAAATCGCAAAATAACTTTCTCTACACATATCCTACACGCTGGCTAACTAGAAAATTGGACCCTATGTCAAAAATCCCGGAGTATCACTTTAACTTTAACCTTAATAGGGAGCCGTTACGTTAAATGCGGAGAATGTTTATTATGGTTGCAAACATTGTGTACAAATCCATTCTAATCTATGTTCAGTATCACAAAATAACTCACAGTAAAACTATTGTTGGAAGTGTTCAGTTTGTAGAAACAGGAGTAAACAGGCATTATGGGCATTGTTCTAAAGTTACAAAAACATCACTTGTCCCCTCTGTTGCAATATTACAAAAGCAGTGAGCACTGCCAACAACAATATCCAATGGGACAAAAGCAGGACAGGAAATATTCTATTATTGAGAGTCTCTGTTTGGGATCGGGTCTAACCCTAAAGTTAAGACAACCACAAATCTACTGCAACTTCCCAAATGTAATTCGCCTACTCTTAACTCCCAGGCCTAGTTAAAAAAAGGTCAAACACGTGTTTATTTCACACGTGGAGTGAGGGGACGTAAGGCAACAATACAGTTTGTTATTATTATTAACTTTTAAGTTCCTAATATGTTGCTTTATGGTTATCTGATAATAGTTTTGTTTCCAGCATATAAACAATGGCACGCGGCAAAAACATGTGATATCCATAAGTAACTATTGTGAATAGCTATTGAATACTGGAAATTTATAAAGATAATTAATGTTTCCCCATCAGTTTTAGGAAGTTAAGGTAACATTTTCTTCAATAGATATGGCAATAAAATCTTGAAATCTTCTAAACAATTCCTGTCTTATGGTGAAGACTCTCCAAGTTTGCCCCTGAAACCATTTAAGAATTGGTCAAAAGAAGACAAATAATTTACCTACAGTACATGAATGATACAGTATATAGTATATGTTGATTGCACTGAAAAATTCTGAGTGGGCTTGCATCTCCACGAACCTGCTTGTTTCCATGGAAATGTTGTTCCTTTGGTTATAATCTTCCACAGTATGGCATAAAACCTATTTACCTCCATGGAGAATGCTCCGAAGTATGGTTTTAAGTTTCTATTTCCAAATTTTAAAAACCATAAACTTGTGCACATATATAGTTACAGATTGGCCCACAGCAGTAAAAGCTTTTATATTTATGAGAGACTATATGAATTACGAGTAGCTTTTCCTTGCTGGTGATTTTCTCATTTGTCATAACAGTAATGATGCAACGGGGCTATAGTGGATACAATGGCCACAGTTGTCCAGTCACATTAGGGGCCTCCTGAGTCCCCCATTAACAGAAGTGGAACAGGAAGTCTATGGGGACAAAGCTCTGACAGCCAAAAGAGACCAATATTTCATAACAAACATTGTGTTGTTTGGCTGCACTGACCTGAAAATCCAATCACATCAGACATTTTATTTTTTAGGATTTAGGATCTTGCTCTTTCCAAATCTGAGATCTGCAACAACTGCCAGCTCTGAATGTAAAACAAAGTCATGCTCAGGCTTTAATATACTGTGCAGTAATGTAAAACAGAGACAGCCCTGACCTACAATGATGTTTAGTTGAAATTTGGAGAGAATTTGTAGTATTGCAAAATGCAAAAACAACAACAACAACAACAACAACAACAACAACAACAACTCTGTACAGCAAATGAATAAAGATGTTGTAATACATTAATCCAGCTAAAAATATAAGAACAATATTGTATACTTAAACAATATGGTTGATTTAAATGGTACTGTATAAAATTGAGATCAAGATGTGATTCTATATGGCAGATTTTTTGCTATGACAACAAAATAATGAAGAAACTGTGGTAGGTTAGGGTACACTTTATTGTCCCATGCATGTGGAAACTGTCGTCTGCATTTGACCCATCCTTCAGTGCCACAGGGGGACCCAGATCAGTCTTGGTCAGGAGTTTACCCATTGTGCATGTTTTGGGTCGTCATGCAAACTCTGCACAGGACCAGGAATCTTGCTTTGAGTCAAGAGTGCTAGTTACTCAACAACTGTCTTGCCATAATAGTGACATAGTGACATAGTAATAACAAGAGAGGTCGCAGTTGCAGTAATTTTTGTAATAGATAAGATAAGACTTGTAATATTAGTATTATTATTACTAATATATTATATTATATATTATTATTATTATTATATATTATATTATATTATATATAATATTAGTACTTGTAATATTAGTAATATTAGTATTAGTAGATAAGTAGATAGATAGTTTGGATAAAGATCTGGTCACATCAGCTTCACTAAACTTTGTTTTGATAGGAGAACATCTGGATGGAGCTTCCTGTTCTGTGCTGGTCTATAACAAGTGCTCCATTGTGTCCCTCCAGCCTGTCCATAGGCAGCATGTGTGGAAAGTATATGGGGTGACATCAGGTAATTTGAGACACATTTTGGTTAATGTCTTAGGAAACTCGTAAAGAACTATTTATGACACTGGTTTCTATTTATTTTAGTTAATAAATACAATCTTTAATATTTTAGGGTTGAATTATTATATAAAATGTAATCATTTAGGTTTTACAGCTTATAAAACATCAGCTGTCCCACATTTTTTTAAACGATCAGTGTTCAGGTAAAATGAGCCACCCGGTCAGCTAAACATATTACATATAAACATATTAGTAATTCTAACACACAAAATATAACATCACATAACGTGTGTGTGTGTGTGTGTGTGTGTGTGTGTGTGTGTGTGTGTGTGTGTGTGTGTGTGTGTGTGTGTGTGTGTGTGTGCGTGCACACTTTAGTACTTTATTGGACACACACTCTCGGAGAGGCGTCTTTCCAGTACTGTGGCCCTCGTCTGTGGAACTGCCGGAGGAGCTCAGGGCCAAAGAGAACGTTCATGTTTTTAAGAGTGGCTCAAGACTCACCTGTTTAGCTTGGCCTTTGATTGACTTCGGTCATCTGTTTGCTTGTCTTTTGTTTGTTCTTTTATTTGTTTGTTCACCTGTTTATTTGTTTGTTTGTTCGTCTGCTTATTCGTCTGTTTGCTTGTTTGTCCTCTGTTTGTTTGTTTGTTTGTTGGTCTGTTTGTTTGTCCAACTGTTTGTTTGTTGTTGTTGTTTTTTCCCCCTCTGGCAGCACGGTGGCTGAGTGGCTAGCACTCATGCTTCACAGCAAGAAGGTTCGGGTCACCCGAGCCTTTCTGTGTGGAGTTTTGCATGTTCTCCCCGTGTCTGGGTGGGTTTCCTCCGGGCACTCCGGTTTCTCCCACCAACCCAAACATGCTCCAGGTAAAATCCTCCAGCTGAGGTCCTGACCAAGACTAAATAACAAAATCATGGGGATGGTCCCCGGGTCTAACAGAATAACTTCTCCTGTGTGAGATCAATAAAAGTCAAGCTTCTAATCCTTAACCACTGTAGGGCGTTTTGTGTTACAATTTTGTATGAAAAGCGCTTTATAAATATTGTTTGATTGATTGATTGATTTATTGAACCCAAAAATATATCCAGGAGGGATAAATAGAACAGATGTGGATAAGCGGGCCTACATATCATCAAAATGCTATGCTAATAGCCTATACCATCAAAATATGAGCTAAAGCTAACTCTGAAGGTGGCTCATTTTAGCTTAAGTGCATGGCTCAATTTACCTCAGTACATTAAGGTAAATTGAGCCACCACCAAAAATACTAATTTCATGAAAAATAGTTTAGCTAATCAAAAATTCAGCATCATATCTGATAAAGGCTGACACAACATGCATTTAGACTATTTTTTATAGCTGTAGATCAATTTTTTTAATGATTTATCAACCTTATAAGTTTCAAGAAAGAATTGTCTGCCAGACCACTAACCTCACAGTTCTCCTCAGCAGTATGTAAGTGTGGCATTGTCCCGCCCACCATACCAACCATACACCAATCAAATGTATTGTTTTTTTATCAAGTACAGTTGTAGCATTTGATATAGTTTGCAGCCATTGGCTGCTAACATTTAAAGAGATAGGATGCTCAAACCGTAAATGTCTCATTTTAGCTGATGGCTCAAATTACCTGATGTCACCCTGTGTTTGTGTATGTGTATGTGTATGTGTATGTGTATGTGATGTGTATGTGTTTGTGTATGTGATGTGTATGTGAATGTGTATGTGTATGTGTATGTGTATGTGAATGTGTAAGTGTATGTGTATCTGATGTGTATGTGTATGTGTATGTGTATGTGATGTGATGTGTATGTGTATGTGTATGTGATGTGTATGTTTGTGTATGTGTATGTGATGTGTATGTGTCTGTGATGTGTATGTGTATGTGATGTGTATGTGTATGTGTATGTGATGTGTATGTGTATGTGATGTGATGTGTATGTGTATGTGTATGTGTATGTGTGTGTTTGTGTATGTGTATGTGTATGTGATGTGTATGTGTATGTGTATGTGATGTGTATGTGTATGTGATGTGTATGTGTATGTGTATGTGATGTGTATGTGTATGGGTCTGTGTCTGTGTATGTGTATGTGTATGTGTATGTGATGTGTATGTGTATGTGTATGTGATGTGTATGTGTATGTGATGTGTATGTGTATGTGTATGTGTATGTGATGTGTATGTGTATGTGTATGTGATGTGTATGTGTATGTGTATGTGTATGTGATGTGTATGTGTATGTGTATGTGTTTGTGTATGTGTATGTGTATGTGTATGTGTATGTGTATGTGTATGTGTATGTGTATGTGATGTGTATGTGATGTGTATGTGTATGTGTATGTGATGTGTATGTGTATGTGTATGTGTATGTGATGTGTATGTGTATGTGTATGTGTATGTGATGTGTATGTGTATGTGTATGTGTATGTGATGTGTATGTGTATGTGTATGTGATGTGTATGTGTATGTGTATGTGATGTGTATGTGATGTGTATGTGTATGTGATGTGTATGTGTATGTGTATGTGATGTGTATGTGTATGTGATGTGTATGTGTATGTGTATGTGATGTGTATGTGTATGTGATGTGTATGTGTATGTGTATGTGTATGTGATGTGTATGTGTATGTGTATGTGATGTGTATGTGTATGTGTTTGTGTATGGGTATGTGTATGTGATGTGTATGTGTATGTGATGTGTATGTGATGTGTATGTGATGTGTATGTGTATGTGATGTGTATGTGATGTGTATGTGATGTGTATGTGATGTGTATGTGATGTGTATGTGATGTGTATGTGATGTGTATGTGATGTGTATGTGTATGTGATGTGTATGTGATGTGTATGTGTATGTGTATGTGATGTGTATGTGATGTGTATGTGATGTGTATGTGTATGTGTATGTGTATGTGATGTGTATGTGATGTGTATGTGATGTGTATGTGTATGTGTATGTGATGTGTATGTGTATGTGTATGTGATGTGTATGTGTATGTGTATGTGTATGTGTATGTGTATGTGATGTGTATGTGTATGTGATGTGTATGTGTATGTGTATGTGATGTGTATGTGTATGTGTATGTGTATGTGATGTGTATGTGTATGTGTGTGTATGTGTATGTGTATGTGTATGTGATGTGTATGTGTATGTGATGTGTATGTGATGTGTATGTGATGTGTATGTGTATGTGTATGTGTATGTGATGTGTATTGTTGGATTTCGTTGGGATCAAGTTAGGAGACGATAGCCGGAGATTTAGCACACAGGTTTAATAGGATTCAAAGCCAATTACATTTGGTTTACATAGCACTGATCGTACGTACTCACAGATTGCAACAGGAAAAACTCTTTCTTATATAGAGAGAGCATTGATGACTCAGCGTTTTCTCCATACATGGCATTTAGCTTGTACAGCTCTCAAGGTAAACGGCCACCAAAAATAAACCCCCATAGTTTTTAGAAACTCATAGAATGACAGATGAGAGACAACTGGTCGGAGCTACATAGACAGTTTTTTGCATGCTTGCACTACAGTGAAAAACCAGGTCAGTCACTGAGCAGAAAACTAGTCACTGTTAAGTCATAAAATCATAAAACTCACAATATCCCCCTTTTGATCACATACAACATGTGATCACTTTAACAGAATCAAAAACAAAAGAGTAGATATTAGTTTTAGCATTAGCTTTTTATCATCATCACACAAATTAATACATGACACTCGGACACTTCAGAATAAGAAACAAGGAGCACTTTATGAGATCAGAATTAGACTTTATTTTAGTGAAAGTTTAGTCTAGGCAATCATAGTTGAACTTAGTCCACAAATTCCGGAGATTCTACAGAAAGTAGCAAAATTTGGGAAGTAGGAGATTTTTGTTTTAAGGCAGTCGCTATCAGTCGTTTCACTAATGATCAAAGACAAGGGATGACACAGCATCTAATAGTAAAAGGGGTAATCAGCATAATTGGCGTGCAAACACCTGACCATGTTTTTGACAGGATAGCATACATATGTAAATCAGCACATAATCACCAAATGTCAGCTCTGGCAGTGGTATGAGTTGTCAAAAGTGCAAACTCTTCATAATTATTTGAAGAGAACGTCCGGTTACAAAAATTAGTAATGAAACTTTCTATTTCATTTTCATCACTACTCCTTGTATCTGTATGTATGACAGTATCCTGAAGAAAACAAGTATAATCGGCTGTACCTATAACCCAAGATGTAGGTGTGTCTTTTGAAGTTACTGCAGGTAATTTGTTGTGAAGGGAATAGCAGTCATCAGTTTAATCAAATGACTTTCTAGTGAAGAGTTTAAGTATACAGGTTAAATCTCTCTCATTAGAATATGGTATGGACGTGGTAGTTAGTTGTGGTCTAGCTGTAGAGCACACAATGCAGTCTTCTGAAGTCAAAGTATGGCCAGTGTACTGTACCCATTTTAACCATGTATTTTCATTAATTTCATGCCCTGTTTCAATCTTTATTGCTTCAGACAGAGAAACTAAATTATTCTCCAGAGCTGGCTTATTGGTCTTTAAAATTGTCATTTGAATATAGCCTTCAAAATTCAATTTCAGCTTTCTATTGCATGGTACAGAAATAACTTCCAAACACTGGAAACTTATGGAATATATTCCAGAGTCTTTGAAGGTCGGATTTGTAATAGACAATATTAGAGGATTACATCGGTTAGTGCTTGCTTTGCGTTCTCTACAGCTTCTTAGACCCATTTGATAAGATGCTTCATCTTTTTTAATTTTTGTTAAAGTAACTCTTTGCTGAGAATCAGTCTGAGAAGCATCTCCTGATTACGTTGTATACCGGTACTAATTATAATCCTGGTATTATCTATAAATGTATCAAAATTATTTGCTTTTGTCAGACAAGTGTCTCTGCAAATAATTTGGACATTTAATGCATAATCAATAGCTGATACTCCTAGCATACAATCTAGCACTTCGCATACATCAAAAACCAAATTACAAATTTGTTGCTCATAATAGTACTTTATCAATTTTGGTGTTACTCTTTTCTCACTCCTCAATGCCTCTTGTCTTTTGTCTCTCTAGTGCCCATTGTTTCTTACCTGTATTAGCCTCTGCCAACTCAGATGTAGCATAGACTGTAGTTTTAACTGTTGGCTGTTGTAAGCTGCTTTGTCCGAGGTCAGATTCAAGACTTTCATGGATAAGTAGAATGTAACCCCATACTAAAACAACAAAGAACAGTATAATTAGCATAATTAGAAATATACATTGAGAATATTTCCAAAAAGAAGACTTATACTCTCCTCGCGCTTTTCCTCCGTCTTCTCCCCCTTTTCTCCTCCTTCTCTCCTGGAGCCCCAGCAGCAGAAGGTAGACGAGAGTGTTTTTCAGGTTCCTCGGCATCATCAGTTTCCGGAGTCGGTCGGCTCTCTTCATCTTTTGAATCTTCTCTTTGCACTTGAACAGATCTTCCCGTGCATTGCAGAACTTGATATGGCCCAGTCTGATAAGGTTGAGTCAAATTACTTGCTTATGGACCTTTACATACACCCAAGATCCTGGAGAAACTTCAGTGTCTGGATCAGTTGTGTCTTGTAGATCATATGTTCTCTGTCGGCATTTGTGCAGTTGTTTCACAATTTCTTGTAACTGTTGAACACATGATTGATGTCTTTTCAATTGTCCTTGCCAAAGCAGCCAGATAACGAGCACAACCAGGTTGAGTTTGTTCATGAGAATCCAACCGGCAGGAATAGTGTTTCAGCACTCTTTTGCTGATAAAGCACAGCTTGAACAAATGACTGTTTCTCTGACACATGTTGTTTTGGTGAATGTCTCTTCAGATTCTGTCGTCCAAAGCAGCTCAGCTGATAAATTATGCATTCCATGAGGCTTAATAAGTTCTCGGTGTGGCGTAGTAAGTTCAGCATATCCAGGAACATACTCACGAGAATAATAACAGAGTCCCAAGAAACTGAGCATCTGACGCACCGTAGTAGGTTTTGGAGTTTTTAGAGTAGCATCTTTGTTACTGTCGGTCACTCCTTGGATGCCGTTTGATACTTTTTGTCCAAGGAAATGCACAGTTTGTCGAGCAACTTGTATCTTTTGTCTTTTCACTTTATATCTCTTTTTTTCCAGATGTGTGAGCAGTAGCACTGAGGCTTCCAGTACTTCTCTTGCTGTTTTTCCCCTGCTGTGACCTCATTGATAGGACGAAAATCTTGCACCATTCTCCAATTTTGCAGATCCGATTTCTTCACTGGAAAGGGCAGTGTGTTGTATTATGACTTTGTTTCATAAATTACCCCAGATTCCAGCAATCCATTGATAGTTTCTTGAATCCCCGCTTCTTGTTCTCTTCTGAGTGGATATTGGGGAGTATAAACTGGTTTGTCCATAGTGAGTTGCACCTTAACAATTTGCTTTGTCCCACATCATTTGGGTGCATCATCCATATTTTAAAGAGTACTTGTGCCAGATACATCTCAGTGTCTGGATGATCTTCAAAAGTCCGTTGTCTGCATTGTTTTAATGTTCTGGTGTTATCTTCAGAGCCTTGAGGTAAAACAACTTTAAACATCTTGTATTGCGGATTATAGAATACTCCATTGGATCCAGCGTCATTATATTGGAGACTTGAAGCTAGTTTGACCATTGGTCCAAGCTGTTGTGGCAAATGATCCTTTGAGATGGCCAGAGTCACATGAGGTGCACTTTCTTTGCTTCCCCTGTAGTATGGCTTTAAATCTTCTGGAAGGGACACAGCCAATGCCATTCCTTGTGGACCCAAATAAAGATGCGGATAGCTCACTCGGAAAGTTTGTCCATCGATGCTTTGCCATCACACTGATGCAGCATTTTCTTCTTCTGGATCTGTGTATTGTATATCGACATCATCAGTGGCATAAATTGTTGATTATATCCTCTCCAGAATGAAGCATTCTTTTTGACATATTTTTGATTATGTCTTGAATGTGTGCTTGTTTTGCTTAGGCTCTTCTCGGGTTTGGCTCCTCCTCCAACACTTTTTCCCCAATACTGTGGCAATTGGTCTAACATAATGAACTGGGACATTTTGGTATAATTTTCTTTATCTATAAATTAATTATTACCAGTTAAATGTAGTTTTTTTAAAACCCCTGACTAATTATATTGATAGAGTGAGACACTATTTAAAAAATTACTGATTATCCTCTATCTACGTATAGGTTTTAGGAAGACTGATCCCCACTGTCACTATCTGTCCTTAGCCTAATCTCTAGAAAAAAAGGAAAAATTGAACTTAGATAGTATTTGAAACCAAAATTACCCCATCAAAATGCAATATTTTATTACATTTTGCTGAAGCAATTCAAATTTAAATGCATTTAAATTTAGAATATATTTTATCAGTATAGACATCAAAAATAAGGTTCAAATTTATTGAACTTAAGTAATTAATTTTAATCACTTGCTTAATCAACTGTAGTCATCTACAGCTTTAATTGAAGTTTTAGAATATGTGAACTTCAGTCACATTTCACTTCCCGCAGAATATTTCAGGTTGTAGCATTAAGTTTGAGCTTCTGCAAAAATAAAAGAAATGTAAACAATGTTTTAATTAATTTTATGTTTGGATTTTACATCAAACAAAGCAAAAACCTCTAATTACAGATTGGAATTTTTGAACAAAATTTACATATTACCCCAAATATCTCAATACTGTAAATTCAACTCCTCCAAGCTGTACTTATTTAATTTTATTTTTCCCATATATTTTAACATTTTAATAGGCATTTACTATTTTCCAAATTCATTTGTATAATTAATTAATATTTAATCACCAATGACACTGTACAATAATCCATATATTTTATTAACACAAACAAAACTTTCAGCCGTCACAAACACCCATACTGCTCCCTAGTGACACTGACACATACCCACACAAGCACAGACACTGTGGACCAGCACCTCAAATTACACCAGCACTCACACACAGCAGATAGGAGAAAAGTGAAATCTAATAAATGTTTTAACTCATACAAATGATCTAAAATAACGAGTTTAAGAGCAAAATGTAAACAGCAACTTAAAATTTTAAAAACTTTAGTCAATTCTATAATTCTACTTTATATAATTTTGAAATTTAACTCGATCTAAAAATAGACATACAAGAATGATCAATTAAATTAATTAGTTCAATTTTACAGTTCAAAACAATATATCTTTATAAAAATCGATTTTTTAAATTTTACTTCACATACGAGCAGAACCAATGCGCTCCCATGTGATTTACACAGAATAATTAACGAGACGTACTGCACCAGTCAACATAACATGACTTTTACAGAAGCCAAATCTATTGAGGAAACATCGCTAAATCTATTACACAGAACTGTTTATGATTTTTTCATCAGACTAAAGCGAACAAATATATACTATAAGATTTACCCAAAAACTGTTACAACCTTAGAGAAACAGTGTAACAAAGCAGAAACACACTGAGAAATACTACGAGATAAAAATATCTATAACGCAAGTACTTTTATTCCAGATTGAACAATCAATGCTTTTAACCATGTTTTGAACTGTAAACCATATGAAAAGCATGAACCAAAATAAAAGATAATCGTGCACCTTTGTAAGTGTAATATATTTATTTTATTAAGAATGTCGCCCTATCTCAAATCATTTGTCTGTCATCTGCAACTTTACTTTTATTTTATAATAGCATTTATACAAGCTATTTGAGGAATTTAACTTAAAATTTTATATACAAAGTCCAGATATACCCGGCAATTCTTACAATTTAATTCTAATACATCCAGTAATTATTTTACAATACAATTATCCTCTGTGATTACAACACAATGAAAATAGCTTGCATAAACTCTATTAGTACATCAAATGTTTATTGTAAAACATATTTTCAACAACTTGTATGTCCCAACTCACAGTAACCTGTAACTTGAGTCTAACTTAACCCTTTCTATTTATAATATGGGCAAAACACACTGCACATGCATTCTCTCAAAACAGACACTCCAACAGACACACAGTCTCACACAATTAGCAAACTTTCACTCACATTAACCATTTTTTAACACAATTGGAGCCATCATACAGTGCCATTAAATGATCTCAATTAAACATTTGAATTATCTTCCACACTGAATTGTCGTCCCAGCTATGCCGAGACAAAGAATTTCAGAGGGTGGCAGAACTATTTCAGAAGATTTTGGAAAATGTATATACATCAGCACAGCACCAAGACAATGCATAGAACTAAGAAACCCAAAACCACAACCATAATAAGAGTAAATTGTAAATTGAAACTCGATAGATCATATTCTTTTTTTTAAGTCATATAACATTTTTACCAGCTTGGAAGAGTTGGATGAACACAAAGCCTTTATTATATTAACAATTTTGGTTATTTCTTTTGCCATTTCAATTTTAGATTTTTAATTTCAGTGTCTAAATGAGTTTGCTGAGTTTGTTCAGTCATTGTTCCCATTGAATATGTAACTTTTTACAAACGTATTAAATTTGTTCATAATGGATTGAATATCAAACAAGCTATTATTAGCCATGTTGGACTCAGATTCATTATCATTACTTATTGATCTATTAATAAGAATACCACTTTCTCTATCCATTAAAGTGTCGTTTGGCATTGTGACTAAAACAGTTTTATGAGTAGTGCTCACATTTGCCTCTGTTGTTATATTTTTTCACAAATATCACCACTACTCATTGTCTCAACAATGCCATCTACACAACAATTTAGCCTCAACAAAATTCACATCCCATAGCAAAATATCATTCAATTTTTCACAGACTTTGGAAAACTTTCCATAACGAACAGAGAAAGTGGCGATCTCCTGCGTTTTTTGATATCCTAACTCCACCCCTTCTATTAACAGCTCTTTGTCACAAGGCTGTGCAACGATTCCAATCTGTAATACCGTTCCCTCTACCACTTTGCAATGACATGTAATATCATCATTTGTTTGGGAATAATTCACACTAACTTGTTTGATAACCTCTGCAGAGCTCAGCTTAATGAGGAACAACAATAAAACCCATATACTGGGATACAACATTCTTACGTTTGATCACAAAAATATATTCTACGACCGTAAATGTTCTTGTTCAATTTTTTGAACAGGCACAATTTTAGAGCGCTCTGGTTACACATGTAGATCTACTATTAATTCAAATAAAACTGATTCAGAATGTTACCTTTTTCTGTTTTTTTTACACTAATGTTTATTACAAAACTGACAGATATATTACATATATCAGGTGTACACAGTTACAGAAGCAATACAGATTGCCTATTACTATTCTTTTTTTTTTTTTTTTACACTAATTTTATCAGGTGTACACAATTACAGAAGCAATACAGATTGCCTATTACTATTCTTTTTTTTTTTTTTACACTAATTTTATCAGGTGTACACAATTACAGAAGCAATACAGATTGCTTATTACTATGAAACAGTGCTTAGATAAACCTAAAATATATTTTTAACACTTTAATTTATTTACAAAAGTCCCATATTCATTACGTCATAATAAATTTTAATCTGACCAATTTCGACAGCATTTTGGAAAAGGCATCCGTCTGTACCTTGTTGTTGGCTAGCTCTTTATGGAGTAGGTTTTCTGTGACTTTCGGGTGAGCCCGTCTTCCCGGTGTTTTCTCCAGCTGTTCTTGTGCTCCTTTTTCTTTTTGCCCGCATCTCCACCATTTTGTTGGATTTCGTTGGGATCAAGTTAGGAGACGATAGCCGGAGATTTAGCACACAGGTTTAATAGGATTCAAAGCCAATTACATTTGGTTTACATAGCACTGATCGTACGTACTCACAGATTGCAACAGGAAAAACTCTTTCTTATATAGAGAGAGCATTGATGACTCAGCGTTTTCTCCATACATGGCATTTAGCTTGTACAGCTCTCAAGGTAAACGGCCACCAAAAATAAACCCCCATAGTTTTTAGAAACTCATAGAATGACAGATGAGAGACAACTGGTCGGAGCTACATAGACAGTTTTTTGCATGCTTGCACTACAGTGAAAAACCAGGTCAGTCACTGAGCAGAAAACTAGTCACTGTTAAGTCATAAAATCATAAAACTCACAGTATGTGTATGTGTATGTGTTTGTGTATGGGTATGTGATGTGTATGTGATGTGTATGTGATGTGTATGTGTATGTGTATGTGTATGTGTATGTGTATGTGATGTGTATGTGTATGTGATGTGTATGTGTATGTGATGTGTATGTGTATGTGTATGTGATGTGTATGTGTATGTGATGTGTATGTGTATGTGATGTGTATGTGTATGTGTATGTGTATGTGATGTGTATGTGTATGTGATGTGTATGTGTATGTGTATGTGATGTGTATGTGATGTGTATGTGTATGTGATGTGTATGTGATGTATATGTGTATGTGATGTGTATGTGTATGTGATGTGTATGTGTATGTGTATGTGATGTGTATGTGTATGTGATGTGTATGTGTATGTGATGTGTATGTGTATGTGTATGTGTATGTGATGTGTATGTGTATGTGTGTGTATGTGTATGTGATGTGTATGTGATGTGTATGTGTATGTGTATGTGATGTGTATGTGATGTGTATGTGTATGTGATGTGTATGTGATGTGTATGTGTATGTGTATGTGTTTGTGTATGGCTATGTGAATGTGATGTGTATGTGTATGTGATGTGTATGTGATGTGTATGTGATGTGTATGTGTATGTGATGTGTATGTGATGTGTATGTGATGTGTATGTGATGTGTATGTGATGTGTATGTGTATGTGATGTGTATGTGATGTGTATGTGATGTGTATGTGTATGTGATGTGTATGTGTATGTGATGTGTATGTGATGTGTATGTGTATGTGTATGTGATGTGTATGTGATGTGTATGTGATGTGTATGTGATGTGTATGTGTATGTGTATGTGTATGTGTATGTGTATGTACAGATGTGTATGTGTAGATGTGTATGTGCAGATGTGTATGTATAGATGTGTATGTGCAGATGTGTATGTACAGATGTGTATGTGTAGATGTGTATGTACAGATGTGTATTTACAGATGTGTATGTGCAGATGTGTATGTACAGATGTGTATGTGTAGATGTGTGTGTAGATGTGTATGTACAGATGTGTATGTGCAGATGTGTATGTGCAGATGTGTATGTACAGATGTGTATGTGCAGATGTGTATGTACAGATGTGTATGTGTATGTGATGTGTATGTGATGTGTATGTGTATGTGTATGTGTATGTGTTTGTGTATGTGTATGTGTATGTGATGTGTATGTGATGTGTATGTGTATGTGTATGTGTATGTGTATGTGATGTGTATGTGATGTGTATGTGTATGTGTATGTGTATGTGATGTGTATGTGATGTGTATGTGTATGTGATGTGTATGTGATGTGTATGTGTATGTGTATGTGATGTGTATGTGTATGTGATGTGATGTGTATGTGTATGTGATGTGTATGTGTATGTGTATGTGATGTGTATGTGTATGTGTATGTGTATGTGTTTGTGTATGTGTATGTGATGTGTATGTGTATGTGTATGTGATGTGTATGTGTATGTGTATGTGTATGTGATGTGTATGTGTATGTGTATGTGTATTTGTATGTGATGTGTATGTGATGTGTATTTGTATGTGTATGTGATGTGTATTTGTATGTGTCTGTGTATGTGTATGTGTATGTGATGTGTATGTGTATGTGTATGTGTATGTGTATGTGATGTGTATGTGATGTGTATGTGTATGTGTATGTGTATGTGTATGTGATGTGTATGTGTATGTGATGTGATGTGTATGTGTATGTGATGTGTATGTGTATGTGTATGTGTATGTGTATGTGTATGTGATGTGTATGTGTATGTGTATGTGTATGTGTTTGTGTATGTGTATGTGTATGTGATGTGTATGTGTATGTGTATGTGTATGTGTATGTGTATGTGATGTGTATGTGTATGTGTATGTGTATGTGTATGTGTATGTGATGTGTATGTGTATGTGATGTGTATGTGTATGTGATGTGTATGTGTATGTGATGTGTATGTGATGTGTATGTGTATGTGATGTTTATGTGATGTGTATGTGATGTGTATGTGATGTGTATGTGTATGTGTATGTGATGTGTATGTGTATGTGATGTGTATGTGTATGTGATGTGTATGTGTATGTGTATGTGTATGTGTATGTGTATGTGATGTGTATGTGATGTGTATGTGTATGTGTATGTGATGTGTATGTGATGTGTATGTGTATGTGATGTGTATGTGTATGTGTATGTGATGTGTATGTGTATGTGATGTGTATGTGTATGTGATGTGTATGTGTATGTGTTGTGTATGTGTATGTGTATGTGTATGTGATGTGTATGTGATGTGTATGTGTATGTGTATGTGTATGTGATGTGTATGTGTATGTGTATGTGTATGTGTATGTGATGTGTATGTGTATGTGATGTGTATGTGATGTGTATGTGTATGTGTATGTGTATGTGTTTGTGTATGTGTATGTGTATGTGATGTGTATGTGTTGTGTATGTGTATGTGTATGTGTATGTGATGTGTATGTGATGTGTATGTGTATGTGTATGTGATGTGTATGTGATGTGTATGTGTATGTGTATGTGTATGTGTATGTGATGTGTATGTGTATGTGTATGTGATGTGTATGTGTATGTGTATGTGATGTGTATGTGTATGTGTATGTGTATGTGTATGTGTATGTGTATGTGTATGTGATGTCTATGTGTATGTGTATGTGTATGTGTTTGTGTATGTGTATGGGATGTGTATGTGTATGTGTATGTGTATGTGTATGTGATGTGTATTTGTATGTGTATGTGTATGTGTATGTGTATGTGATGTGCATGTGTATGTGTATGTGTATGTGTATGTGATGTGTATGTGTATGTGTATGTGTATGTGTATGTGTATGTGTATGTGTATGTGTCTGTGATGTGTATGTGATCATATCCCCACAGATGATGATGAGAAGGCTGTGACTAGGCCTCATGTGATGGAGGCAGTGCACAATGGTGACTTGAGGAGAGTAAACAGAATCAGTCCTTGTTGTTTGGTTGATCCCCCAAAACATGAGGTGAGGGGCACAAAGACTGACCCTAAGCTCCAGGCCCTCTATGACCTTTGCACTCTGACCCCTGAAGCAGGTTTACTCATTGACTCGGTCAAGGCTTTAAATCACTGTACAAAGGATTGCATTTGAGTTTTATTATAATTAAATGGGGCATTTATTTTCACTGAAACTAAATCATGTCAGAGGAAAATCATATAGATTCATTAAGACAAACCACATCACATTATTTTGTGGAAATCATTGATAATAATAATAATAATGTTAATAGGTTCAGGAGATTTGGTGACTTCACCATTTCATTATAAATCTTCTCTAATAAATATGTTATAATTTATCCATTGTTGTGATGTGATCGAAGTTAATGAACTGATATCAGATAATGGGTTATGCTACATTTCTGTGCTATACGGAGGGCTCTCACTGCCAGCTCAGTCCTTGTTACAATGCTACAATGGATGCACAGCCAGAAATAAACTGGCAACTACAATTTATTTTACAACAGGTTACAAAAAACTGAAATTGAAGTATCTATTGAGTAATTTACTAAAACTTCAATACAATATTAATATATAGATACATATGGGATTTTCAATATTGCAACACAATAATAATAATAATAATATAATAATAATAATAATAATAATAATAATAATAATAATAATAATAATAATAATAATAATAATAATAATAATAATAATAATAATAAATCTTTTTTTTTCTAATCCTAGTAATATATCCATCTCCCAAAAATGTATTATAATTGTGGTCAGTATTAAATTAATGTAAATAAGGTGACAATCAAATTTATAATTCAAAATGCAGAGCAGAGCTGACGAAGCCTCTCGGATGAGCGGCGAAACGTTTTCGACCAAACAAACTTTGTCCAGTTGACAAATTGAATTTCTCCTTTTATCAATACTCTCTTTAGTTATCAGTACTTACCAGGCACAACTCTGCTCAACACAACAAATATCAAATTCTGAAGATTGTATGGGCATACCACTTTTTTCAATACAGAACATTTTATAAGCTTTTTATTTGTAAAGACATTATTAATCTAAAATAAGTAAATAAAATGCTCTAGTTATTTTAGAGCATTTTAAATACTTTATATAGGAACAGTATAAGAACCCAGTCTGTTCCCTCACTTCCATCATCATCATTCATACAGCCCGGGCAGCTGCAGCCTCCCAGTGCCAACACACAAAATCCAACTCTGGCTCAAAATTTAAAGTTTGAAAACTGTTCATTCAAAAGAAGAAATCCTTTCATTCATGGTCACAGTACTGTTGCCAAGTCTGCTTCTTTATAGCGACTTTGAGTTTCTTTTTTATTGTCTAATAATAATAATAATAATACATTTTATTTATAATGCACTTTACATTTGACCTCAAATCTCAAAGTGCTACACTTGCAACAATAAAAGAACATTAAAAACATCATAAAATGTTGTAAAAGAACATAAAAAGAACAATTAAAAACATCATAAAATATTGTACGCTTTTCTAAAAAGATAAGTCTTGAGTCCTTTTTTAAAAGTTTCCACCGTCTGTGGGGCCCTGAGGTGGTCAGGTAGGGCGTTCCACAGACGGGGAGCGGCGGCTTCAAAGGCTCGGTCCCCCATGGTCTTGAGCCGTGTCCTGGACGGGAGCAGACGGTGCTGTTGGCCTGACCGGGTCCTGGCTGAGGTGTGCAGTGTGAGCAGGTCTGTGAGGTAGGTGGGGGCATCACCGTGGAGACAGTGGTGGGTGTGCAGGAGGATGGGGGTAGTGTGCTCATGTTTCCGCACCCTCATCAGGACCCTGGCAGCACTGTTTTGGACATACTGGAGCTTTTGGATGCTCCTGCCAGGGATCCCGATGAGGAGTGCGTTGCAATAGTCCAACCTGGAGGAGATAAAGGCATGGACGAGCTTCTCTGCAGCCGGGAGGGACAGTGAAGAGCGAAGTTTAGAGATAATACGGAGGTGGAAGAAGGAAGTTTTGCAGATGTGGGTGACATGATTGTCGAAGGAGAGGTGGGGGTTTGTAACAGAGGGAGAGAGAGGAATGCTGTGGCCAAAGAGTGAAACAGAGGTGACGGGAGAAGAGTGAAGTTGATGAGAGGTACCGATTTGAATGGCTTCAGTTTTTGAGCCATTCAGCTGCAGGAAATTTTGGCTCATCCATGCCCCCATCTCCTCCAGGCAGGAGTTTAGGTGGGCGACAGTGGCAGAGGGGGAGGCAGAGGGGGTGATCTTGAGGTAGAGCTGTGTGTCGTCAGTTTAGCAATGGAAGTTGATTCCATGCCTGCTGACGACACACCCAAGGGGGAGCATGTAGATGATGAAAAGGGTGGGGCCGAGCACAGAGCCCTGGGGAACCCCACAGGTAACAGTGTGGGGGCTTGATTTAGCATCCCCCAGGACTACATGCTCGGTCCTGTCAGTGAGGTAGGAGTGAAACCAGTGAAGGGCAGTGTCCGAGAGGCCGATGTGGTGCTGGAGGCGGTGTAATAGGATGTGGTGGTTGATGGTGTCGAACGCAGCAGAGAGGTCGAGAAGAATGAGGAGGGATGTGGAACTGGAATCAGAGGCCATGAGTAAATCATTGGTCACTCTGATGAGAGCTGTTTCTGTGCTGTGGGATGGGCGGAATCCGGATTGGAATTTTTCGTACAGACTGTTGTTTTTGAGATGATTATGAATTTGAGAGGAAACTACTCTTTCAAGGATTTTGGAAAGGAATGGAAGGTTTGAGATAGGGCGGTAGTGTGAAAGAGGTTCAGGGTTGAGAGTGGGCTTTTTCAGAAGAGGTTTGATGAGGGCTGTTTTAAGGGAAGTGGGAACGATTCCAGTGGCAAGAGAATGATTGATGATGTTGGTTATGATGGGACTGATGGATCTGGAATGAGTTTTGAGCAGGGGAGATGGAAGGGGATCAAGGAAGCAAGTGGATGGTTTAGAGTTATGGAGGATCTTCTCGACCTCCTGCTGCGTCGTGAGTGTGAAGTTGGGAAAGTACTGTGTTATGGGTACTGTTGAAGGGTCATGAAAGGTGCTGTGTGTCGGGAAAGTGGACCGAATATTGGTCATTTTAGAGGTGAAAGAATCCAGAATTGTATTGCAGTTAGCTACTGTTGGTGTATGGTGTGAGGGAAGCTGTGGTTTCAGAAGGTGTTGGATGGTGGAAAAGAGCTTTTTGGAGTTACCTGGGTTATTGTTGATTATTGTGGAGTAGTGTCCTGACCTTGCTGTGGAGAGCGCCTTTGCATACGCTCTTTGATGTTCCCGGTAGGCCAACTTATGCACTTATGCACTTATGTCTCTTGTTAAAGTCTCTTGCACATTTTGAGAGTTGTGGGATGTGTTTATTTGGACTTGTTCCTGAGCAGCGCTTTCACTGCATAAAAGAGGGTTAGGGTGATTTTTGTCCTTTTTCCGTTTTGTTTCATGTTAATAGACTCAGTAATGACTATATACAACCAATAGGAATGAAAGATGCACTATGTAACTTTGTGGCTGGAAGTCCGTCACCTGCTTGTTTCTATGGATATGTCACTGCTTTCTTGGAATGTTCCACAGTATGACATTAAACAGCTCTACCTCACATTTATTCAATTATAGGTAGTTTTATAGATCAAAAATATCTAGAAAAACAAGCATTCTGACTGTGAGCAGAGTCGCCTCTCCACAGATCTTGGTCTGGTTTGGTCTCCATGAAGATAGAAAGGTTTAATACCATACTGTGAAACATTCCAGACAAAGTAATAACATCTCCATGGAGAAAAGTATTTGCAGGACTCTCCACCAAAAAAAGGTACAAAATACACCTTTAAGCTGTTAATGGTGTAATATTTTAAATCCCTTATTGATGTTAAATATGTTACAAAAATATGTGCATCGTATTAATGCTTGAGACATACAACCTTTAACTAGCTGCTTTTATTTGGGGCTTCTTTTTGTAGGGCTGGAGTTCCTTGTTTTGGACTTTTTTTCAAAGACTTGCTTGCTTGTTACTCTCTGAAAATCTGGCAACCCTGGGTCAGCTCTAGTGATGGTCAAAAGCAGATGAAAAGTTCTTTGTAAATCAATGAGGTGCAAGAAAAAGGATTTTTTTCGACACGAGGAGAAAAGCTGCTACAATGGACCATAGCGAAACAGTTATGAAGTCTGAAACTAGGTCACACCAATAAGACCAATGTGTTGAACTGTTGCTGTCCATAAAGCATAGAACATCTCTACATTGAATAACCTTTTTGAAATACAAACTTAATTATTTCTCACAATTAAAGGCCATATATTACGCAAAACTGACTCCTGTGATCTTTAAGCCTTGTTATGATGCTGTTACCTCCTCAAAAACATACCTGGACTTATGCTCTGTTTCATTCACACATTTGAGTAATCCTGGATTATTAATGTGGCGGACAGCAGGGGACGCTCTTATTTTTGAATTGCCTGACCCCACCTTCCTGTGCCAGTGGAAGTCGGCCAAGTGGCTATACCTCAGTCCCGACTTCTGCTGGCTGATAAATGCTCTCCCTCATTTTAACGACTAACTTTAGCTCTTTTAAACTTTTGGATGGGTTTTAACTTTATTTTTTATTTAGAGCTAAAGCAACTTGTGACTTTTCCCCCTTGTAATTGAGATGGGTAGGTAGGTAGGATAGGATAGGTAGAACATAAGTTTTAGTTGCCACTGTTTTTGTTTAGTTTGTTTATGGTTTTGTTTTGTACTGTTTTGTTTACTGCTTAAAGTTATACAATTATTTTTAAACTTTAGCTCCATTGCACCATAAATAAAAGTGGTTTTAGTAGTTGTCATCCCTGGGCTTTTAGCTTTAGTTTGGTTTAAGTTCCTGGGTGGCACTTGGGAGGGGTTTAGGCTTTAACTTTTAGTTTGCACTTTGGGTTTTTAAGTTATATTGTTGTGACTGTGATTGTAAGTTGTATTGTTGTGTTAGCACTCCCCTTTTGTTCTGGGTGGCGCTAACCCATCTCAAGTTGTCCTTGTTTGGTTGATTTTTCACATTTATTTCTGTTAAAGGACTTGTTTCCTCCGCCCAGGAGCTGAAGGTTTTATTATGATTTTAGTATTCTTAGGGTTATTTTAGTATTCTATATAGTCCATTAATAAACATTGACAATTTTTATCATATTAATCACAGCCTGTTTTTTACAGCATAAATCATTTTAAATTTGTCTTGCTCCTTTAGCCTTTTAATACAATTTAACTGCATATTTGGCCATACCTGCCTGTCAAAGCCTGATCTCGTCAGATCTCAGAAGCTCAGCACGGCAGGGCCTGGTTAGTACTTGGATGGGAGACCGCTGGGAATTCCAGGTGCCACAGGGGGGCGCCAGTTGCAAAAACTGTTGTTGTGTCCTTAGGCAAGACACTTCACTCACATTGCCTAGTATGAAAGTGGTGTGTGCGTGAGTGTTGGAGGTGGTCGGAGGGGCCGATGGCGCAGATTGGCAGCCTCGCTTCCGTCAGTCTGCCCCAGGGCAGCTGTGGCTACAGAAAGTATCTTACCACCACCAAGTGTGGAGTGAATGAACAATGAACTGTAAAGAGCTTTGGGTGTCATTAAAGGTGCGATATAAATGCAATGAATTATTATTATTTATATTTTAAAGTCCTCTCTCTGTCCTTTTTTAAAATAATCTTACCAGTGTCTTTGGATATTTTATGACATTGCTTATGGCAGGTACCTTGGGTCACATTAGTCTGTCTACATCTCCAAAGTTCAGAATGTTCTGTTCCACCTTGTGATGTCATGTAGTAGTAGTTTTCAATTTAACAACTACTTTTTACCCTTTGTTCAGTAGAGATTGAAATTTGCAGGGATGAAATCTGAAAAATGATTCTAGTGAAGGTGTATGGAGTTTAAAAACCCAGTGGAGTGTTTTCAGTTTGAAAGAAGAGCTCAGCCTAAATATGCAGAATTGGTGTGTTAAATACTGTATGTATGAATGAAACAAAACACAACTCCAGGTATGTTTTGGATGATGAAACATTGAACCTGGAAACTTCTTGCTTACTCAACTGCGTGAGAAATATAATTATACTTCTTTAAAAAGGTACGGTTATTTGGCCCCAGGTTGCTATTGCAGTAGAATGCATTTTGGGGGGAATTGTCTCACTCAAGAAAAATGCACTAAGTTAGAAAACTGTAAACATGTGGATGAAAATATGATGTGCATCATATTATAAAGGACTGGAAGGAGTTTGTGTCTAAATAGCAGTGTGTTTAAGGTCTGTATTTGAAATTATTAGAACCAAATGTGTGATTATTGGCTGATCTATGTTGCTTGGGGAATATCTGATAGCTTTATTGAAGAATGGGGATTTTAACTGGAAAAGACAGCAGTGATGTCAGCCTTCAAACTGTACATTTCACACAGGCAAAAGGCCACAGCTGTTTATACCGTGGTCAGCAAGAATTCCAATTGCTGACTGCCGTGCGTTAATAATGTTTATTCACATGTGGAAAATAAGTACACTGTGAAACATTTTCCCACCTTGGAGCCTTTGATTGGTTGGTATTTCACTGGTTGGAATTAACAACATCTCCATGGAGTTAACCATGGACTCCATATATAAATGGACATAGCTAACCTGCTAGTTGCTGCGTTTTAAATGTGTGAGCATGGGCGCTCTTCCAGCTTCAGTTCACTTTGTATCGTACCTCTCTCTGTAACTGCTGCTGTCAGGCCTCAGTTTGGTCTTAAAATGTTTGTATTAACCCGCTCTACATGGTGTTTTTATTTTGCTATTTTGTCCATAAATCAATTCCTATTCCTAATATGGAACTGGCTCCAAATTCACCCTATAACTGCTAGCCTCGATGAGCTTAATTTGACTGAATCTGAACGCTATGGGTGTCAAACTCCCTTATTCCACTTTTTTATACAGTGGCGTTAACTTAGCAGGAAAGATAGACAGTGCACCAGTAATGATTAAAGTTGATGGTACTGTTTTTAGCCTCATTTAAACTGCTCTACATTTGCAACAGTTACTGAATTTGTTGTTTATCTTGTGTGGTAAGACAGTATGTGTCAAGCTGATCTAATATTCCCAGGTACAAATGATCTCAATAAGAATTTGCATACAATGGCCCATAAACCTCTGTGTGAGCAGCTGTCAGAAAAAACATAACTAATGTCCTTTGTTTTCTGGCATTTCTGCACATTTGAGAAAGCAAGTTATGCTCTACTTCAAACCATAACATCTATCACTGTAAAACTGTCTGCAGACACTAGCATAAGCACTAAACAGGACGTAATGGCCTTCTCTGCGATGTTTCTCCCAACACGGTTTACAGCCGAGGAAACCCGCTCTCTCTGTTGGTTTTACAGCTGCTCATCTCCTCAAAAGCATCTCCAAACTCTTACGCTGCTTTCCTCTGGGCTTTGCATCATCAGTGAGACAGTAAAGCGGAGAGGGACTACATGACAAAGCATACAGTATATTACACACAAGGAAAGGAAAGGAGCTCAAATGTGTTGTTTGGAATCTAGATATTAGCTGTAAGAAAAAAGGCAGTTATTGTCTTATAACAGGGAGGTTGGTGGTTAGATCCTACCCTTGGGCAAGACACTTCACCCAACATATACTGTATGTATGAGCACGGTATGCACTGCACTGAGCCCTATCTCTGTGAATAAGCCCCTGGGCAGATGTGGCTATCTTTGCTTACAGTGAGTGAATGAATAAAGGATTAATGGAGTGAGTGTCCAATGTGATCTTAATCCAGTGCATTGTTAGTCTTGTGTTGTTAAATAAAGTCTTGGTCTGGTTTGGTGTCCATGAAGATAGAACATTTTAATGCCATACTGTGAAACATTCCAGATAAAACAATAACATCTTCATGGAGAAAAGCATTTGACGGCCCCTCCACCAGAAAAGTTACACAATCCTCAACCTTTATTTCTCATAAGAATTGGTATTAAACATTTTGACTGGTGGAGGAGGGCAGGATCAGTAATAACAGCACAAAATGTTTATAACTCTTAACCATAGTTTGAAAAAATTTATCTGCACTATTTTTAGTTTAATTTGCATTACAGTGGTACCTCACCTTACGAAATTAATTTGTTCCAGAAGTGGTTTCGTAATGTGAATTTTTCGTAAGTTGAGTAGCTATTTCAATGGAAAAGGCCTGATTCGTTCCAAGGTTGTTTTTTTTAATAGTGTAACTTTTTTTTTATAGTGTAACACTGTGTTCTGCGTCCTGATTGGTTAAGAGACTGTAGAGCCAGGACTAAACGTGGAGTAAACCAGGTCTAGACCAGAACTAAACCAGGTCTAGACCAGGTCTAAACGAGGTCTAAACCTGGACTGGACCTGGACTAAACTGGGACTAGACCAGGATTAAATCATCCCGTGTGGCTCTTTGCTGGTTTCGTGCGGCCTTTGTGTTAATTTGTGCGTGTTCGCTTTGTGGCTCGGGCTGCGTGTTTGCCGCGGTTCTATCTCGTGCTCGCGGTGCTCCTGTCTCCGCGCTCCTTGCGTGTTCGGCGCTAGAGCTAAGAGGCTGAGAAAGGTGCTCTTTGAGCGGGGATAACAGCGGGGCGTGCATCTGAGCACGCATTATTCGAATTTTTGAGATTTCGCGTTTCGTAACTTGAATTTATCTCTATCTAGAGACCAAAATTTAACGTGAAGGCTTTGTGAAACTTGGATTTTTCGTATGTAGGGTCTTTTGTAAGGTGAGGTACCACTGTATATTATAAATATTGTGATAGACTAAAAATACCTATTTTTTTATGAAGATATATAGAATATATCAGAATATACCAGATGAGCCCTGGACCGCTGGTTGGAGACCCCTGTTTTAACCAATTGCTCACTCTTACGGTAAAAACATAAAAAAGGAGAGTCTGGAGAGGCTGATGTTGATGCAGCTGTGGTGGCTTGTAGCTGAAATGGAAAAAAAACAAATGGCAAAATGTTTTTTTACAGTATTGTCATCGTTCACTGTAATGTTGGATTTACTTTACATAAAAATACATGCGCTGCTGCTGTTTACAGTGTCCCTTGTTTAGTCTGTTTTGTCTTGGACCAAAGTGAAAAATGAACACTTGCTACAGACTAACCAAACTGAACACATAATTTGTTTTAGTCTGAATTTTACCACTTTTGCGTTTTTACTACAAAATCCCCCCATTTCCATTTGACTTGTACAATTATTTGGAAATCCAACCACCAAAACCCACCAGCTCATTAAGCAGTTCAACCACAGTGAGTTTATTTCAGGAAACTGTACTGATGAATGGCTGTGAGCTTGTTTTTTTAAGACCAAAACAAAGCACCTCAGGCCTGTAGTGATGAACAGAATGTGGAAACTGAGGCTGAACAAATGTGATTGTGTCACAGTGTTCAAGAATTCTCTGAAGTACTCTGAAAACACAATAATTTTCATTAGCAGAGTCCTCAAGCTTCCTGTCATAAAAGCCCAGACACAAAGAGGACACTGAACAGGAGCAGCAGCAGATGACAATAAAGAGGAATGCCACACTCTCTTCAGAGCACTAACAACACAATCAGCATGTGTCGCTCTAATGAAACTACTGCACATCGTGTCAGGTTTGTGAAGTTGTAGGGTATTGTTTTGTACCCTACTCTTTTGAAAAATGGCTGAACAGCATGGGTGAGCCTTTTATAACAAACATGGGCTTGTACTGCTAATCGTAAGGAAGGTTTGAATAGTGCTCGAGAGATTACTCAAAAATGCATGGATGACATCTTAAAGCTCTTCAAGCTTGTTTTTGATGAACGAAAGAATGTCTTACCATGGTGGAAAGCTCCAAAAAGTTGATTTTGCAATATATTACACTTTGTATATTGTGAGCTTTAAGACATATTAGAATGTTGTTACCTCTTCAAAAACATACCTGGAATTTTTTTGCACGTTCGAGTAACCCTTTTTTAGTCTGTCTATGTTACAATAATTATAAATGTGTTATCATTGCTTCATATATTTTGATCAAATTAAATTGGAATATTATATCTCAAGGGAGTCAGAAGATTCGGGAAGAGAGTTGGTTAGAAAGAATCATTGTAGCCTGCATCATTAAATTTCAAGGTTGTTGAGTTTCTGGGAAAGAATTCACGTTGTTTTATCATGTGAAATATGCATATTTGTGTACACCCATCTGTGAATTAATAAAAGTTGCAAGAAGGAACAGCCCAGCGGAGAAAGGCCGTTGACCATTCTGCTTGGTGTCTGTCTCGCCTTGCAAGTAAAATTTAAATATGTGTTTTGCTGTGGTTCTTTACTGAGTTCGTGTGGTTTTCAGTCTACATCTCCAAAGCTTAAAATGCTCTAGTAATTTTCAAGTTAACAGCTCCTTTTACCTTTAATTCAGTAGAGATTGGCAATTCCGGAGCTGAAGTCATCCAAATTATTCTAGTGAAGGTGTATGGAGTTTAAAAACACAGTGGAGCACTTACTGTGTTACCACATCGCATCACAAAATGGAATGGAGTGTTTTCAGTTTAAGGAGAACTCAGCCTAAATATGCAGTGTTTGTGTGTTGAACATGTGTGAATGAAACAAAGCTCTCCTCATATGTTTTCAATTAGGAAACAACATTATAACATAGATCAGAAAATAGTCTAATATGAGCCCTTTTGTAAAAATATCTGAAATGCAAAATAGATGTTTAATGCATATGTTGGAACATTTCAGGCAAGGTAATAACATGAACATGGAGACAAGCAGAAATGGACCCCCCATCAGAAAGTTACATAGTACACCTTTAATGTTTACATGCAACCTTCTCTAATAATGTGACTGATATATCAAAATTTCACAGTGCATCTCATTTGCCTGAAGTAAAAAAATTTTTTAAAAAACTTTTAATTCTGTCACTACACTGTAAAATCTAATAAGTAGACCTCGCTTGAAAAGAAATCTTGGAAGCCGATTGTCTTGAAAAATCTGACTAAAGTGGACTTTGAATCTAAAGCTGAGCTCACAAGTGATTCCTCACTGTGCAGTAAATTCCACTTTCATCTAAGTAGGCATAGCAAGTGAAGTGTACTTTAGTTTTCATTCATAGAACTCATGTGTGAAGATGTGCCAACTAATTAGTCAGTACCTCAAATCTGAAATATGTAGTAATCTTTACTTTAAGAGTTAATTTTACTTGGTAAAGCAATGGAAACTGATTGCCTTGAGTTGTTACTTATATACACAGGTTAGAGTAAAAAAAACAGGTTCTATTCTATAATAATTCCATTTAGATATGCAGAATATTTATTCATCTTTGAAAAAAAACTTTTGTTCAACTAAAGTTCAACAAAAGACGAATAAATACAGTGGTAAGTTGAGTAGCTATTTCAATGGAAAAGGCCTGATCCGTTCCAAGGTTGTTGTTTTTTTAATAGTGTTTATTTGTGTTCTGCGTCCTGATTGGAATAAACCAGGTCTAGACCAGAACTAAACCAGGTCTAAACCTGGACTGGACCTGGACTAAACCAGGATTATCCCGGGACATGGCAGTGCCGTTGGAGGAGCGCGTTGCTCGTGTCTCCGCGCTCCTTGCGCGTTCCGCGCTAGAGCTAAGAGGCCGAGAAAGACGCTCTTTCAGCGGGAATAAGAGCGGGGGGGCGGGGCGGGCTCTGGTTCTATGTGACCTCCAGAGCCGGGGGGCTGACACTGTGAGCTAACAGGCCGAGAAAGGTGCTCTATCGGCGGGCAAGACCGCGGGGTCTCGCTCGGGGCGGGCTCTGCTTCTATCTGACTTCCAGGTCTAGACCAGAACTAAACCAGGTCTAGACCAGGTCTAAACCAGGACCAGATCAGGTCCAGACCTGGACCAAACCGGGCAGAGACCAGGATTAAATCACCCCGTGCTCGGCCCGCGCGGGCCCGTGGCCCCGAGGGGGAGGCACGGCCCGGGCGCCGCGGCTCCATCCCGCGCCGTGTCAACGTTGCTTTTTGATCCTTCGATGTCGGCTCTTCCTCTTGTGAAGCAGAATTCACCAAGTGTTGGATTGTTCACTCACTAAGGGAACGTGAGCTGGGTTTAGACCGTCGTGAGACAGGTGAGTTTTACCATACTGATGATGTGTTGTGATAGTAATCCTGTGTCTCCGCTCCCCTCGCACGTTCGGCGCTATATTGAGCCGTGTCCCCCCCACACTTCACTATCAACACATTCCATTGAAAATCTATGAAAGTTCGAGTGTTCAAACGAGAGAGAAATGCGAGAAAAGCCCAACTCCAGTCTGAGAAAAGCGTAGAATGTGTGTGGTGAGGCATTTACAGCCCTAAAACATGTAGAACAATTGCAAAATACAAAGTTATCCTACCTCGTGGACCTCTCCCACCGCGGGCCACCTCTGGAACCTAACCCCGTGTGTGTTGATAAAGTGTATTTATGTTTCGGGGAGTGCATCTGAGCGCGCATCTGAGCGTGCATTAATTTAATTTTTGAGATTTCGCGTTTCGTAACTTGAATTTTCTTTCGTATCTAGAGACCAAAATTTGACGTGGAGGCGTTTCGTAACTTGGATTTTTCGTATGTAGGGTCTTTCGTAAGGTGAGGTACCACTGTATTCAAATCCTTGTGTACCTGATGTAAAAAAAAAAAAAAAAAACACCAACTAAACAACTTTTGTTGAGAGTGTTTGTCTACTGATCCAGGGGTTGGCGGTTCGAATCCTGGGTTCGACAGGTTGGCCGTGTGTGATCCCAGCTCCCACAAATGAGTGCTGCTGTTGTGTCCTTGGGCAAGACACTTAACCCCACCTCGCCCCCAGTGTCTGCGGACACTGGTAGAGAGCCCCCATGACAGGTATCAAGGCCAGTTGTGACGAGGCTGTCCTCCCTTGGACCCACCACCTGTGGGAGGATTCATGGGGACTGGTGCATTGTGTTCTGGGTGGCAGATCTGCTTGGACTGCTGCTCCCATGACCCAGAAATGGAGAAGCGGAAGAAGATGGATGGATAAGTTCAAAACATGGTCATTCCATGTCAACTCAACCAAGCCCCCCACACTTAGGCCTCAAAAAATGCTGAAAGAAACAAAACAGGTGTACAGGTGTAATCTGGCAAAGACTGAATGAACAGAGGGACTTTATACAGACTGCCCTGGGAGGATTAGGGAATGAGCGGCAGGGAGGTAGCAAAAGGAGGACCGAAACAGACTGGGAAATGGAGCTGGACAGGTGAAAAACATGTAAACAAAAGACAGAACTGTGACAACTATGTGACAACTATACTCCAAATGATCTTATTCTGAACTGAACAGTAATTTCAAGCTACATACATATGTCAATAAAACCGGCTGTTAATGTTAGCTATGTCCAGGGCTCTCAAGTTTTGAAGTTTGGTCGGAGTGAGATTTCCGGGGAGCGGAATTTTTAATACAAAACAACAAAATGAACAGAATAAAAGAAATATCTGTCCTTCTTAACTTAATACTGTATAAATCAGGGGTCTCAAACTCAATTTACCTAGGGGCCGCATGGGGTAGAATCTGAATGAGGCTGGGCCGCATCAGGATTTCCACAAGAAAAGTGCAAATAAATCATTCCAATGTTCTCAAATATATTTATTTTTAATACAAATGAAATAAATGAAAAAATGATAAAATAATAAATCAATCAGTAATAATAATTTAATAATAATAATGGTCATACAGTAGATACAGACGACTAAAGAAACCGCATATTGACTGGCTGGCTAGTTATTTTTTATTCAGTTT